>OU342982.1:1215000-1815000 GCA_910592155.1 Ypsolopha scabrella
TGTCATCGGCGTATCATAGAATTCGGCGTATCATAATCTGTCTAGGGAGATCGTAATCTTTTAAAATTTGGACGGTCGCCTCGCTCCGCTACGTTTGGCTCCCCAAATTTATTTACATGTAAACTAACATGCTCCGCTCGTCGACGTACCTATTTTTTACTTTTGGTGAAAGGTTTTCGATTGTATACTTTATAGTCCGGGAGGTACCGTTGCAAATACAAAAGTCATAGTAAGCCGGCTGATATTGACATCGATCGTAGATCTCACATGACTGATATGTGAATCGACCGTCAGCTGCCCAAGTAGCGGTGGGTTTTGGAGTAAGAGGTTGCGAAACTGGTAAAAAAAACTAACGAATCCACGATTCAGCTGACGATTTTTTTTCAGCTCAGTATGATGTCAACTATCTGTGAGAAAAGTTTCAGCTGGCGTACTATTACTTTTTTTTTTTACTACTTTTGCAGCCTCTCTCATCCACACCCACCGCGGGTGCGTCAGCTGACGCTTGGTTCTGTTATTAGCCATTCCAGATCTATTGAAAAAGATGGAAATCAATCGGCGTAAAATCACTACCTAAAATGCAACGCTATCGCCCGGGCTATTACGATCGCCGAGACAAAACATGATACGCCGAATTCTATGATTTGCAGACTACATATACGGAACCGTCAGGGCAGAATTCATACTTTCACTTATTTTATATAATGTTTGTTCTATGTCGACTAACGTTCGTCCCCGGCTCTACCCGCAGAATATAGCGGAGCTGTACGAGACTGAGTGCGTGGACCTGGCGCGAGCAATGCAGCACTACGAACAGGCGGCGGACTACTTCCGCGGCGAGGAGTCCACCTCGTCCGCCAACAAGTGCATGCTCAAGTTGGCGCAGTACGCCGCTCAGTTGGAGCACTACGATAAGGCTATACAGATCTATGAGCAGGTGAGGACACCTCTAATATTGAGTAACGTTCGTCCCCGGCTCCATCCGCAGAACATAGCGGAGCTGTACGTGACAGAGTGCGTGGACCTGGCGTGAGCGATGCAGCACTACGAGCAGGCGGCGGACTACTTCCGCGGCGAGGAGTCCACCTCGTCCGCCAACAAGTGCATGCTCAAGTTGGCGCAGTACGCCGCTCAGTTGGAGCACTACGATAAGGCTATACAGATCTATGAGCAGGTGAGGACACCTCTAATATTGAGTAACGTTCGTCCCCGGCTCCATCCGCAGAACATAGCGGAGCTGTACGTGACAGAGTGCGTGGACCTGGCGTGAGCGATGCAGCACTACGAGCAGGCGGCGGACTACTTCCGCGGCGAGGAGTCCACCTCGTCCGCCAACAAGTGCATGCTCAAGTTGGCGCAGTACGCCGCTCAGTTGGAGCACTACGATAAGGCTATACAGATCTATGAGCAGGTGAGGACACCTCTAATATTGAGTAACGTTCGTCCCCGGCTCCATCCGCAGAACATAGCGGAGCTGTACGTGACAGAGTGCGTGGACCTGGCGTGAGCGATGCAGCACTACGAGCAGGCGGCGGACTACTTCCGCGGCGAGGAGTCCACCTCGTCCGCCAACAAGTGCATGCTCAAGTTGGCGCAGTACGCCGCTCAGTTGGAGCACTACGATAAGGCTATACAGATCTATGAGCAGGTGAGGACACCTCTAATATTGAGTAACGTTCGTCCCCGGCTCCATCCGCAGAACATAGCGGAGCTGTACGTGACAGAGTGCGTGGACCTGGCGCGAGCGATGCAGCACTACGAGCAGGCGGCGGACTACTTCCGCGGCGAGGAGTCCACCTCGTCCGCCAACAAGTGCATGCTCAAGTTGGCGCAGTACGCCGCTCAGTTGGAGCACTACGATAAGGCTATACAGATCTATGAGCAGGTGAGGACACCTCTAATATTGAGTAACGTTCGTCCCCGGCTCCACCCGCAGAACATAGCGGAGCTGTACGTGACAGAGTGCGTGGACCTGGCGCGAGCGATGCAGCACTACGAGCAGGCGGCGGACTACTTCCGCGGCGAGGAGTCCACCTCGTCCGCCAACACTCAGAAAAAAAAGCTACGTATACGTATCCAGTCGCAGCTTACGTACCACGTACCTTGCAACGAGATACTGCTTACGAGTGTCGCATCAGTAATTTAGTTGTCACTTACTTAGCAATGAAGCTGCATACTGAACTAGTTATAAGCCACACCATGCTTCTTAATGATAAAAACAGGAACACCAGTATAAAGACTGTGCATCATTCTCAATGGTGTTACAACATGAAATACGTAGTAAGCCTCATATTCCAGTACGTATGCGACTGCATTATAAATTCTTGCATTGGGTTACGTGTGGTAAGTAGGCGGTTACATTCTTACTATACGTTACTATATACAGTAAGTATCCGTCTTACTTACACTCCTGTACGGCACTACGTACAGTACGTATGCGGGTGTATTATAAGTTCCTGTGTTGGACTACGTGCGGTATGTATGCGGCTACATTCTTACCGTACGCTGCTACGTACAGTAAGTATCCATTTTACTTAAACTCCTGTACATAACTACGTACAGTACGTATGCGGGTGGATTATAAGTTCCTGTGTTGGACTACGTGCGGTATGTATGCGGTTACATTCATACTGTACGCTGCTACGTACAGTAAGTATCCGTCTTACTTAAACTCCTTTGCTGCACTACGTACAGTATGTATGCGGGTTGATTATAAGTTCCTGTGTTGGACTACGTGCAGTATGTATGCGGTTACATTCATACTGTACGCTGCTACGTACAGTAAGTATCCATCTTACTTAAACTCCTTTGCTGCACTACGTACAGTATGTATGCGGGTTGATTATTATAAGTTCCTGTGTTGGACTACGTGCGGTATGTATGCGGTTACATTCATACTGTACGCTGCTACGTACAGTAAGTATCCGTCTTACTTAAACTCTTGTGCGGCACTACGTACAGTACGTATGCGGGTGCATTATAAGTTCCTGTGTTGGACTACGTGCGGTATGTATGCGGTTACATTCTCACTCTACGCTGCTACGTACAGTAAGTATCCGTCTTACTTAAACTCCTTTGCTGCACCACGTACAGTACAGCGGGTGGATTATAAGTTCCTGTGTTGGACTACGTGCAGTATGTATGCGGTTACATTCTTACTGTACGCTGCTACGTACAGTAGGTATCCGTCTTACTTAAACTCATTTGCTGCACTACGTACAGTATGTATGCGGGTTGATTATTATAAGTTCCTGTGTTGGACTACGTGCAGTATGTATGCGGTTACATTCTTACTGTACGCTGCTACGTACAGTAAGTATCCGTCTTACCTAAATTCTTGTGCGGCACTACGTACAGTACGTATGCGGGTGCATTATAAGTTCATGTGTTAGACTACGTGCGGTAAGTATGGAGTTACATTGTTACTGTACGTTACTACGTACAGTAAGTATCAGTCTTACTTAAACTCCTGAGCTGCACTACGTACAGTACGTATGCGGGTGCATTATAAGTTCCTGTGTTGGACTACGTGTGATATGTTTGCGGTTACATTATTACTGTACGCTGCTACGTACGTTAAGTATCTGTCTTACTTACGCTTCTGTACGGCACTATGTACAATACGTATGCGGTACCATTATACGTACTCGACTCGGCTTACTTACTCCTGTAACGGACTACGTACCGTACGTATGCAACAGCATCACTTAATGGAAGCGAAAAGTGTAAGTTTTACTCTGTATTGCCAGTATTGTGTCACATAATAACGCACTTGTTGACATTGTTATCGTAGTCGGTACAATCAGTGTGGGGCAAAATTACCTTATCGTATTGAAAATTAAAATTAGGTACGATTATTCTTTGGATATGTTCTGTGGGTTTGATGCCTCCTAGCCTTCATGCATCAACCCCCTGCAGATGTCTCAACCTCTGATTTTCAGTGTCCGGGCTGCGGTAGAGCATGCTGCTCCTGAATCGGGCTTTCTAGTGACTTGAAAAGGATTCGTTCTCTAACACTGCATAAATCTCTAGATCTTAATGGTCTTAACAGCTTTTTTACCACTCTCCCTTGAGCATGAGCCTTTCTCTTTTAATTCAGTCACAGCTGAGGATGTTACATAAGAAGTGTAAAGTAAAGTAAAATAGTAGATTATGCATTAAGGGAATAAAGCAGTGTCTTACGTCGCGGGCGGCATATTGAACCCTAAAGTTATATAGAGTCCTGAGTGAAGCGAGGGGTTCAAGCTGCCCAAGAGGAAGACAAGCTTTATTCCAGAGGAGCATACTCTACTTTTTACACCTTCTGCGAGACAATAAAAAGCCAGGGCTCCGTAAATTAAGTATATTTATTTAGTAATATATAAAAATCAAAAGTGAATAAGTATTGATTTATTATGTTTAACATTAGTTCAGTTGTGGAAGGATAAGTTTGCTTGACTCGGTTATAATAAAGGCTAGCGATGGGCGAGTCGAGTCATTTAACTCGAGTAAGGAACCAAGTCAACCCGAGTTGCCTTCGTGACAACTCGGCCCGAGTTTGACTCGGTTCTTACATAATGCTGGCGGCCGGTGACTCGCTTTTGATGCCGAGTCGAGCGAGTTACCGAGTCACACGAGTCGTCCCGAGTCAGTCAGCTCGTTGCCGTCGGCGAGTTCATACCTTGCAACACGCTCGACTCTCACGGCAAATTATGTACTTACCTACCTAACTCAGTCCGCTGTGAAAATATTGTGAAGAATATGCCTCCAGGGAGCAACAAAAGTATTGCGTGGGAGTTTTTTAAGAAAAACAATGGGATCTCCTCTGTGCAGTGCCATATTATGTTCAGCCATTTACAAGTGTGTTAATGGCTGAACATAATATGACACTACCTATATCTTTACTCAATAGTTTTATACTTATAATGTTTATTTTTGTATTTTATATCGTCAAAGTTGAGTTTGATCAGTATTGTATTTAAAAGTTGATTTTTTTAAGAAAATAGCTCTTACTTGACTGATCTAAGAATAGCCATTACATTGTAATAAGTACGCTAGTTTAAATTAAATAAATTCATGTTTTTGTTATATGTACAAACGAGTAACGAGTCAACAACACGCGAATTTACACACTTACACACAGTATTAGTTCAGTAACGCGGTTCCAAACCTGAGTGCCTATAAAAAAACTACCAGGTTGCCATTATTAGCGATGGGCCAACTCGCATTTTTCTCAACTCGAGTTAAAATGAATGTCCAATAAAGGCTCCAATAAATCCAACCTAGGTAGTTTTGCTTTGCGCAGCGAGTCAACTCGAGTTTGGAATCGAGTTTACTCGAGTAAATGTGTAAGCTCGCGTAATGTCGACTCGGTTGTACATTTAAGAAAAACAACAATTTATTTTATTTACACTTTAATTGTATGTTACCTATTTATTACAATGTAATGGCTTTGTTTTGATCAGTCAAGTAATTGCTTTTTTCTTAATAAAATCAATATCAAAATATAAATACTAACCACGTTTAACTAATTGGCGATAAAAAATATAAAAATCAACAATAAAAATATAATACTGATCAAACTCAACTTTGACGATATAAAATATAAAAATCAACATTAAAAGTAAAAAACTATTGAGTAAAGTATTATCAACATTCTTGGCTGAATAAATATTGCTCTGCACAGAGGAGTGCCCATTGTTTTTCTTAAAAAACTCCCACGCCACACGTTTGTTCACAGTGAACCGAGTTACTTACAAAATTTGCCGTGAGAGTCGAGCGAGTTGCATGCAACGTATGAACTCGCCGACGACAGCGAGCTGACTGACTGACTCAGGACGACTCGGGTGACTCGGTAACTCGCTTTTATCGGCTGTTAAAGCGAGTCGCTGACAACATTAACGACTGAGTCGAACTCGGGCCGAGTTGTCACGAAGGCAACTCGGGGTGACCCGGTAACTCGCTCGACTCGGCTGCAAAAGTGAGTCATCACCAGCAGTCAATGACCGAGTTGTCACAAAGGCAACTCGAGTTGACTCGGTTCCAAGTTAACTCGAGTTATTCGAGTTGAATGACTCGACTCGCCCATCATACAATTGTATTTTTATTAAAGCGGCCAGGTTTTAGACAATCAGTGCTAAGGATTCGTTGGAAGACCCGTCCATGGATTTAAAAATACGCAAGTGAGAAGCTAAGTGAGGCGCTGCGCCGTCGCCCGGAACCTACCTACTCTAAGTAAGTTTTTCCAAATTGAATTTTTTTGTGCCTAAATGTTAAATATTGGCTTGAAATTATAACGTACACCATCAGTAATTATCACGTAAGTATACGTATTTTAAATAAATCACTCACTCTTAGAATAGAGGTGGCAACACTGGGAGGGGAGCGGGGGCAGGGCGGGCGGGCTGTCTTATTTTTATTCGTTGTGTTTTGTTTGTTTTGAAGCTGTGACGGCGAGCGAGGCGACCTTTTACTTCCGAAACGCGGCTTGTTTTGTTTGTTGTGTCATCACATCATAGTCTTCTTCCGTAATCTGGTGGTTGGAGAGTAAGTTCACCATGAGTGAAGACGACACTGGGAGTGTGGGAAGAGGGTCATTGGGTGACTGGCTGTAGCGTCGCCGTCGCCGGCGCCGGTCGAACCCAAGACGACGACAGTTAAAGAACTGTGTGTTGAAGAAATTCTTCAACAAATTAATTGTGAAGATCACATTCAAATTTTTCGAGGTTAGTTTCAAGATTCTTACTCTTGAGTGGTCCAGAACACCATCAGTATTCCACCATTCGTTCGTAAGTTAGTATTTCATCCATCAGTCTTGTGCAATTTTAAATTCTTTCAGTCTTACTTGAGTCAGTCAAGTTTTAGAATAATGCCTTATAAACGCAACAACTTGTTTTGAATCAGATATCTGGTTTCTTGCAGTTGACAACTTGAACCACCAACGCAGCTAAATACCTGTAATAATCGACTTGTAAGACAAATCGCAAGGTCTGTCAGTCCTATTTCTTGGTGCAGGCAGACCGACTGTAGACAAGTCTCTGGCATATCATTCATATCATATCAAAAACTTGTAAAAAAAACCAAGTCTCGCAACTTAGTTCTTCTACTGTAAAAAGTTGTGAGATCCATGTAAATCCAAGTCGGTTAATTTATTCACTCCCTACTTAAGGGACATTCTGTTTTAAGTTATTACGTAATTAGCTAACCTAACAACATCTTATAGTGACCATATCAATATTAAAAATCTTTAATATTTTAAATAAATATGTATATTGACTCTGCCATTGCATAAAAAGACAATGTATCTCACAAGTAATACATATTATATTAAATTAGATTATTGAGTGCCCCCAGATTATGTGCCTTTACTACAATTTTTTTTTTTCAGATAATGAGTTGGATATAAGCACGGTCCTCTTACTTGAAGACGGGGATATAAAAGAATTATTTCCTAAAATAGGACAACGCATAAAATTCAAAAACAAAATCGAGGAGTTGAAGCGTAAGCTGACGCCTGGTGTGGTGAGAGCATTTCTAAAATAAAAAATATCAAAGAAACACACACACAACTGACATGATTCAGAATATTTTATATTTATTTATACATACCACATTTATTACATTTTTGCCTACATTTTCATACATTATACTATGGGTGTATGCTTGGCCTACTGATGATACCTACTCTACTGATCAACATTGGTTTGTTTACAGCTACTCAAGGATTTTGATCACATGTTTCCTGAAAAAGGTGGCAATTTATTTTCAAAAATTTTATTGAAGAAAGAAGATATCCTCAAATATGCCAAGAGCAAACTGAAAACTGCCCGCGACAAGTACGTAACTAACACGCTACGTGAGCTGCTTAGTCTAGTTGACGGTAGGTACCTATTTACTAAAGTGGATTCATTTCATAATGCCTAATGACCTTTGATAATGCTTTAACAGCGAAACCGGTAAGGGAAATTAATATAAATAAGTGGACAAGTACAAGTGTTTATCAAACAAAAAATGGATTCATTTCATTTTCATTGAATTTAATTTCTGTATTTGATTTGTATAATGTATTTAATTCATGTACCATTTTAACCCAATACTTTACTGTTACAGATACCAACCCAGAAACATCAACAAATGTAGCTTTGATGGTGCTGCCATTGGTGATAAACGTTTCACCGACCCGTAAGCAGAAAAAACCAACGTGGAAACCATCGCGTGCCGAGATAAGCCAAGGGTTCGTCTCTCAAGTTGTCAACGAAAGCGAAGTGACCACTACAATCCTGGAAAAAACGGAGAAGTTCAAAAAAATTGGACGCACCATACAGCCCTACGTCATATCCGTGGGCTCATCGGCAGCTGACATAAGGAAAGCTTATGTACTATCAATAACACTCTCTACAAATTTCAAAAACTGATTACGGCGGTTGATTGTGCCTTTAAAATATTTCAAGCGACAGGCGCATTCTACCCTGAAGAGTCTGAGGACATATGGACAACAATTCAAATAGGAATGTACGGGATTACAACAAAATTTGACAGAAAGACGCAAGCTGTCAATGTAATTCTAGCTAACCTAGAACTGATTTAGTAAGTTTACCTAAGTTTACCTCAGCCAATTTTTAGTAAATAGAGATAACTACATATTATTATTGTAATCTAAAACTTAAATAACAATTTATATCTAAACTAAACTAATTAAAAAGTAAAATTACCTTATAATAATTATTATATTTTAAGTATTGTCAACTAGACTTACAGCCGGTTTCTAAATTGAGAATTTAACTAAGTAAATGAAGTAGGTACCATTAAATCTCGTACTTTTTTTTAAGAAACCTGAAGAGACAGGCAGTATACTACAGTATTTGGGTATTTAGTGAAATTCTCAATTTAGAAGTCGGTGGTCAGTTACTTTCTCGTCTTAGCTATGTACATGTCGCAGGTAGTTATCAGTTTGATCCCTATCCATACAGGTTGCTGTTTTGGAACTTTGTAAGATCTAAAAAATATTTAAGTTTTTTTTTCTTTTTAGTACACAATAATCAAACAATAATTTCTATTGTAAAAGTAATGGAAAGATAATAAAACAATAATTTATAATTTTCTTATTATTTATATGCTTACGAACCTCTTTAATATAATTCTATGGTGTATTCTGGTGCAATATGTTGTGTAACGATATTGGTGCAGTGTTGTAGATACGTTACAAGTAGTCATTATTGTTTTTTAATATATACATTCTATATTAATCGCTGCTAATGCATTGGTGCTAATTTTGAATTTCCTTACATGTTGATGTAGCCTGTGTAACGTAATGTGCATATCCAGGTTCACTACGTCATGGTACCTCTTACGTTCATACTAATGGTGTCTATGTAATCTATTTGTGTAGATGCAGGTGTACTATGTCATGGTGCCTCCTGCGTACAAACTCGTATAGTCTACGTACTGTGCGGATGTAATTGCACTCCGTCATGTTGCCTCTTACGTCATGGTGCTTCTTGCGTCTGCAAAGTACGCACCATGGTGTAATGAACCTTCATCTGCACAGTACGTAGGCAACACCAGTATATACGTAAGAGACACCATGACGTAATGGACCTACATCTGCACAGTACGTAAGCCACACCAGTATGTAAGTAAGAGGCACCATTTCGTACTGCATCTACATCTGCACAATACGTAGACTACACCAGTATGTACGTAAAAAACAACATGACGTAATGCACCCACATCTGCACAGTACGTAGGCAACGCCAGTATATACGTAAGAGGCACCATGACGTATTGCACCTACATCTGCACAGTACGTAAGCCACACCAGTATGTAAGTAAGAGGCACCATTTCGTACTGCATCTACATCTGCACAATACGTAGACTACACCAGTATGTACGTAAAAAACAACATGACGTAATGCATCCACATCTGCACAGTACGTAGGCAACGCCAGTATATACGTAAGAGGCACCATGACGTATTGCACCTACATCTGCACAGTACGTAAGCCACACCAGTATGTAAGTAAGAGGCACCATTTCGTACTGCATCTACATCTGCACAATACGTAGACTACACCAGTATGTACGTAAGAAACAACATGACGTAATGCTAATATATCTGCACAGTGCGTAGACTACACCATTATTACGTAAGAAACAAAATTATGGGATGCATTTACATCTGCACAGTACGTAGACCACACCAGTATGTAAGTAAGAGGCACCATGGTGTAATGCACATACATCTTCATAGTACGTAGGCAACACCAGTATGTACGTAAGAAACATCATGACGTAATGCACCTATATATGCTCAGTACGTAGACTACGGCTCAAATAAATGTTTTTCACTTTCACTTTCACTACACCAGTATGTAAGAGACAGCATGACGTAATGTACCTACATCTTCGTAGTAAGTAGGCTACACTGGTATATGTAATGGAGAGGGCTACGTACACTACGGGTTCTGGCACAACTGCCGGTTACTTACGCGGCCTGTTGTCGGGTACTTAAGTAACAGTGTCCTGAATTGGTCCTCACATACGTAAGTGGGCTACGGAATTACGTATCTTTTTTCTCTCTGTGAACAAGTGCATGCTCAAGTTGGCGCAGTACGCCGCTCAGTTGGAGCACTACGATAAGGCTATACAGATCTATGAGCAGGTGAGGACACCTCTAATATTGAGTAACGTTCGTCCCCGGCTCCATCCGCAAAACATAGCGGAGCTGTACGTGACAGAGTGCGTGGACCTGGCGCGAGCGATGCAGCACTACGAGCAGGCGGCGGACTACTTCCGCGGCGAGGAGTCCACCTCGTCCGCCAATAAGTGCATGCTCAAGTTGGCGCAGTACGCCGCTCAGTTGGAGCACTACGATAAGGCTATACAGATCTATGAGCAGGTAAGGACACCTCTAATATTGAGTAACGTTCGTCCCCGGCTCTATCCGCAGAACATAGCGGAGCTGTACGTGACAGAGTGCGTGGACCTGGCGCGAGCGATGTTTTCCTTCACCGTTCAGCAAGTGGCAAGTATTAGGTAAGAACACAAATACTATGCATATCAATTCCGACAAACTCAATGGTGCATGCCCAACCGGGGATCGAACCTGGGTCTCAAGATTGAGACCTGAGCTCCGCCGCTATCTCTTAAACCGCTTGGATTACTAGGACAACATAATGGGAAACAGCACTAAAGTCTAATAAATGAAGCGTGTGCAAAGCGAGAAGTACCAGGCGCGCAGGGCAATCGACAAGTGTACAAAATATCAGGTTGATGAAGTAACAACAAGTTAAAACAAACTCTTCCTAAGCCACATGAAAAAAAGTTGTCCGCTGGCTGGAGGTTGTTTCAAACCCAATTATTATCAAAACAACATATGTTAGAAACTGTTTTTCACTTATAACATAATACTGGGAAGTAACGTAAACGTTTCACACCCATATGAAGTTCCTGATGCTTATAAATAGAAAGTGTCCCGCTGGCTGGAGGTCGACTTAAAAATCGTGTCCCTCGTCCATTTTGACGGAACAAATTACAAATTTGATTGGATTCGATAGAACAAACTTGGAACTAACTCCCTCAACTACTGGCATCGTCATAGGACATGGGGTCCCGCTGAGTGTAGGCACACATTTTAAAGCGTGTTTACATTTGTATGCAATGCAGTCAAATGGAGTAATTTTCTTGTGATCACCAAAATATTAACAAGCAGTTAGCGCGAATTGCTATAAAACACATTTACTTATTGCATATATTTATTAAAAAGTAAGGAATACAATATAAGTTGATTTTAATATATGCAGCCAAACTCATATTAGAGGATTGGTAAGTGATCAGTAACACGGATCGATAACACTTTTTGCGAATTTCGCAAAATAAAATCTTGACGTCCCATAGTATATTATTTCGGGGCTAGGCTTGCGTTTGTAAGGAACACGAAAAGGGTCATCGAACCTTGTTACTGCTTACTAAGCACTTGCTTCAGTAAGAATTTGGCTGTATAAATTAAAGTTACCTTATATACATGATGTGCATTTTGTACCGAGATCCTCGAAATCAAATCAAAATATTTATTTTTGCAAAATAGATACATAAAGTATACTTTCTACAAGTCAAAGTTAATTTTAACAATATAATATATCTTTAGGATATAAAAAAATATATATAATATAATACGGGAAATAAAGTATACACCTGCATAAATAAATGATAGTCGTAAGTTTTTAAATAAATAAATAAATAAAATAGAGGAATCTAGGAATAAAAATATATAAAAAATATATTATATATACATAATGCAATGAAGAAATAAGTTCATAAATAAAAACGGGAAATACATACAAAAAATATTAAGGTTGGGCTACTAAACCTCTGTTACCATACGATACCAAATTGCGTTTATTTTCCACCCCAGATCGCGAAGTCTTCGCTGGACAACTCCCTGCTCAAGTACTCAGCGAAGGAGTACATGTTCCGCGCGGCGCTTTGTCACCTGTGTGTCGACGTGCAGAACGCTCAGTTCGCGCTCGACAAGTACATAGGACTGTACCCCGCCTTCGCCGACTGCCGGGAGTACAAGCTTCTTAAGGTAATCAAATATAATAGACGAATACTAGAGTATTACACGAAACGCGTACTGCGTTCCAACAATTAGAACTCTGTGACCGCCACGGTCTGTGTGTTTATCCGTCGTCCGTCGCACGAATTAGTGACCGCGAAATACAGAAAGCGGATCCGTGTAATTGGCCCCTCAGCTACTAAAAATCCAGCATTTATGTGAACTATAGACCTGCATCTGCGACAATCTTTTTTTTGTTTATAATTTGTATGCAGTCTTCTGATTTACTTAGTGCCCCAATAAGTTCACAAAAACAAAGACTGAAAGACTCAACGTTAATATTGCGAAGTACTTATTTACCTTGGAGAATCGCATCGTAATAATACAATTCCTCCCCAGGAACTGATAGACCACCTCGAGAACCAGGACGTGGAAGCGTTCACGGAAGCGGTGAAGAGTTACGACAGCATCTCCCGTCTCGACCAGTGGTACACCACGATGCTGGTGCGAGTGAAGAAGCAGATCAACGAAGACCCCGACCTGCGTTGATTCCGCCACGCCGCCGGTAGATGGCGCTCGCCCGCACTAGCGACATCTAACGTTCGAGGGCGAAACTAGTGCAAGCGAGCTTGGGGGCGCTGCCGTCGCGAGTAAATATGTTTAAAGGGGTGCAGTTTTTTACTTATTCGGTTAGGAAAGTTTGAATATATGAACAGACCTGGAACTAACGTTATAATGTATCGTTATTTTTGGGCAGATGCGCTTGAATATAACGCTATATCAATCAAAACGTTATAATTAATATTGGTATTTTTTCATATCGTTAAAAAGGTCTGTATATGAATGTCTGTTTATTTGATTATATAGAAATTTGTCTTAAATGATTGTCATTTAGAGGGAAAGAGACAATTTGGATTTTTCGGCCCCCAAAGAATTATTAAAAGACCTAAGGAACTTAAGTTTTGACTGTACTAATGTACTCGGCTCTTTTTAAAAGATTCTAGCAACTCTGTGAACCTTAGCTCATGTCCAATAAAGACGAGATTTGATCGGACTATTTCAAAGGTACTGGGAACGCGACGGCAGCGGCGGTTTTTTCCTTTTTATCATAACTAAAGGATAAGTAGTTATTCATAACTTATGCCTACTTCATTGTATAGTTTAGGTGCGAAATATCCCATTTTGTACTTTAGTTCTTAAAAACAGACCACAATGGATATCAACTCGTATCCTTGTATTAAATAGAAGCCGAGAAATTGAGAAACTCCAAATGAAATGTGGATTTTGTAATGTATTCAGACACTAAAATAACGTTATAAATTTATACCGTTATAAATAAACGTTGTAAAATTAATTGTAATAACGTCATTGTAGTGTTCGGTTATTTGTATTGATATATTCCGTCATTTCATGTCAAATACGAATAAAATAACGCTAAACATCTATAGATACTTCAAAGCGTTATGATAATCAATTAAAACGCTGTAAAATACTTAATACCGTTAATTCTTATAACGTTATATAGGTCTAGATGTACCAAAGTAAAACTAAAGTACATTGTGGAATGATCTACTAATAGCATCCAACTTAGCAAATATACTATGAATAATTGAAACCTAGTTCGTAAGACGGCATTTTTTTAATCAGCTCGAGTACTAGGCATATAAAACAATAATCAGTTTGTTATTGCCACGTTAATTTGTTATTTAAATCAAAGCATTCCATGAATTGGCGCCTGATGTGTGAGTGAGGTTGCCAAAGTGGTGAGTCACCAACATATAGACTCGTTATTTCCCCCCTCCATCCCGCTCATACCTAATGCGTTAATAGCTCAAAAAACCCTATTCATTGGTTTCAAATATTTTGCTTATTTGTCGAAGGTAGAGCAAATTCTCACTTAGATATATTAACATTCAATGTTGATATTTTTAATTATTTATTGTTACATACTTATTGTAAATATTATCTACGTTTACGTTATTATGTTAATAAATTTTGTATTTAAGTTTTGCTTTTTATTTTTCGCCTCTGCAGTGATCTTGTTATATATTTATTGCTCTTTATTTTTACATTTTCTTCCATTACTTAGTAGATTTGTTATATAAAATTAAGCACGAGTCAATGTCGGATTTTCATAGTAATTTGGCTTGAAGTGATACTCGAACCATTGACACGCCTTATTTAGGCTAAATCGAGGACATTGTAGCAATATCATATCTTTTACATCTCTCAAATCCAGGATTGTTACTAGTAAAGGCAGTAATGGTAATTATACTAATCATACAATTTTACATTGAATAACCGTATCTAAGACGTCAGTTAATCATAGTATTGTAACGGCACAATGATATTCGTTTATGTAAAAAATAAAGTGTTAAAGATACTTTGTGTATTTTTGTTGCTAGCATCAGACCTTGAAATAGCGTTATTTTAAAACTTTATTGAAGATGACGCCTTTGACGTTATAAAACGTTATTTCTACCAAACGTTATTACGATCGATATGTAAGGTCCTACAATCATAAGAGAAAATAATTTTAGGTCGTTTCCTCGTGGCCAAACTCTCCTTCTGAGTTATAGTTTCGTTCAATTGTAGTTCCATGATGGAACTTGTTCGATAACTACTCTAAATTAAAGATACCTATTTGTTAAGAATAGTAATACCGGAATGATGTAGGGTTGTAATGAGTCTACGCCAAATTCCACAATGTCAATCACTCACCTTGAACATCTCCAGTATGACTCCACCAGCTGGGGTTGGGTATGAAGCTTCTCCAAGGTCTGACGAAATGGTTGGCACTGCTAGGCTTTTGTTCACAAATTGGGATCACACCAAGGTTAATCGATGCGCACGGCGCAGATATCGGTCGCAGACTAAAAGTTCATCCGCGGTGGCGCTGTTGCGCTAGCTCAAAGCTACCAGTCAAAGGTTCACTTCAATGTTTGTGAAAAACAAGGTAGAATAAGGCATATATCATACATAACCCCTCACCGAAATCATAGTATGATTTCTAGAAAAAATAAAAGATTAAGTATCTACAACTCTATAAAAAATAGAAGACTACATGGAGGATGAAGTTGAGACTCTACTTATTTATTAACAGAACTAAGGATAAATAACAATGAAAATAAACAATTTTAAATTCTAACTATTGAGAGTAACCTAAATTAAAACTATTAGGAACTAGTCATTTATTGATTAGGAAGAGGACATAACTTATTAACTGGTCTACGGTAGAGACCCTTTGGTGTTCTCACTGTTACAACGCGGACAATGTTATCTGCACCAGGGTGAACACATTCTACACGTCCAACAGGCCATTGCAAAGATTTGGTAAAGTCAGATTTGATCAAACATAGATCATTTACTTTTATGTTTGGCGTCACTGTAAACCATTTTTGTCTTTGTTGGAGAGTATGAATATAATCATTAGACCATATTTTCCAAAATAATTGGGTCGATTTCTGTATGTATTGCCAACGAGACAATCTGTTGATCGTTAAGTCGTCTAAATTAATTTCTGGAACGGCCAGAAGATTTTGTCCAATCAAGAAGTGTCCTGCGGTTAAAACTTCAAACTCATCAGCTGAGTCTGATAAACTGCATAAAGGACGAGAGTTCATAACGGCCTCTATTTTACAAAATAAAGTCGTTATTTCTTCGAACGTCAAAGATTTGTCACCTATAGCACGAATGAGGTGGTACTTGGCAGATTTTATTCCTGCCTCCCAAAGCCCTGCTAGATTTGAACCTGTCGGAACATTGAATTTCCAATTTATTTGGCGCAAAGTGCAGCCATTTAAGATTTCATCACGGACAGATTCCTTTGTGAGAAATTGGTAAACTTCCTTTAGGTGTTTGCTAGAAGCTTTAAAGTTGGTAGCACAGTCAGAATATAGACAAGTCATTAATCCTCTACGAGCTACAAACCTATCTAGTGTAGCGAGAAAACAATCAGCTGTTAGATCAGTCAAGACTTCCAAGTGGACTGCTTTTGTTGAAAAGCATACAAACAAACAAAGGTATGCCTTATACACTTTAGCGTTTCTTCGGAGACTTTCCTTTATGTAGAAGGGCCCACCTAGGTCACAACCCACATGATTAAATACCTTTTCAGGTTGTAAGCGAGTTGTTGGAAGGTCACCCATAGGTGGTTGTAAGGAAACAGCTCTGCATTTAAAGCAAATTAAGCATTTTGAAAGAATGGATCGAATTATACTACGAGCACAAAGAATCCAATAGAATTTGCATAAAATACCTTGCAAAGACCGAGGTCCAACATGCAAATATTTTTTATGAACATATTCGATGATAAGTTTTGTAATGTGACACTTTTTTGGGAGCAAAAGTGGGTGTTTTGTTCCAAATGGTAGGGTCGATTGCGAGATTCTACCCCCCACCCTGAGAAAACCACGGGTGTCAATAAAAGGAGAACATTTCCTAAGGGATGGAACAAACTTTCCATTCTTCAGCATCTCAATTTCAGATGAAAAGTGGTTCTCTTGAACACATTTTATAATTGAGTCGTGAGCATTTTGAAGTTCTGAAGTTTTCAAAGGTCCTACACTACGATCCTCTGATTTAAGTTTCGAGTTTTTTATGAATCGAAGGCACCAAGCAAACACCCTTTGAATTTTGACAAAAGAAGAAAACTTCAAACATAAAGTTTCTAAGTCATTTTTTACTTCAAAGCATTTATTTTGAGGTTTTCAATTGGCCTTTTCATTATTCTGTGACATATCAGAACTTGAAGTCAGACAAAAAGTATCAACGTTTGGTTTTAGTTCTGGAATATTTTCAGAATTTTTTATAAAAAATGTGCTGACTGGCCAATTTTCGCGGTTACAATATAGCCAGTCCGGTCCGTGTAACCAAGTTGCAGCAAGCTCCACCAGTTGCTCAGGCATAACACCACGTGACGCAACATCTGCAGCATTATTGTTGCTGGTTACATGATACCATTTGTTAGGCGGAACCACACTAATAATATCAGCCACGCGACTTGACACAAAAGTTTTTAATTTATATGGTGGTATTTGAAGCCATGACAGAACAACACTTGAGTCGCTAAAGGCGATGATTTGTAAATTTAAATGTTTGAGGTTCTCTAAGACACATTTTACTAATTTTGAAAGCAGCACGGCCGCCATCAGCTCAATTCTAGGGATTGAAAGTGGTTTAATAGGCGCAACTTTAGATTTGCTCATTAGTAGTCTAACCTTAACATTTCCAATCGATTCCAATCAATTCACATTGCATATCCACGAGAACTTCCGTCACAGAATGCGATTAGCTGTATTTCTTTAAAACCGGTTATGAGTAGGTGACGCTCGATACGTAGTTCGGATAGCATGGGCAAACTAGTGATGAACCTCTGCCACTTGTCACGGACATCTGATGGTAATTGTTCATCCCAGTCAAGGCTAAGCTTCCACAAATCTTGCATGATACATTTTGCTACAAAAGTACAGGGAGCAATAAATCCAATTGGATCGAAGATGCTGGCCAAAAGTTTCAGAACCGATCGCTTTGTGGAAATTGCATCAGCTAGATTGTAATTAAATGCAAAACAATCTTGATTTGGAATGTATTTAAGACCAAGCACCTTAATAGCTGATGATAAGGTATCATCTTGAAAGCTTATATCAGATGTTTGTAGTGTCTGTACTCGGGTAAGTAACTCACAATGGTTACTTGACCATTTTCGCAACTCAAAACCACCTTTATTCAGAAGAAGATTGAGTTCATCCTGTAACGTACAGGCTTCAGCGAGCGTTTGTGTCGACCACAATAAGTCATCGATGTAAAATCCTTCCATTACAACAGGCGCGGCCCGCGGGAAAGATTCATGTTCATCATGAGCCAGCTGCTGTAAAGTACGTACGGCAATGAAAGGTGCACTGCGTAAGCCGTACGTATTTGTTTTAAGCTCATATATTTTAAGTGGTTTAGAAGGTGAGTCACGCCATAAAATATGTTGATAACTACGTTCACAGGGACGTATCCAGACTTGACGGTAGAATTTTGATATGTCAGCAGTAAAACAAACATCAAACAACCGAAAGTTTGAAATGATTTTAAATATATCTTGATGTAGTTTTTTACCCGTCAAAAGATGACAATTTAGACTATACGAATTACCATCTGTTTTTGCCGATCCGTCAAAAACGGCACGGACAGGCGTCGTTGTACTAGACAATCGCACGACAGCATGGTGAGGTATGACGTATTTAGATTTTTCGGAACCAGAATACACTTCCATGTGCCCTAATGACTCATACTCGTTCATGAAGTCAACATATGTCTTATATATTTCAGGCGTTTTTACAAGACGACGTTCCAACTGCAGAAAACGTTTCAATGCAGTTTGATAAGAATCCCCAAGCGACGCGCCCGAAGGTTGAAGTAACAACGGTGAAACATACCTACCAAATGAATCGCGATAGTGATTTTCTACGTATATTTTTTCTGCGATCTCATCGAGTGGATCTTGTGGAATTTCGCACGGCGCAGATTCCACCTCCCAAAAGGATTTCAAACGGTCTTCGAGACACGTTTCAACAGCGTACGACGCTGAGCAATGATGTGTAGACGCTACCCTCATTACATTGCTGGATTGTTCGACCTCCAACTTTCCAGTGATAACGTACCCGAAAATGCTGCTCAATGCTGGAGGAATACAGTCAGCAAAAATAATCTTTTTTCCATCATAAATGTGAGGAAATACATCACCAGCTAAAATAATGTCAATTGGTGATGGTTTATAAAAGTTTGGGTCAGCTAAATTAAGACCACTATAATTTTGTAAAACCTTTTTAGGAATTTGAACAGTCGGAAGGTCTGAAGTGATTTTCGGCAAAACTACAGCGTCAATTTTGAAATTACACTTGCTACTATTGCGAGGTTTTATTTCACAAGTTACCATGCCGTTATTTTTTAATTGAACGCCACCTAATCCAAAAATGTTTAAAGGACATTTTGTTTGAGGCAATCCTAAGCGTTTTAAGCAATCAAGTGACAAGAAATTCGATTGTGCTGCAGAATCAATTAAAATACGACACGGTTGTTCATTTCCGAACGCATCCGTAACATCTACAATCGCAGTTCCCAAGATAACGGTATAGTTCTGCGTCGATGCGTGATGATTCAAGTTCAAGTTCACGGTGACGTCATCATCAGCTGAGCTCACGGAATCACTTGCATGCACCAGCGGCGGCGCCTGTGACTGCGAAACGCTTGCCGTCACGGGAAACGCTGACGACCTTTCACTTCCGATTGACTGATTAAAGTTTTGTTCCAGATGTAACAATGCGTGATGAGGTTTTTGACAAATGAAACACCTAAACTCACTGTTACAATCACTGGTAGAATGATTACTTTTTAAGCAGTTATGGCATAATTTTAACGCATTCGCACGGTCAATGCGCTGTAAAGTGTTCATTTTCCGGAAAGATTCACAACGGAAAATCATGTGATTTTCTGTGCAATGTGCACATGAAAACTTTTGACGCGCTGAAGAAGAAGCGTGTGAATAATTGTTTTTATTAGTATTTTTATTATAGTTTTTATTGTTATATTTCACTTTAGGTGCGTCCTGTTGCACAATTTCAGGCGTCGAATGATTTAAAACATTAATATGTTTTTCCACAAAAGCAATGATTTTTGAGAAGGTAGGTTCACCATTTTTCTCTAGTGTTTGTTCAAATAATCTTCTACTTTGAGGATCTAAGGCCCTTAAAGCGATGTGACAAAACACATAATCTGCCAAATCATTGATTTTTATTGCCTTATAAGAATTGTCAAACGTTTCGAGAAATGTATTTAAATTTCCAGCTGACTCTAGAGTTAAGGGAACAAAGTTCAACATTTTCTTTAAATAAAGTCCGGCAAGCACTCTGTTGTCATGATACTTTTTAAGCAGAGAATTCCACACTAAATCATAATTGTCTGATGTCAAAGGAAGACTTGTAACAAGACTACGAGCAGGCCCGGAAGTACAGGAAATCAAATAGTGAAACTTGTCTATATTAGCGATGTCAGCCTGGCTGTGTACCAAAGAACAAAACGTTTCATAAAATGTTGTAAATTCTTCAATCTTACCGTCAAATTGCACTAATTCAATTTTCGGTAGGCGAGGACGCGGTTTTAAGTTAGTTTGTTCCATTTTAACGGAACTTTCAGAATTATCAATTTGTAATTTTGATTTTATAAGTTTTATTTGAAAGTATATTTCATCAAAGTTATTTAAGTCAATCGTTTTTAATGACGCATTTTCGTCCAAAATGCATTCATTTTCATAGATGTCAAAAATAAGGTCATTGTATCTTTTTCGAATATCATCTATTTCTTCGACTTGAAGCAAAAACATGTCCGTCTGGTCAGGGTAGGTAGTAATCTTTTTACCGAGATCATGAATTGAAGTTATTTGTTGAAAATATCTTTGCTTCAATGCCGTTAATCTTTGCAATGCCTTAGTCGCACTTGCTATTGGGTCTTTAGGCGCCATTTTCTTGTTTACTTCGTTTATAACTGCGAGAACTTTCCAATATGGCGTAGTACAAAGGGACGAAAACCACGTTTTCTGTAGACTATTTATGAAGAAAACTTGATGAATTTAAAGTTTTTTACAGTTTTAAATAGGAATTATGATCCCTACAATCAGATTGTATGAGATAAGTACTTTTAAGCACTCAAAAAGATTTAAATAGATTAAAATCCATAGGATCTAGGGTTCGAAGGGCCAAAAATATGTTCGATAACTACTCTAAATTAAAGATACCTATTTGTTAAGAATAGTAATACCGGAATGATGTAGGGTTGTAATGAGTCTACGCCAAATTCCACAATGTCAATCACTCACCTTGAACATCTCCAGTATGACTCCACCAGCTGGGGTTGGGTATGAAGCTTCTCCAAGGTCTGACGAAATGGTTGGCACTGCTAGGCTTTTGTTCACAAATTGGGATCACACCAAGGTTAATCGATGCGCACGGCGCAGATATCGGTCGCAGACTAAAAGTTCATCCGCGGTGGCGCTGTTGCGCTAGCTCAAAGCTACCAGTCAAAGGTTCACTTCAATGTTTGTGAAAAACAAGGTAGAATAAGGCATATATCATACAGAACTATTGCGATTTTTTTTCGCTCTTTTTGAACCAAATATGTTTTTTTTACAAATGTCAAAGTAACATCGTTATTTTTTTAAGATTTTGTGAGAGATGTCAGACCAACTGTCAGATGTCAAAAGTGACAGATGATTTCTTTTTATTCAGTATTTTGACAGATGGTGCATTTTTCATTGATTTTTTGGCAGATGTCAAAATTGATTTATACAAAATTATTTTTTTTCAAAACTCAATATTTTTCAATTTTGACATCTGTCAAAATACTGGAAAAAATAAATCATCTTTCAATTTTGATATCTGTCATAATAATGGATAAAAATAAATTGTCACTTCGAGAGATTGGGTAGATTGTATACCCGTTAACCAACGACCATTGACCTCATGCCAACGATACAGTAGATTTAACAGATTCATAAAAGAAAAAAATATTTTTGTTACATGACATACTTAATTTTTTTTTTGTTGCCAGTACTAAATGGTTTAATCAGCTCACTAAATTTCAATGAAAAAATTAAAAGTTCGCGCAAATAAAAAATCTATTTGTTGGAAAGTGGTCTATTATCGATAGATACTGTATCACCTCTTAAATTTTTTCACTTTTGTTGGACCTTATATAAGTAATATTATTTTAGAACACATGAGCAAACAATAATTTTGCATATCGTAATTTATTGTTTTTAGGGCTCCGTAGCTCAAAATGAAATCAGAACCCATGCACGATGCAATTTGTTGTCAGTTTGTTTATCTGTCAAGACCTCAGCTGAATAAACCAACAAGACCCTTTTTCTCGGGTCCCGTTGGAGATATCAAGTTGAAACTAATACCTCCTACTGAAGTATACGGCCCCATAGAGCTATTAAAAAAATCACGCCTCTACTCAACGCCAAAAAAGTTATTGCTTCTTACGTAATCAATTTCATAGAAATTAACTCACCATCAAAATCTATGGGGCACTTCCAGTTGACTTAGAAACTTTATAGCCACGGAACATATTAAGGTGATTCGTATCGATCTCGGTGCAAAATGCAAAACTTATGATTGTCATCTTATTTTTAAATAAAATTTATGAAATAAAATAGTTTCATCTCATTTTAAGACTATTACCTATTTTATAATTCGAACCAACTATAAATTGTAACAGGCCCTTATGCAATTTAGGGGATAAAAACCTGAAGATGGGATTACTGAAAATAAAAAAAAGCAGACGTCGGTTTTGACATCACTTTTTTTTTCTTGTGGGCAATGGCCTATTTCCTGTAATGCCTAAATGACATGACTATTACGTCATCAAAGCTATTTATTCAGTTCCTGAATATTTTCATGTATATCTTTTGTATTTGAAAGAGAAAAAAAATTATACTTTTATATGACATTAAAAAAGTCTATTCCTTTCAAAAAAATCGACAATTAGGTGCTGTTATGGTATTCTGGACAATTCAAATTGTCAGGAGATAATAGCACGATTGCGAATATCCGTACCAACTTAAAAGCGTGTATAAAGTTGTTGCGGACGTTAATTTACAACGTACCTAGCATAAATAACACAAATAGAAAAACTAAAAATTAAAACTATGGTCGCGTAGTGCTATAAATCACATTTATTCAGTATTTTTTATTCAATAATAAGAAAAGTAATCATAAAGTTGTGCATTTTTCATCGAAATCGAACCGTTTCCCTTTAATCTGGTTGTTTTGTGTATGGTTCTAATTAACTTGGTAATTAATAACTGCTCGTGGAATAAGTTTGTGTTTTAAACGGCATATACCGAACCCTCGGGGCACGAGTCTCACTCGCACTTGAACCGTTTTTTTTATATTTTTAACGTTATTAACTAAACTAATCAAATCAATAAATACCCTATAAAACACTGTTAAGCAGTTTTTTTCTCTTACCTTTAAGTTGCTGCTACCTTTTAAAAATAAATTTCAAAGGGATTAATATATCAAATACCAATCATCTTTTAAATATTTAATGTGTTTATAGATATCATTCAGTAACAGCTAGTCGCTCTTCAACAAGTAATTTAGACAGTTTCAGAAAGCAAATAGCCGCCATCTAAAATTGCGACGGAAAAAAAACTAAAATCTTTCCCTCAGAAAATAGCACAACGAAAATATACACTATTTTATCCATCTTCTATAAACATTCTATAGTTATACATATATTACGATTTCTTCAAGCTATTTAATAACGCTTTGGGTACGTTCAAGGAGACGCAACGCGTCAGGCGGCACGGTGCGCGCTCCATACATCGGTGTATGTGTGTGTTTCCGGCGGCCTGCTTGACGCGCCGCGTCTCCTTGTTCGTCGCCTTTCTATAAGACTGTTATGATAATGAAACTTACCAACTATACCAATATATACCTGGGTATAAAGTAGGTGTGGAGGTGGTAACTAAATAGATGTTTCAAGATATAAACAGTGAACTAAAATTGTAAGGAAACGTCCCGCGGTAAAGTTGACGACATGTGAGAAAGGTTTAAATTGTGAATTTACCTACCTATACAACAAAAATTAACCAATCAGCTTTGGGTAGACTATTTTCGGACTTCTAAGTTTACCCGGGTAAACTTATTTTTACCAATTTGTTATACCAATACACGTAATATATAGTACATACACTGCTATAATTGGGGCGATGAGAGCTAGAGTGGCCTATCTTTTCCAGACACAATTGATTATTAATTGTGTCTGGAAAAGATAGGCCACTGCTCTCATCGCCTCAATTCTGGAATCAGTTGCATGTTTGCAACTGACCAATCACATTGCGATTACCGTAGTGTGCTAAATACTCATACTACCATACAAATGATACTACATAGGTAACACTAAAAGTTTCCGGAACTGGCCACTTACATAAACAATATTTAAAAATTTATTGCAACATTTGAAAATAGAACTCTTTGGCTGTAGAATGCAGTTTGTTTCATCTGACTGTCTTTTGTTTTTACCTTGTGGCGCCATTTAAAAAATTGTGTGTCTGCATCAACATGGATTTAACTCGGGAAAATTTTCGTAGTATGATTTTCTACGATTTTAAGTGTAATTTGACAGCTCAACAGAGCATCGCTCGGCTTGAAACAGCTTTTGGCAATGAAGCACCATGCAAGACGACTGTTTATAGCTGGTTTGCAGAATTCAAGCGTGGTCGTATCAATCTCAGTGACAAATCTCGCGATGGTCGGCCGTCCACCGCTGTGACCAACAAAAACATCGATGCTGTGCGCCGTATGATTGAAACAGACAGGCATGTGACCTACCATGAAATTCGCGCATCCTTAGAAATAGGCATGAGTCAAATACAATCAATCCTACACAAACATTTGGGTGTGAGAAAGCTGTGCTCGCGGTGGATCCCACACAACTTGACCGAGGCTCAAAAAACGGACCACGTCACTTGGTGCAGTGCCATGCTTACCAGATTCAACGAAGGTGCGTCAAATTTGGTGTGGGACATAGTAACAGGTGACGAAACATGGATTTATTGCTACGATCCCAAAACAAAGCAGCAATCGAGCGTATGGGTCTTTCAAGATGAGCCGAAACCAACCAAAGTGGCGCGCGTGAAAAGTGCATCTAAGCGGATGATTGCTTCTTTTTTTAATAAAACTGGACACGTGGCTACTGTTGCTTTAGAGAATCGTCGTACCGTGAATAGTGACTGGTACACGACCATTTGTTTGCCGGAAGTTATTGACGAACCTCGTAAAAATAACCGTAAACGCCGTATCATCCTGCACCACGACAATGCTAGTTCTCACACGGCCAGACAGACAAACGACTTTTTGAAGACGAAAAATGTAGAACTCATGAGTCATCCTGCATACAGTCCCGACCTGGCACCTTGTGACTTTTTTCTGTTACCAAAAATTAAGAACCAATTACGCGGTCAACGATTTTCATCACCAGAAGAGGCTGTCGAGGAGTATGAAAAACACGTTTCAGAGGTCACCACAGGGGAGTGGCACAAAAGTTTTCAAAACTGGTTTGATCGAATGAAAAAGTGCATAGACGCCAAGGGAGATTATTTTGAAAAACAATAAATTAATTTTGTACCTTTAATAGTATTTTTTCATATTCATTCCGGAAACTTATAGTGCGTCCCACGTATCTGTAGTTATATCATAGGGTACATTTCCTTACATTTGGTTCGCTGATTATAAATTTACCATTATATTAGTCTGAACGTTAGAAAACAGCCTTACACATTAAAATAGTGCCGTGTGGTAATACTGTGAATTAAATCATTAGTTACTTATTAATCTTAGCCATTTTAGACCTGAAAACTCATCACACCGGCCATTTTATTCGATACAATTCCAAAACTTAATAATTGCGAGTTCTTGCCAACGAAGCGTTCAAAGGTCTAAAAGAGATTATTGTTTTTGACTAAGTATATTTTTTTACATTAAAGAAAGCACAGGCCGTAACATACACAATTTTGTTTTACAAGTATTGTCATGGAATTACAGGTTGACTTCAAACGTACATTTCCGTAACATTGTCCTGAGCAGTCAAAATTGATCTTTATTTAGTTAAAATAAAGAACAAATTTGAGCGCAAAATCTTATGCCACGTCTTTGAAAAAATAATTTTATACAGGACTTTTTGAACTCATCTTTGCCATAGGCTAACACTGGACCCTCAGGTTAAAATCAAATCATTGGAAACGGAAAACCTAAAGGAAATAAAAGATAAAACAAAAACATAAATTCATATTTAAATTGATTTATTCCTTTATAAATAATCTAAACTGAATATCTAAAGGCTCAATAGTAAAAGCTACAAATAACATAGCAGGGATATTTACATAAAACAACGAAACCAAAATATTTAATATAAAAATTGAATAAAATTTACAACTTCAAAAAAATTCCATGCCGCAGCCGCTATGAGTAGAATTTAAATTGGTTTAAATAAAGATAATATCATTAGGTCATTCGATAAAACTACCACCGCAAGGTGACCTATTTGTTGCCATATTACAGAAAAACAATATACCAAGTTCTACATTGCAGCAGAAGTTTTTTTAACTTTGTGACCTAATTATTTATCTTTTCTACCTTCTAAGCATTTCTTAACACAATTAATTCTAAATTATAAAAGACTAATTGCGATTTTCCACTAGTGATTTCAACCAACTCAGTCTCACTAAACGTCTGTATGGCCAGCCGAAAAAAATACATAACGGTGGTAGAAAATAAACGTTAACTGGGGAGGTCATCTGGCAAGTCTAATGTACCCATTTTCAAATATATTGAAAGGTGGATTATAAATTATCATTACCAAATAATACTTCGGCTACGTTAACTTCGATACGCAGCAATTTCTGTATCGCTTTTTATCAAAAGCAAAATATTGCACGAAAAATACTTTAAATTTGCGTCCCCGATCTCACGGGATGAGATTATGCAGATCTCGATTAAAATAAATCGCAAATGATATTTCATACCATTAATTTGAATTTTCAAATCAACTGACTTATTGTAAATACATAAAAATAGCGATTTTAAACATGTTTAGTCACATCAGCACTAATTTAGTAAATATATACGTAAACACCTATTTCTATATTATGTACACACACTGAAAGTTCTTGCAAGAATCATCAACAGTTTAGAACCACTTATTACTTTAGCAACAACTACATACAGGTCTATAATGTGGTGAATATAGGAATATACAAATACATGCTCATTTCTACATAACAACTTTATATATCATCCTCGAAGCAATACATTGCCATATTAATCTCACTGTTTCTACCTGAACAAAAGGAAAATAAATCTCCAAGTACCATAGACCTAGATATAAGGAAAGCATAAATATTTGACTATTATTTTATACATACACGAGAAAATTATATTTTTACAAATCAATTAATGACACCAAATGAGACATTTCAAAAACTATCCGGCGCTACGGGGTGAAGCGATGTTTATATACGTTAAAACCATAATATACCTAGACGCAACCGATGATATAAGAAGTATTTACTTATGTTTTATTAATAAGTATATTGTTTTAAAACCCCTCCTGACCATTAAAAAAGCTGCTTTGATTGCTAAAAGTACTTTGATCTGGGGTCTTTCATAATTCATTATAGCTTGAAACGTCTTCTAAAGAATTATTAAATTCATGATTCCAAATAGAGCCATGCGACGAAGCACCTAGGTTATCTCCTCGGCAGCGACATAACTAAAGAAATGTACACCGTTATATCTAATTTCATAATAACCATCTAGTATAACTCCTATAAATTTATTTTGCTCTATTACATACACATCAGTATATTTCATACACGAGATTATGTGGGGATATGAAGATATATTTTTTCATTTTATTTTAAGATTAATATTTCACACAGTATCGGTATTATTTATGGCTATTATAGAAATATTTGGAATTTCTTATTTTTATACACCGCCATCAAAACATTGGCAACAAAATGTGTTTAAAGTGACAGTGTTGCCAGTTTTTTTAATGATTTGACAGTTAAATAACATACACAAATATTTTATATTTTTAAATTGTAATATTTACTTTTTTAAAGTGAAAACTACTATGACAATCTATAACTATTACAAAAACTGGGTTTGTGAAAATTGTTTTCTACACCATACTTATTTTCAATCCCACATTATAAATGCTGGCTAAGACGAAAATGGTAGGATAGGGCTCTCAGTAAGAAGCTACGGAATAAATAAAGATATTTGTACATTAAATGGAATGTGATGATATTTGATGAATTTCGAAAATATAATTCGCTTCAATACGCACCATTTCATAAGACGATCTTTACAATGATTACAGAAACTAAGTTGATTACAGACGGGTCGTAATTACAAGTAACACTAAATAAATTTTAATAATTACCTAAACATTTCTTACACCTTCAATTAAAAGAAATAAATTCATTACTATTTCATACACACCTTTGCTAATACATTTATATTTCAGGGTTCAATAAAACATTTTAAACCATGACATTCTGGCCACAATGACTATTATTTAAACCATGACATTCTGGCCACAATGACTATTATTTAAACAATGACAGTCTGGCCACAATGACTATTATTTAAACCATGACATTTTGGCCACAACGACTATTATTTAATCCATGTCATTCTGGCCATAATGACTATTATTTAAACCATGACCTTCTGGCCATAATGACTATTATTCCAAAGCTAATTTTACGCAAACCATAAACAAGGAAATGTCATGACAATATTGGTAACTGTCAAGAACATAATCCAGCCCTTCGAACCCTAATTAGCTCACGAATCAGGGTTCAGTTTACGCACCTACCTCGACCCTAGTCGCTTATCAACATCTACGGTATGCATGCACTGCTCCACAGATTTAAAATGCCATTAAAATATTAACTACTTGTGATCCCTTGCGTTTAGAACACGATTCTCGTCTCCAGATTCAGCATTTTATTTTATAACAAATTTGGTCGCTAAACGTGATGTAGGGGGACTAATATTTCGTTTGGTTTCTAAAGCAGCATCAACCCCGCAGTGCACGCACACTTGTACATCTAACACACACACACGCCTGCGCACGAGTTTAGCTGAACTGATTGTTGGTGGCGGGTTGCGGGGGGATGGGGGGCCGCATGGGCGCTCCCATGGCCACGCCCATCCCTGACGTTTGCATGCCCATTACCATGCCCGGTTGCTGCTGTGAATTGGACGAGATATTACATGTAAATTGGACAAGATATTACATGTAAATTGGACGAGATATTAAATGTAAATTCATTGTGGCACGCAATCTAGGTTTAAGCTTTGAAACCATTTAAAATTGTAGATTCAAACTTTTGTGTTACTTGCATTTATAGTTTTGTGAGAAACTAGCGACGTTTTAACCCAATAACTAGTAGGAGAGCACTAAAAATCCCGAGTAGCGATTAATATTTACACATAGATATATAATACCGGGTGTAAAAGCAAAGACAAGAATCCTTTAAGGGTGTGTTAGTATGATCGGTAAAGATATCATTTTAAATACTGGGATCTCTAAATAAAGTACCAGTACCTCATAATAAGAAGATTTTCTTTACTCAAAATACACTAATCGCGTGGACACCCTCACTGGTCGCTGGCCACTCGGATGAGGGGTGCGGGTTGCGGGGTGCAATTAGGTGTGTGGGGAGGCCGGTGAGCTGCGTAGCCATAGCTTAGAAAAATGATGGAATTTTTGGTGAATGTTCAAGGTATATTTATTTTTCTCGTAATGACATCAGAATCGTGTATACTTTCATACCCGTAAGGGATTCTTGACTTTACATTTACACCCTGTATATAAGAAAACCCCGACGCCTAGACCAAACGGGTTGATCTAGAACGTGAAAGGACTGTGTAGGTTATTTGAATGCTTGTTTTTAAATCAAATCCGGGTCATTACAATAAGGATTAGAAATTTAAAAATAACATATGATTGTGCTTCTTTATGTCTTTGTTCAAATTATTGTGGGACTTTTTAAGAAATTTATTTTACTTTACAGCATTTACATAATTCTGAAACATGTAGACGATTTTTAGCGAAAAAACAGTTGGATTACGCACTTACAAAAAACGCAATAACTAGGTTTTAAAGAAATCACATTTAAAGGAAAATACATTTAAAGTTGTACTATTAAGAGTATGGCATAGGCTAGGAAAAAATGTTATTACCCGTCCGACACAAAAAAGCCAATGTCAAATACTTTATAGCTTTTGATAGAGGCGATTATTGGTTAGCTAATCGACCTTTTTGTCAAGGACGCGTTATACTAATAATTACGCGCGAAACAGCAGATCGGAGGGTTTTTAACTAATACTGAAACATTTTGTACGGAAAAAATATTGGATCTTTATTTATTTCTATTACCTATTTTATGAAAACAAATTATGTTGATCTCTTAGCCGCGTTCATGAAACGAACGTTTGAAAACCAAAAAAAAGAGGGTAGAAAACATATTTTTTGATAAAAGTATAAATCTTAGTACATTGTTTATAAGTACATAGATCACCTAGATAAAAGATCAATAAATCAAATATATTTTTTCCAATATTAAGATAGTCCTATTTTCTTCAAAAGAACCCTCGAAAATCTGGCTTTTTTCATGTTCTAGGGTCAGGTACAGCCTTAAAGGTGTTTTTTAGTAATTGTATAGTATTGGTTTGCAATGAAAAATATATCATGTGAAGTCTAGTTTTGTATGAAAACAATATTTGTAAATAAGTTAAAATAAACATTGAAAACTACTATAAAAAAACGTTAAAATCGTGAATTTTTTGAGTGTGGAAGCGCCACTGAGCTGTATAGATAAGTGTTAAATGAAAGCATTGTAGCAGGACAGATTTATCTGAATACCCTCGCCTCAAGGCAGGATTTTGGGAAATTCCTACGAGATCGAGAGAAAGGAGATCACGAAAGCAACTCTGGGGCACGGCTGCTAGTAATATTTATAGTGGAACTAGTACAAGACCTATTAGTGTATAGTGACTCAGAGTAACAATAATAATAATTATTAGAAGAATTTGCCAGATAATGGCCTAGCTATTGGATTGAAACATCAGCTTTATAAAAGACTAATATTGGGTTTTAAACATTGATACAACGGTTTAAAACTTTTTGCAGTTATTTAAGCCTACGTAAGTCGAAAACGAGAAGTCGTAAGTACAAAGCCGCAAGGAAATCTGCATATTTAACAGGGAAGCGTGACGCTAAAGCAAAGCTTAAAAGCGTGCCCTGAAACCCAACTATACTAAAATTAAAACCATCGATTTTCTTAGCAGACACGTTACATTTTGCAGCCTTGTTTTTGTTTCTTTAATTTCAATGTTCGCTTTAAAAGCTTTACCAAGTCTAGAGTAACACATGTTAGAAATCATTTGAAGCTTGGCACAGGTTTTAGTTGGAAATCGAAGTACAGTTTGGAAAAAGAAATATGATTCGAACACACATGCTAACATCAATGTATGTAGACACATCCATGCGTAGAAAACCATTTTTACATTACCTTTTAGTCACTGTGTTGCGTCATTAACCTATATTTTAAGGAGGTTTCAGGAGATTTTGCAAAAAAGTATATTTTTGTAAATCTTAAATTTGACAATTCAGGAAAAGTAACACAAAAAATATTAAAATAAATCATTAAGAAGCTAGCTTGACTAGAATGTAGGCCAAGTAGAAGAGAAAAACTACAAAATACAGAAAATACATTAGCAACAAAACTCTAGGTGGAAATGGTGCATTTTAATTGGCCATCTAATAGCATAGCATAATGACTGAGGTACTCTTAGGCTGCTAAGAATTAGCAATAGATTTGATGGTGGATATAATAATGGCTAAGATAGCTAAATAGTGTTTTGTTCCTTGCAAATAGTATCAAAAAAGGTTTAATTTTTGATCAATAAACTGATTTTATGATATTTTAACACATTCAACCCTCTCTCAAGAGATTTATCTCTGCCTTTCTACATTTTTTTAGGATGCTAGAGAAACGTAGAAAGGCAAATCCCATATAGAGGGAGTTCTATAATTCAAGATTTAATGAAATTCGCAAAACAAAACAAAACTCGATCAAACCCAGGGGTCAAAATTAGCGTTAATAAGTTTGTGTGTGATAGGCCAAACCCGCTCACGTCGAGGAGCGGTCAAACACCACTCTCAACCTTTGGCGTATCGGACTTATTTTAAGGGCCATTCTGTGTATTAGTAACAAAATCCTGAGAAATAATTAATATGCAGAAACAACATCTTTTCGCTAAGAACAATGTATAGAAATAGTAAACTAGTTACTCTTAGCTAAAAGTTATTGTTTGGGCGTTAGAAAAGATTTTGTTACAAATACGAAGAACCGACTCTTAGCCCGTGAAATGGATCCAAGCCACAATCTGGATTCTGATTCACTGTTTACTATCATGTTAGCGACAACGAGAAGTCAATAGATTAACCCTATTCACTCTAGATTCTAGAGTTAATCTGTTCTATCTAGAACATCTATCTAGATTTTTATATTTATCTATTTAGAGTCCAGATAGATAGACAAAAACGTTTATTCATTTACACATAATCAAATAGTTGCAAGAAAAAATAATAGAGAAAATATAAACTAAAAACAAAAATGTATCCTAATAAACAATAGTAACACATTGTTATATAAATCGCATGTACGAGTACTGTTCAAATGACATTGGCACAGGCTCAGCAAAATGTTGCAGAGGGCCGTTCATATATTACGTCATTTGAAGTTAGGTTGTGGGTCTGGTTTGCGGATGACGGAAATATCATAGATGGCAATAATAGCGGGGGTCTTGCCAAAAGAAAAAAAAAACTATTACTTAAACATTATTAATTTTGTAACACAGATAACAAAAATTACCTCAGTTTTGTGAGAGGGTGGGGTCATTGGATAATAAAGATAGGATGATTGTAGGAGGGGGTCGAAAATCAGCAAAAACCGATGACGTAATATATGGACAGCCCCAACACTGGTATTCTGCTAATCATCGCAAAAACAGCTCGTGACTTGGATCCATCCTACAGACGAAGGTAATCCTGCCCCCGGGCCCGAGCAAACAAAAGAGAACTTACCATAACAAAATGCGGGGTGTGGTATGTGTGGAACGTGTGGGGCTGGAGTGTGGTGGGGGTCGGCGGCAGGGGCATGCCGGGGCCCTGCAACCACACACCGGGCCGCTAGCATGCTAGTACAAGCGCTAGTCACAAGCGGGGCCACTAGCAAAGTGTGGGGACGAGGCGGTATTCTGTCATCCCTCTTTGAAAGCGCGTTACTTTTATCTTGGTGTAAACTCCCACGACTCTCAAGTGTTGTAGTTTTAGAGAAGGCTGGATAAAACCTTACCTTCGATACTATTTAATGAATATTTAAAAATGTACAAATCCGTAAAAAATATCTAAAACCCGTATTTTTAATGCTGGTAACTCTTGAAACCAATAAATTGCGGGTGGCAACCCTAGAAACGGTTGTCGTTTCATTACCGAGTATTTTTTTTTGTTTAGTTAAACTTCGACTCAAAAGTATTGTAAAATTACAATTCTTAAAAATATTAAGTGGTTTTGATAACAAGTGGATGTTTTTCGGTGACATATAGAATAACGCCACGTCCCCATTTCTAGTAATCGTAGCAAAATTAAAAGACAAAAGTAATTAAAACTGGTTCTAGCGTGAAAAACAACAGATAAAATTAAATATTGGTAGCAAAATACAGGGCACAATTATTATAACAAATAAGATCTAGAAAATAGAAACCAAAAATATGCAATAGTTTGGCGACAAAAAAGGGAAAAGTCTATGATTTAGCGAAGCAAGGAGGTCGCTTAATGCGTACCGGGATAGTTTTAGAGTAAACGCAGTTGTCGATGTTTGGAGGAATTATTCAGGACAGGTTTGAGCTTCGAACATTATCAACAATTGCCTACTTGTAGAAATAGTAGAAAGAAGAAATTATAAGTTTCTAATCCTTTTTCAAAAGTCGCTTGAACTATTAACAGAGACTTTTTTTTTCGTTTTATAGATTAAGAAACTTCTTACTTATTTATGTAGAATATTATATTAATATAAACTATACATCATTGACTTTGATATCTTTCGGCCCTCAGTATGGGACCTGGCATCAATCAACTGTTCTTTGAGTATTATTCTTTTACAACACAAAATATAACTTAATCCTTTTTTAATGTCAAATATATCTTTATATAATATACTTTTATATCAGCAAAGGTATGTATCTAAGTATTTCGGTCAAACGAGCATAGTCGATAATGTTCGAAGTACAATAGTAAGAAGGGTAAGGGTGCAAAGTCTTCACTGTCACTGAGAAAATGAAGGGCGCAAAGTTCTCACTGCCAACGAGAAGGGTACGGGCGCAAGGTCCTCACTGTCAATGAGAAGGGTAGGGACACATATACAGCTCTAAATAGATGACGCAAGTGCACCAAACTTTATGAAAACCAAGCATGTCACATTTTACAATGAAAACGTTGACAGCAGCTTGAAAAGCCTTGAGTTGTCGGAGTCATTATCCGTGAACGAAGAGCATTGATCTCCCATTTGGCGCGCGATTGGGCACGCGAAGTACATACACTCGCGGCATCTATTTAGATGTGTATTTGTGCGTACGGGCGCAAAATCCTCACTGTCAGTGAGAAGGGGGAGGGCGGAAAGTTCCCACTGTCAGTGAGAAGAGGAAGGGCGCAAAGTTCTCACTGTCAGTGAGAAGAGGAAGGGCGCAAAGTCCTCACTGTCAGTGGGAAGGGGAAGGGTGCAAAGTCCTCACCATGGGGCGGTAGTTGGCGCCCGTCGTCGCCTGCATCGGCTGCGGTTGCCAGTTGATGCCCTTGTTGCCGTTCTTCGGAGAACTCCAGTTCATTGGTCTGGAGACGAGATGACGTCATGCGGCGAGCCGAGCGGGAATAATGTGCCGGGCGAGAATGACACGCTCCGCCACGAGGGAGGGGCTATCTCTGTTCGACCCTGGCTATTGTGTCAAGTGTCTTTGATCTGGTATCAGAAGTGGGATCGCGGTAGTTTTTACGTGAACAACTTCTAAAACGGGATCCCGATCTGACGACTATGATCGGTTTATCCCCGATTTCACATTTTACAATTTCAAGTTGAGCAATGCTTAACTTTGAAATGCACCATTCTGATTGGCTGATTCGTCGCCTAAGTATGACTTGACAAGATTCGTTTAACTCATAAACTGGCCCCTAGACACCTCAATTAGAACGAAACGTTTTGAGTCAGGTGTTTATTAAATTAAAATAGAGTGTAACGAAAATTATTAGGATTTTTAAACGGATATTTATAAACCTCTAATAGCACTACCAAAATGTTAGGCATAGTAGTTACAGATACAACAATGTTAGGCATATTGACAACAAAATTCTGACTTTTCAATTTTAAAATATCAATGGCGCTGAAATTCACGTTTAAAACGCGCAGGTGTGTCGTATAACAGACACATTAATTATTTTTTAAATCTAAATTAATTACTTTTATAACAAAACTTAACACAAAAGAGCATTGAATTAATAAACATACTTTAATGACCCGCAACCAACTTTTAATTGTATAGCAGTGTAGGAACTGTGTAAGTGCTTATAACCGTGAAAGAGAGTCGTAAAGCCGGTGAATATAATTGTACAGAATGTGTATTTGTTAGCTGTTTCTTGTGTCACTTCTACGCATTTAGGCACATTATTTTCGCAACAGCCTTGTAAGATGTACTGACATTTGAGGGACCATTAGTAAGACAGAAAACTAATGGAATAAGCACTTAAAAAGGTAATCTTTATATGGGTCACCTCTGATGTCGGTACAAAATAAAAGTTACATCTTTGCCCTTTTACCGTAATACAAAGAAGTATCTTTTTAAAAATTGCAATAATTAAACTAGAAATTCGAAACCATGGCACACTAATAACTTCACATTCAAGTCACTCGACGATGTAATAAAATAACTAAATGTATATTTCTTTTTAATTTAGAACAATATCTTTTAGATGCTTGGGATTGTTGGCACTTGGTGGAACTTAATAAAACAAATAAACCTTCGAAAATGCTTTAAAAGCGAAACCGGTTAAGTAAATACAGTGGACAAGTACAAGTGCATTTCAATCAAAATGTATCTTTTTGACTGTCTACCCGTGCACGAGTATTTAATGTTACATTTGAGATAAAGTCCTTGGATACTGTTCTAAACTATGGTAAAAATGCCATCTACAAAAAAAAAAACTTTTACATCATAATGATTGTCAAAAATCTAGCACACGTCACAAATACATTGTCAAACATTTTAATTAATAAAATCTATTTACTGGTGGTATTTTTCACATGGATACTCTGCAAACAAAATTTTTACTTACAAAAATATTTTTATTATCTATTTATTATTATTTTGTACTATAATATATGACACTATTCTAATATAAAAGTAGCGTCCTTTTCAATAATTAAGAGCTGCTCACAGAGTATCCAGACGTAAATTCCTTCCAATATAAAGTGCACGTGTCCTCAATACTCACTTGGTGGTGGTGGCTCCTTTGTTGATAGTGAGGTTGTTTGCGAGCGAAGCCAGGGACGAGTCTAGGTCACCGGTGAGGACCTTGCCGGGCGCCGCCGGGGGCTGCGGGGGCTGACCTGTTGAGGGGGGAGGGGTCACTAGAATTGTGGTCATATTGGGATTGCCATGGATATCGTGATTGAGGATTTTAGGAAACGATACAGATGTTTTATTTCACGACTATGGGTCAAGCTTGATTGTAGTGGTCTTTGAAGAAAGAAATACGTTTTAGAAGTGTGCGTCAGCGCAGGGGCTATTACGCAATAATGTACACGCACACTACAGTAGCGTATAAGTGACGCACTACTACTACCAAGCCAGACTCACCATCGGCGTCGTGAGATAAAACATATTGTTCTTAAGGTGGTAACAGAGGATCTCGGGGCAAAATGCACATCATAATATTGTTCTCCTTACTTTTGAATAAAAAGTATGCAATAAATGCGTTTTACAGCAATTCGCGCAAACTGCTTGTTAATAGTAGGTGATCACATAAAGATTATTTCATTTTATGCGTTACATTTTGACTGCATTACATTACAACTGTAAACACGCTTTAAAGTTTGTTAATGTAATGCAAATAAAATGTAATACATACAATTATATGATTTTGTTGCGAAGACTTTATTGTTAGTAAACTATTTCCGAAAATTGCTTTAGAACGCATTTATTGCATATCTACTTTTTATTCAAAATTAAGAAAAACAATATTATGATGTGCATTTTGCACCAAGGTAAAAAGTTACCGAATTCAGTTCAAGCGCACAACATAAAAGATAAATGTTTCACTTACTCAGTCAAGTACATGAGTTAAAGGTGGACATAGCATTAGTTTGCTAAAAAAACCCTTGTATTTACATTATTTATACTTTAAAAAGCGTCGAGATCCAGTTTTATCAGTTAAACTTTGTTCGATCTCAGCTTAAACTTAAAACGACTAAGAAACTCAGCACATACAGAAATAAGAAAAATATTTACAAAAAAAAACAGCACGAATGACAACGATGAAACGAACAAATGAAGTGTCCAATGAGAATGACTCGCGTGCCTAAACGAAAGTCTAGAAAAGCCACAGAAAAAAAGAAAACACTGTCCACTCAAAAACGTTTAAGTTGTCAATTCAAACCCATAGACTGCATCGGTTGAATCATTGGTTGACGGGCCGGCGATCCGTACATCTGCATAGGCTGAGTTCCCATCCCCGCCATTATATCAAACGGCTGGCCCATCGCTTGAGGTTGTGGCTGTTGCGTCACCGGCTCCGGCTTTTTAGGGGATCCGCCCAAGGACATGCGCATGACGTCCTCGAGGTCATCGAAGGCGGATTTGGGCTGGGGGGCGGGGGGAGGGGGGCGGGCGGGGGACGCGGACATCGGCTGAGTGGGGTCTCCCATGCCCATGAACGGGTTTGCGGCAGCTTGCGTGAGAAACATTACGGTTAAGGCCTTGAGAGCTGCGAAAGTGCTGACAGGTTAGAAAAAAATCTAAGTAATCAGATTTTCCGAACAATGGGCTTACACAGGATGGCTAGCACGCGCCACAGATGCAGCGTCTATCTATCCTTCTTGCGCTCTTACGCATACTGCGTTTGCGAATGTGCTAGCGAGCAAGTTTGATGGAAAGACACTGTATCGATGTAAAGCGTCTATAAGACCTACGATGAAGCGCGCTCTCTCAGAAACTGAAAGAGTAACGGCAGGCGAGGCGTTAATCAGTCTTTCCATGGACTTCTGCAAAAATCTGCGGAAGTCGGTTACGGACAAATGATCTATACTAAGCAACAGCCTGTACCCACTCCCCGGTACGGCTACTCGTGACGTCATGCCGGAACGCGACAAGTCGCCTGGCGCATGGTTTCGTTTTGAGTCTTCTGCTTGTCTAGATATAGCAATAAATAGTATAGTTTTTAAAGCGCTGTGTATGAAAATTACTTTTGTAAGCAATAACTATTTTTAGGCATTTAATTGAGCAGACTTCCAAATTCTGGAAGGATTAATTTTTTTTAAAGTGGCAACACTTTATCAGCTCTTAAGGCCTTTTCTGAAGCCATTTTTGTGATCATTCCAACACTGGTGGGTGTGCGTTTCCCTGCTCGGATGTCGTATGTAAGAGAGTACAGATACATATAATATTCCAACACCATAAGTAAGATAGAATATTTTCACAACAAAACCCAGAAACACCAATGTCTTGAGCAGAAAAGTTTTGCTGAAATGTCAACCCAAGATAAACATACTTTAGATCAGAAAACTGGAGTGAGATTGGACAAAGAATTCGTGTATGTTATTCTAAACAAATATGTACATGTGTATATTTCCAATAACCTTAGATCTTCGCTTTTGAGGATAAGTTACTATTTCAAGACAATAGCGGGTGTAAATGACACTAAATAATTTACTGATCATACTGGGCAAGTTTCGCAAAGAAACATACCTACTCACAGAAATTAAAAAAATATTTTCATGTTTCCTTTAGAAAAACTACTGTGAATATTGTATAGGTATACTTTGTGAAATTTAGCTTGATTAGAATGACAGACATCGTCAGTTCATCGATGTATACGAACTAGAATTAATTCTCCCAACGTTTGAATCAGAAGCGTAACTATATATGAAACAATGAGATCTGTCATTCTAATCAAGCTAAATTTTACAAAGTATAGAGATTTCTTTTTTTGCGATTTTGGGACAATTGTTTAGTATACTATGTAGTTTAATTTAAAGATAACCCATCCAGTATAAAACATACTTGTAAAATGACAAATTAATTCTTTATCCAATCCCCCCACTCACAGAACGAAAAAATATAGAATTCCGATTTACCCCCATGAGAACGGAGCCCGACATGTAAAGTATGGCTCGTTCTTTGTCACTGTAAATGGCCAATCTTGCCTTAAAAATAATCACATGACACACAGTACAAACCAATTGCCTTTTGTTTGTCTGGTACCAGGCTCGGTACTCCCAAAAAGATTCGATCATTTATCGTTCGATCATACGTCCATCTCTGACGCACGCATTACGGGTGTGACAGAGATGGATATACAAACGATGACACAGGGCAACATTGTTTTTGTTTTATGAATATTTTTTTTGTTATTCCTATACGAAATTGGGTCCTGAATCTGATCCTGAACTCAGATTTCCTCTATCAGCTCTAAATTTTGGTTAAATCAACTTTAGATATGGAATTTATACGTTTTTTTTTCAAGATTCTGAAGAGATTTCACACTTATTACCATTCATTTTACAAATTTATTTTGTATTATTACAAGCCTATTATTAATATTTATTATGGGGAAAATAACAGAATTCGTGATTGATCCTTATTTTTCCAAAAAAACAATAACTCCGTCAGAGCTTACTCTGTCCATATATTTCATGCCAATTTTTTTCTATGAAAAATCGGGTGTGATGGTTTTGTGCTCTTAAATTAAATACTACGCTTGGTTTCATGAATCTTTTTATTTTACTATTAAAAAGAACCATTAAGAGAAATTATTATTAAAATTTAAAGCCGGAAAACTTATTGTTCCAAGCGTGAACACCTACCAGTAGTAGTAAAAACTTGCGATTTTTCAAAATTGAACATGTCTTAGTTAAATATTACGAGCTGATAAAGAAAATGTGAGCCCAGATTCGGATTTAGCATACAAATTATTATAAGAAAACAAAAAAAAAACAAATATGTTCGTTTTGTTATCCTGTGAATCGATGGAACTTTTGCACTTCGGAGTATCTCCGCTTTGGAATGACAATCTGTCACAAACGCGTCTTCATTGTTTTTTCCGTTCGCTGCCTCTACTCGGTAAAGCAACTGTACAAACTCACCTGAGCTATCGTTGCCACTAAACACATTGGTAAAGTTGGCGTCGCTGACGAAGGCGTTCTGCTGCGGGAACGCCGCGAAGCCGTTGGAGTTGGCTTGCTGCGCGGGAGTCGACCAGAGGGCGTTCGCGGGGGCGGGGGACGGCGCCGCCGCTACAAGGGGGAGGGGTTACTCTGCAGTACTACTGTTTTTTTAAATAACTAAGGTCTTACGATTGGCCATTACCGGGTGAAAGTGTCGATTAGACCTAGATGGAGCAAGCTCGCCCAACTGGGAGATTGAAAGCTGGCGAGGCGTTAATCAATCTGTCCAGCGCAAAATCTACGTAAGTTGGTAACGGAAAAACGCAACTGCCTGTAACTACTCTCCCGGAACGAATTTTTATGACGTCATGCCGTGACATGATGAGTCGATTGGCTCATCGATAGTTTTGTCAAGAAATTTCTAAAAATTATAGTTAGTCTTTGTCGTCTTGGGCCTGTATTAAAAATAAATTAAGTTCACGAGCAAGAATTTCGACTCAAGAAACCGGCATTGCTTTACATTGTTATCGTATTAGTTTGTCTGTTTGTTGGCTTTAGGTGATTTTAGGAACTACTATATTGCGAGCACGTCCTGTTTATACTTCAAATATTTACATACGCAACCGATTATAGTCTTTATCGCGGTTGCTATAAGCAAATTGCTCTTTGTGCTCAGGGAAAATTTTAATTGCTTTTACTACGAATTCATTTTGTTTTTTTATTTTCACCATTGTCATACTTAATGAATTTGTAACATAGGCTAGATTCTGTTTGGTGAAGTTGAATCACAGGCAGTTCATCAGAAACACAGCTAAAACATTATCTGTTTATTTATTTAATATTTGCTAAACCTATTTACACAAAGGATAGTAGTTAAAGAATATGACTAATGTATCAAAATTGTTAAGCAAATAAATATTTTATTTTTGGATATTTATTCTTTTAGGCTAAATATTTATGTTATGTATTTTGTATTACTGCATCGAAATTCCTTTAAACACATTTGTGCTACACCGCACCCCATAACATTTTGGGTTGGGCTTTCTCTAATTAAGTGTTAGTCAATCAACTTTTTTACCCAGACTACTTTTTGGATCATTGCCAGTAATCAACCAAAAAATTCACAATTTGGCTTTTTTCTTTTCAAAAATGGTTTTGTTCGCTTACTGGGTCATTTAGTAAAAATATATTAAGTATTTGTAATTTTTGAAAAAAAAAATTGTTACTATGGAAAAACGGTAGTGATCCCCTAGTTTAAATGAAAACGACAATAATTATGAAACATTAATTGATTCGAAAGACACTGAATGGTCTCTTTATCTAATATTCTTGTATTTACCAAAAAAGCTTCGCGTTGAAGTTGCTTATTTAATAGAACAAGCAGTGTGTGTAAAAAAGTTGATTAGCCCAGGGGTATTTTTATACAAAGTGCAAGAAACAATACTACTTCAGAAAGGGACAGATATTTACTAAGAGAAGAAAACCTTGGAACACCGTCTATTGACAATGTTACACGATTTTCAGTTATAAAGGAAATCTTTGTGCCCTGCACCAGTGTATTTGTACAAATTTTTACAACACATTTTCAGGAGCATTTTGCGAGGTTTGCAGATAGACTTCTCGTTAAATCTGTTTAAATTGTCGCAATTTACTGAGCAAACTAATCTAGTTTGAAAGCGCGTCGTCGAAAAGTGAAGCGTAGCAAGATATCCCTAATAAATCTGTCTTAGAAAATAAACCAGAACTTTTTGTGACCGGATATAGAAAACGCTTCATTTCGGTTTGCTGGTCTCTTGAAAAAATTTCATTAATGTTCAAAATTTTCAATTAACATAATCTGCTTTTTTGGCCAATTTTAGCTTAATAAATTTCTATAATTCTAGTTTATTACTGACATCTGCAAACCACACAAAAACTTTTAGTAACCCAGTTAAAAATTACTATAGATCGAAAAGTTCGAGTGCGACACGGCTACAGTTAACGGGTGACGGGGAGAGGCTAAGTATTAAGCCCAACCCCCCGCCACCTCACGTCCCCCGATGTTCGCGCACAACTTAAGACACTAACCTCCGAACATATCAGCGAACGGGTTCCCAAGCGACAAGAGATCGTCGCTGGCCTTGCTCGCTTGACTGTTCGCGTCGTTGCCCGGGGCGGGGCCGAACAAGTCTACTATAGACTGGTTGTTGTTCGTGGGAGCTTGGGCCAGGAAGGGGTTGTTCGCCGCGCTGTTCGTTGGAGATTGGACCTTGTTCTGAAAATTGTAAAGGTAAGTATTGAATGTCTGGATTAGAGGTTTCCTTAGATTTGAAATAAGTTGTTGGCGGGAGAGTTTTAGCATTAGAACGTTAGCAAACAACAAAAATAATTTATTTTATCTATTTCGAAAAGGCATTATACCATTAAGAAATTCGTAGTATATACAGTACGACAAGGCTCATTCAGCGCGTGGTTGACATTGACAGGGGACGCAGCTGTGAAACAAGGGTTACGTTATATTAGCATGGCGGTGTTGGTTCTGATTTTGGCCACCAACAAGTCCAAGCCCCAAAGGAGCCCAGTCGCAGTGTACCGTATATTACAATACAATATAATCCATTAAGCTCCCAATATGAAACACGATAAACGAATCAATGAAGTTATGACACATGACAGATCCCTTACAGCAATATGAAAGTACACAAGGAAAACGTCGAATGTTGCCCAAACCATGAAGTATGAAACCATAAACAGAAACAATATTAAAAAACGATCTGTAGCTACGAACAATTTTGATACATTAATATCATCTGCTTAAAACAAACATCCATATTATATGATTTATTTGGAACTTTATTATTCTTTATTGTACACACTATATTAGTAAACCGAATATTATTTCAAAATTTTAAATGAAATTGATTGTTATTAGTATTTTTTGTAAAATTAAAACTACCATTTTTGGAATTTTTGTTCGTCTGTATTTATGTTATCTGTATGTTTTAACTCGAGAATCACTCAATGGATTTGGATGCGGTTTATTATTATTGTAATTGTAGTGACCCTGGTCACCTATAAGGGGTGTTGATGAAATAACGCCAAAGCCGAAAACTGGGCGGAGATTGAATAAACGCAGGCGCATGGCTAATGCTTCAATAATGATAATTTACGTAACTTGCAACAACAGTGTCACGAATGTATCTATAATGCCCCTAACAAGTATACCAATACTTGTTAACATTTGATCCATAAAGAGCCGTCCATATCTGTCCATAATTCCAATAATATTTACGATAGTAAGTTCAACAGATAACATACATGTTTTCCAATGAAATCTATGAACGACGATGAAATTCAGACTTTCCTATTTAATACGGTAATTTACTTTACTTAAAGCTCGAGGTTAGCGAGCATCAAAACGCGAGAGCAGAACGGTGCTCTATTGTATCGTACTTTGATAAACAATGGCAAAAGAGAGAGCTATATGTTCCGTGCCGCTCCCACATTGCACGTGCGCCGTGAGTGTTTGAGCACAGTACATTACCTAAAAAACAAACAAAAAGCGCCTTCGTCTTTAACAAACAACCAGTTCAGAATCAACCGAATACTGCACAAATGTGAAAGTTCCCAAAACACAGCGTGTACAGTAAAAACAAGCATTAAGCTCCCCAGTTTGTATCATCTTACAAGAATGACGTGTACTGGCTCCTCGCCTGTCCACTCCTCGCCTTGCAATAAGTGCACCTGTAATGTCGAAAATGGCGATCAACGTCCCTGCGTTCCGAAATTACTGACAGCACTGTTAACTTTACAATATACAGCGCCACGAGCTTGTCTGACCCTATAAGCCAAACTAAAATGACCTCTATATTCAAGAAGCGACAGTCCTCGTCACCGGGTCAGATAAGTTTGCTGCATTATAAATACAATTCCTTTATAAGTTAACTGCATTTGGTGAAAAAAACAGAACACATTTGGAATTAAATTCATTTTGAATGTACGATTTCGCATATTATACAAATTTCATCTTAAAGTGGTTAAACCGAATCCCGGTGCAAAATGCACATCATAATATTGTTTCCCTTACTTTTGAATAAAAGGTATGCAAAAATTGCGTTTTAAAACAATTAGCAGAAATTAATTACTAACAGTAGGGTTCTCGCATTAAAATTATGTTATTGTATGCCTTACATTTTGATAACATTCGATTACAACGATAAATACGCTTTTAAGTTTGTTAATCGAATGCAATCAAAATGTAAATCATAAAATAATAGAATTTAAATGTAAAACCCTAAATATTACTAATCAATTTCCGCTAATTGCTTTAAAACGCAATTTTTGCATACTTTTTATTCAAAAGTAAGGAAGACAATATTATGATATGCATTTTGCACCGGGATTCGGTTTAACCACCTTAACAAGTTTAAACTGGTACAAGTGCATTATGGTGAGGAATTGGTAAACTTTTAACCTTAAATCGGCGCCTGAGGGGAGCGGTCTGAGGGAGACTTACTCCATACAAATATACGCTCGAGAACGAGCCTATGCCATGAGGTTGTATGCGCCAAAACAGTATTTCTTGTTAGAAAATCCAATGACCATTTTGAAGTCTGTATTTAGACTAAACTGTACAGAAAGTTTTGAGGCTCAAAACGGTCCCGTGTCTCTGTAAAATGAAAATCTCTTAAAGAGCTGCTTTTGTTTTTTTTTCTTCTGTAAAAGTTAACTAATCAAAAAAAGTAATAACTAAAATGATGTCAAAGACATGATAAATGAAATACATAAATATCAGTTCCAAATGATTTGCAATAACTGACAAAAAATTTAAATCCGTGCCGCCAACATTTTCAATGCATCCTCAGCACGATATTAGCGCACTATAACATTACAGAAAGACTACGATAACAATTTCCTCTATCAGTAATTTCGGAATGAGGGCGGCTTGTGACGTAAAGACTTTCGCTGTTGTTCTTGGGATTTTTATACGCTGTAGAATGCAGAATCCGGAACCTTTAACATAATTAAACACTGAGAGAGTACCATGTGGTTATCCACTTTATTTAACAGATACGAGAATGAGATTTAGAAAATATATCATCAAAATGTTACACTTTGGAAATAATTTTAAATTATAGATTAACCTTTGTATGATTTTTTCTGCTACGGTTCTAACAAACTTCTCTTGCATTTTCCGCACGAGTTTGAACAAAAAAGCTCTTCTTTGCCGGGTGCTTTTGACTAGGCCATTCTCTGTCGCCGATTTGATCGAAATACGTGCTTCTAGTGCAGCCCGGTCGAGCTTTACCTTCCACTTGCGCAAAATACAATTCTTTCTTTCACTCTATATTTCCAAACCACCGAAGCATTTCTATTTTAGTCACTACATCTTCCAGGCCACAACGATCCCTTATGTCGATATTTTTCACTCTATCATTCAATGTCAAACCACACATACTCCGTAAGGAACGCATTTCCACTGCATTCCCTCTACTTCGATGCTCATCTTGCCAAATCCAACATTCACTACCATACATAAGTATAGGAGCCAACACTCCATTATGCACCGCCAATCGTATATTGGAATTATACACACATACCTATACTCACGCCTGTCAACCAGAGGGGTAGGCAGACACTACAGATTTCCATCGGCTAAGATCCTGACACGCATTTTTTGCTTCTACATCCATAAATCTAGTCATACAAGCTTTTCTATACCGGGTACCTTTTACTTTGCCCTTCTTCTAATATTTTATAGTACCAAAGTGACGGAATTCGCTAAAAAACAAAGCAGTAGTTCAGTCGTTCGTTCAGTCTCAATTTTAAAGACCCGGATTCGAATCTTGCCGGCAAAAGTATTTAGCTATACTTGCTTAGCGGCTTAGCAAAATGCTGTGAAGTACACTTGCACGCTCTAAACAGCGTGTATTTGTGCCCGAAGTACGGCGATACGGCTCGCCACAATCACGCTTTGTACGCGTACCATGAGGTTTGGACACGATACACGTTACCGACTGCGTAAAATATGTTGTATGAGAAATTCTGGTTCCTCTCATGTGCCGCTAGGGGCGCTGCACAATTTCTCATATAAATATTTTCGCAGTCAGTAACGTGCATCGTGGCAAAAACTCATGGTATACCTACTGGGCCGTAAATATTTGTACACCCAGTAAAAGTATTGACAATTATATTGTCAGAAACACCTCTGCCACCCCCTCAGAGAGTTGTGTCGTGACGATAAACATACCTTATACTGGTTAATAGCTGCCTCCTCCTCTTGCAACACGGCCCTTTTGAGCGCGTCATCAATGAGCAGTCCGCCGCCATTTTGTGACTTCTCGACGCGCGTCGACGCGTTACCGAACGCCGATGATGTTGACGACAGTGCCCCCATTACGCTCGCCACGTTCTTTTGGGCGCTGCAATTATAAAACTAGAATTATAACTGCAATTTCTAATACAGATTATCATATTTTTGTGATTCATCATTAGGTCATATGGCATGCTGCTGTGGGGTAGAGCCGCGGATATAGACGCAGTCATTGTTTTGCAGAAGAGAGAAATTCGGGCTATTTATAATGTGAAAAACCGAGGTTCATTAAGAAAAATACAAATAAATTTATATATTAACGGGTCCTTGTGAGTTTATTTACCAAGTTAAGAGATACGAGGGACGGCTGATAAGTAGTAAGTACTTAGTAAGTTATGAAAATTCTAATAAACAAGTTAACATCAAAATATAATCGACTTCTTGTCTTCTTCTTATCTTCATCTTATCTCGTTGGATTATGTGTTTTCTTATTATATAAATACTAATAATAAATAAGTTAAACTTACGTAGCGGTCTGTGTGGGAGTGTTGGCGGCGGAACCCTTTTTGCCCTCCAGGGTAGCTAAGTGACCTTCCAACGCGTCCAGGAGGGAGCTCGGCGCTTTCGTGAGGTCTGGAATGTCGCCCTTGTCTATGCCCACGTTCTCCGCCACCTACAATATCACGAGGAAATTGTTAGAGTTTATTCAACGTTACCAGGTGGTAGAGCTGTTGCCGGGCTCGACTGTGGAGGTCCCATCATCTTACTCGCAATTCCTCCCGAAGTTATTCGGGGGAGAGTAAGAGGACAGCTCGCAGATAGGCACAAGCAGGTGGCCCACCATTGCCTGGGACCGATTGTAGGCGGTATATCGATCCCAAATTGCCAGACCTTATAAAAAAACAGACTAGTAACGGGCAGCGGCATCACTGGTGCGAGGGCTTCGGCACCGCGCTCACCCACCCGCCTGCGCAGCGTGTGTGAGTATGGGCATTTCTTCCAGGAGGACCGCAAATGTTGGCGAAATCTTGGATGGATGGATTCATCATTGCAGTTTTCTGATATTATATATACGATTCACTGGATGCAGCATCGTCTATTTTTTATGGCAGGTGTGTCAGGGTCGTAGCAAATGGAAATCTGTAGTCTCTGCCTAACCATCTGGGAGGCAGCCGTGAGTATGCGTATATGTATGTTTTTTGTTCAATCAACAAGCTAAAGGCAGACCAAGGATTAAATTCAGTGACTAATCCTACTCAAGGCAAAGGCAAAGTCGCACGTTATCTGAAAGATTTAACTCTGGACAAAGAACGATAGAGGGTGATACACCGACAATGGCTGGCTTCCTAAATAATCGATGACAAGCCTTTCGACTCAGTCAGGCCGACATTTATCTGCAACGTTATTACTTCTCTATAAAGATCTATTTTTTTCTGTTATTTACCGTAACCTAAAAAGAAGAGATTTTGGAGTTAAGGGTGTCCTCACTTCGCTTCGCATGATCCTGTTTTATACCAATAAATACTGCAACAGACACTCTAAAATTAATATATGATACAGTTGAGGACTAATGCTATGTCAATGCTATTGTGAAAACTTGATTCCATTAAATTTTCTCGATAGAAAAAAATGACAAAGTTACCTCCAAACCGTACAATAAACCGATAGCATTCAATGAATTCTTGAAATAAAATCTGAAACTTTGCATAATATAACCGATATTAGTATAAGGCAGCTGCAGACTGTTCCATAAAAATGAAAAAACCATCAGTGTAGCCGCGAATTCAAAATAGCTGATGTTTTTGCGTGCGCGGCATCTGATTAGAGTAGGATAGACAGTTAAAACGCAGAAGCGTTAGAGCAGGACTGCAAATTGAGGTATTATGGGCCCTTAAAGTTCTCAGCCCGTTTTCTTTTTCTCATTTGATTCGTTGTATCTACAACATATTTTAAAGGAGAATATGACGCAAATAGAAATAATACCTTGGATGATTTTGTTGCAATAATCAGGACACCCACAGTTGTCAAAAAACATACCTATGTTCTTTAACGATTTATTTACTTTAAATAAAACCTTTTACAACCCTCTATTTTTCACGATTTTAAACTTCTTATTGACTTCATCTCGAGTAGCGATTTAAAAAAATAACAGTGTTTTCATTTCAACTAGAAGCGGAGTAAAGTATTGAAAGCTCTGATTTTTCGATAGTGTATGATATTTCGGTCGTTGTAACAGCTCAGAGTGGGCTATTTTAAACTATAATGAAACGTTATGAAGTTCGGTTGTACTTGATGCAAAACGAGGTGCACAATCTCGGATCACCCATACCCCTAAGGAACACCTATGCATGAATCGCAGAGCAAACTCTTTATTAATAAAACTTCCATTAAAACCAACACATTTGAGAAAAATACAAATTCAGTCAAACATATTAAAGGGTTATTTCATAAACATTGTAATGCGGGCACACCACGGTTCAGGACTTTATGTGTCATGCGATGCATTGTGTTCAAGCTGTTGTACGGATGAACTTTATGAAAGATTGCCAGACATGAATCCCAATCTACAAAGCTTTAAACTTACAGAACAAAGTTACAATTTTTACCGAATAGTACACCTGAAAGCAAATAAAATACCAAGATGTTTTCTTTTTTGTAAAAATTGAAAACCAAAAACGCAATTCCCTGTAATATTTTTTTAGAATGTCTAACACAAATAACGAGATAGCACAAAAAAACATAGTTGCTCACGACAGTTTCGGTCTAATTGTCGAATGGTCAGGAAGTACATCACTCTAAATATTATCATTAAAGTGCATTACAAACTAGAAAATATCATATCAAGTCAATAATTTGAAATGATTCCTCAGGCCAGGATTTGAGCCTATGGCCTCTGTTGTTATCAAGACAAGCGCGCTACCGACAGCGCCACCGCGGTACTTATCCTCGACCATTAAATTTTTCCAACATATTTGTCCACCGAATATTTTCTAACTATTTGATCTAACCAGCGTATGAAGCTAAACTGTAAGTACTGTAGGCCTACCATGAGTTTTGCTTACTATACGCGTTACTGTCTGCGTAAAATATTTTGTATGAGAAATACTAGTTCCTGTGTAAGCCGCTAGGGGCGCTGCACAATTTCTCATATCAATATTTTACGCAGACGGTAACGTGTATCGTAAGCAAAACTCATGGTAGGCCTACTGAATTGTAAGTAATCTATAAAATTAGTAATAAAGTAATGAATACTCAAACATTTATATACATCTTTTATATTTTTGTCTGTTTTATGGTATTCCAAAATTGTTGAAATTGACATTAACGGATTAGAACACGTTTACAAAGACCAAATTAGATATATCAACATTTAGAAGTTGCGTCGACTGTGGAAATATAGCCAAAAACAGCTTCCAAGTTGTGCATTTTAGGAGCGCCATCGAAGTTAAGCCGACGTACAGTCGGCAAGGTTCGCGCCTGACCAGTCCCAAAACTTTGTTGGTTGCATGTGGCGATCTCAGATAGCCACGCCTTTTATTTTACTTACCAATGACAGTTCATGAGATACACTTTTTACGGCGTTTTCGGGTATATCAGTCACATTAATCAGACTATTGGTAGACGAAAACTAGCAGGGTGGGGCCGGAAGTTGCCTTCAGCCACTGCACACAAAACTAGCCTACAAGGTGGTCAGGCGCGAACCTTACTGACTGTACAACGAAACTGGTCAACCAAATTGAATGGACGGTAGTCACCTTGAGGAACTCCCCGACGCGGTCCATCCGTATGAGGAACTTCTTGTAGAGGTCGAGCGCGTCTCTGGCGTTCTTCTTGTTCATGTCGAAGTACTTCTCCAGGAGGTTGATGATACCGTCGTTGTAGCACGCAAACAGTCTGCGACAGACGCACGTGTTAGATTATATTATTTATTGACCAGAAAGTTACGTTATAACACTGCCTGCAACGGTCGTCAGAATCAGAATCAGAATCAGAAATATTTATTTGTGAACATGGGTATAAATGTTAGGTACAAATAGTTGTTAGTAATATTTTATAAGAGCGCCATGATCTGCCTTACGGCACACAAATATTAATTTAATTACATTTATAATTATTCATACAGTGTGACAAAGTAATATAAATAAAGATCATAAAGTAATAAAAAATTAAATTACAGTCAAAATATTGTCATTTAAAAATTTGTCGATGCTATAATAACATTTTTGAATTAACATAAAGAATAATTTATGTTTAAATTGTACTAATTTTAAATCTTTTATGTCATTAGGGATTTTATTATAAATTTTAGGTGCCATACAATAGATACTTTTTTTCATTAGAGCAGTTTTTGATTCCCTTATACACAAGTGATGCCTAAATTGTTGTCTAACATCTGTAAGTTTAACTTCGGAAAGTTTAACAAAGAGCGAGGGGTTAGTCTTTACAAACACAGCCACTTCGAATATGTATAGCGATGGTACAGTAAGTATTTTTAGAGACTTGAAGTAAGGTTCACAGCTCTGTCGTCGTGTCAGACCACACATTGATCTAACACATCTCTTTTGGGCTTTGAATATGGTTTCCCTCATTGTGGAATTCCCCCAGAAAATAATACCATATCGCAGAACTGATGCAACAAGGCCGTGATAGGCTGTTAAAACGACGTCATTGTTGACGATTTGGGAGAGTTTATATAAAAGATATGCTGATTGTCCAAGTCTTTCACATATTTTTGCTGCCTGAGCCTTCCACGTTAGCTTATTGTCAATTAGTAATCCAAGAAATTTGGTAGTTGAGACATTTTCAATTCGTTGTTGTTTATATACAACATTTATATTTGGCGTTTTATTGACGCGTTGATAGAAATTCATTGTTTTGGTTTTTTCTAGATTTACAATTAGTTTATTATTGTTAAGCCAGTCTATTATTTCTTTTAAAGTGTTATTAATGTCATTTTCGAAATTTTCGGTAGTGTTGCTTTTAATTGTGACTGTGCTGTCGTCAGCAAATAGCACCATTGGATGATGAACATTTTTTGGTAAGTCATTAATGTATAATAAAAAAAGTAGTGGCCCAAGAACGCTGCCTTGGGGTACACCGCATGTCACTTCTCTCTCGTCAGATAAATACTTTATTTCATTTTTAGTTATTGGACAGATTCTAGATATCTCTGTCTGTTGTTTTCTATGGCTAAGATATGACTCTATTAGTCGGAGAACATTACCTCTTATTCCGTATGAATCGAGCTTCTGTAGAAGGATTTTGTGATTTACGAAGTCAAAGGCTTTGGTTAAGTCCATGTATACAGCACAATTTGGTTTAAGTTTGTCCACACTAGGCATAATGTTATTAAGAAAGTCATATATCGCTAAGTTTATTGTCCTTTTCTTTCGGAATCCCTTTTGTTCGTCAACTAATATGTCATATTTATTTAAATAAGATTCTAATGCGTTATATATAATTTTTTCAATGATTTTGGAAAATATGGAGACCAATGCTACAGGTCGATAGAATTTCATGTCTTTTCTATCATCTTTCTTAAATAGTGGTTTTACAATGATGGGTTTTAAACCTTCAGGGTACGTGCCATCACTAATGCACAGATTTATTATATAAGTAAGATGACTTGATATTGTATTAGCTACGTGTTTTATAACTTTAGTATGCACTCCATCGTTTCCAACACTATTTTTATTTTTTAATGATTTAATAATATTCAGCACGTTGTTAGCTGTTGTAGGGGACATAAACATTGAAGATGCGAAGTTATTATATTTGTTTGTATGTTTGTCTATTTCAGTGGTAGAATGTTTAATTTGATCCACAAAGAAATTGTTGAAGGCATTTGCTATGTCCTTAGGATCTGTTAATGTTGCCTCTTCGACATTAATTTCCGTGATAGGTTCTGTAGGTAAAATATTTTTTGATTTATTAATTAGTTTCCAGCTGGATTTAGACTTATTGTCTGAAGTTTTAATTATGTGATTGTTCTGTGCCTTCTGTGTAAGTTTAATAATCTTTTTGTACTTTCTTGAGTATTCTTTAAATTTTTCTTTATTTTGAAGCGTCGGATTAGCCCTATAGTGCCATAATAGTTCTCGTCGTTCACCATTCTTGCATTATTACATTAACCAGTACAAAAGAAAGTCACCTTGTATGCTGTGTCAAAGATTGTTGAACGTACCTAATGAGATCCCTGAAGAGCAGCATAAAGCACATGTTGATGACGGAGTTGGTGAGATCGTTGGCGGTACAGTCGAACTCGAGTAACCCATCGAGCTGGGCTTGCAGTACCGGTAGGGTCTTGAGAAGTTTCTCTGCGTTCATCATGCGGAGTGAGCCTTCCTCTTTGCTGGAATCATACGATAAAGCGAACTTAGTTTTTTTTTATTGAAGGAATTTATTTAACTTAATATTTAAATATATTTTTACATCTTGGGTATCCTGTTCGGTGACAGCGACGACTTGAGTAAAGTCTTCTATTTAATCAAAATGAATTTTTACTTAGTTAAGTTTATAATTATATATATGAATATATATAAGGTGACTTTTATTTATACAGACAAACTTATACTGGAGGCTTGGTAAATGATCACTGATCAGTAACACGGATCGATAACACTTTTTGCTAATTTGACAAAATAAAACCTTGACGTCTCATACTAATTGACTCGGGGCTGGGCTTGCGTTTGTAAGGAACACGAAAAGACTAATTTACGAACATTGACCTCTCATAAACAACTAGACACACAGTCTCTAAGAAAAGTTCGTCAGGAAACGTCCGAACGTGCGACGTGCATAATAGCAAAAATGCTTCAACCAAATTAAGACTTTAAATCGGTAACATAAGATGCAATGTCACTTGTACAAAATCGTCATTCGATTTTGTCACCCCGTAGCGGTGACAAAATGCATCGCGGACACTTTTTGAGCGAGATTGTGGGTCTAGTTGTTTATGGGAGGTTAATGTATTTAAGTGATTAAAGTTTCAAGGAAGTCTATCGATAAACCAATTCACGTCCAACAAAGTTTTCTAGTGAAAAACGTGATGTTTGTTGATGCTTTGCCTTGTTTTGAATACCCTATTGTATTGTATTGACTTCAGAGTTGCGCTTTCACGCAATCTGCGGCTACATTTTGAATTTTAGAATTGCAACTGTGTTGCTTCCATCCATCCATCAGCGTGTTTCGTCCACTGCTGGACATAGGCCTTTCCAAGATTTCGACACTGTTGGCGGTCCTCCTGGAATGCCCGTGCTCACACACGCTGGGCGGACGGGTTGGTGAGCGCGGTGCCGAAACCCTCGCACCAGTGACGCTGCTGCTCGTCACCAGTCTGTTTTATATAAGGCCCGGCGATTGGGGATGGGTATACCGCCATCCATCGGTCCCAGGCAATGGTGGGCCGCCTGGTTTTGCCTGGGACGCGGGCGAAAAGCTAAGATATACCTACCTATCTATAAAAAGAAAAGAACGAATGATGTTCTACCGGATAGAATACTCACCCCCGTTTCACCTTACAGAAGTCGAAGGCCACTGTCCTGTACGACAGCGCCTTCTCGTTGAGGTACTTCGCGTACCGGCGGATGAACGGTGACATGTCATATCCTGGAAATTATCACAGGGACTCATTACAAATCGCTGACTTCCAATCGAGATTACTGTCAGTTTTGTGACCGAAATGTGGATTTGATGGAAGATTGCACAGTGGGCTGTCACTTTGGGCTATGTTTTGATCCTGGAAACCTTAAGTACCCCAATGATGGTACTTGCAGCTAGATTTTACTAGAACCAGTGGCTACTTATAACCCTGTGTGTAATTTATCACTATTAAAACCACATTTCGATCAAAAATCTCAAGATCGTAATAGAGTTTGATAGTAATCGAATGAACTTTAAGTTAGCTGTCACATGCGCAATGTCACTTCACGCACCTCGTTCTTCGTCGACGTTCTAAGGTTCAAGCCACACAGAAGCGGCGCGGCGCGCATTGAGCGCGCGGGCGTCATTCAAACTTCGTACAAAACGCATGGAAATAAAGTCGCAATTTGGACACACCGAATGGTATGTTTCAGGCGGTGTCGGGCGTGGAACGGGCGTCCGTACCACGCCTAAAATTGCGACTTTATTTCCATGCGTTATGTACGAAATTTGAATGACGCCCGCGCGCTCGATGCGCGCCGCGCCGTTTCTGTGTGGCTTGCACCTAATGCGCTATTGTGGCGCTATCAGTGACTAACTTCACGCCCGCGTTCTCTACCGGCCCAAACTGTTTAAACGTGATGAGATGACACACGCACCGGAAATTCCGTCCGGAATATATCCGAACGCGCTAATTTACATGAAGTTACATGCACAAACCGATTCCCGGCCGACTAACGAGCATACAAATTTGATGTTATTCGGGTGTTTGTGTCATCGCGCTTAGGCAGAGTTCATTCGATCACCGTCAACGATTAAACGACTCGTGAAGTAAGACTTTCACAACATTTCAAAGCATTTGATGACAGTGATGAGATTGATGTTTTATTGTTTAATGTGCTTTTGTATTAAATTTCTTACCAAGATCAAATTACTATGAGACTGTATATTATAATTTAATTAGTAAAAAATCTCAATAAGCTACATTTTCCAAATATAAAATAAAATAAATGAAAGTGCAATAATAATAGTGCTTTAAGTGCAACATTAGAGTGCAATAAACTACGCTATCTATTGCCGACCTAGCCAATGAAAATAAGGTTATTAGTCGCACGACACTGACTAACAATCAACTGCTATTCATATTATCATCACATTATTTACTGCTAGCTGCGGTCGAGCCGCTAAAGACGTCCATTCAAGTGTTATAGTATAATATAAGATTATAAACAATGTTGGAAGATGCATGTCAGTTTTATTATTTAATTATTTTCATTTATTCATTTAATATGATTGTTTTGTTAATTAATATAATAATTATGTTGTGTGTATGTATCTACCTGCAATATTAATGTTAGGTATAGTGTGAAACGGGTCAATCTGAAAATCAGCGCCGTAACGTTATTACTTACAGCAAAATACTGAGTTTGATCCATTTTGCAAACAAAATAATGATTAGGATGTTTAAGTTTAATAATTTAAATTAGTTTTAATTTTTGTTTTGTATTATTTTTATTTTTTAATTTCTTAGAATTATATTTTAATACTTAGAAATTCGTTAAATATGATGTTAAAGTTTTTGCATGGTTTGTGTTTGTCGTTGATGCGACGAGCAAAACCATCTACATGGTGATTGAAAATAATGCATATTTCATTAAATACGAGTATGTCCCGTAACGACAGGTATCTTTCAATAAAAACACACACTCGCCTGATAATAACGAACAACTTAACCAAAGAAACATAACCGGCCAATAAAAAAAAATACTAGGAAATTCATACTAATTTATAACTAGTATTTATTATTACTTATTTACATGCGGCAGCGACAACCTCGACAGCATTTTTCATTTGTTTTAAATTTAGATAGGTTTAATTTCAATTGTATATTTTAGGTATAGTTATTTTATGTTAGCATGTTAAAATTATCATTGAAAATAAATAAATTTGATTAAAAACTAGTATTGAAAGGAAATTTCTTTTTATATTTTGTTGGCTCAGTGTGGTCAGTAAAGTATGAAGTTTCATTAAAAAACGCCAATAAATTAACACACCCGATAGAGATTTGGATAGTTATAGTAATAAAGTTACGCCTTAGTATAGTACAATATATCATCTTATCTGTGGTTCACTTGTAGTGTCATAAAAATCCTTTCTCTGGGACATAAACAACGTCGTAAAAGTTGGCTTTTATTCGATTCATCCCCTGAGAAACTATTGAGCGAATTAATTGAAATTGTTCAAGAACTTTATCACTCAGATAAAACAAACATTTAAACAGTTGAATTGGGTTTTAATAGAATAGTATATAATATGGGTGGTAAGGTTATTGGTGCCGATTCGGTGTAACACTTAACTTATTTGACAGGACTAACCTTATTTTAAGCGTACAGTCCTTGTTTTTTTGATAAAGAAAAAAAAAGACACAATGCTTACATTATTTTAGGCCTGTAAAACAAGTTAAGTCATTTTACATCGAATCGACACCAGTGTTGGTCTTTTAAAACGAACAATCATAACTAATAAATAACCACAAAATATAATGTATATGCTGCCATTATCCGGTAAAGGGAAATACATATTCAGATTAAAACTAAATCGACGTGATAATTGCACACTAATTAGTAGTTTGAGTGGTCAAAAAATAAAGCATTAAAGCTTAATTAACTACTAAAAGCCAAGCATGCATTTTCCCACCCGTTGTTTTATCTCATAACAGTTTCAAAATATGAATTATTAATCGACTCGTACGCAGCTACTAATTACTACAGTAAACTTAAAAATACTCCATTCATAAAATTCTATACATTTTAAACGTAGAACAACTGGATCTAACTCGTGATTGGTGCGGCAAACGTATACAAAAGCGTATGAATAGCAAACGAAAAAAAGTAAAAAAAATCACATTCCGCCTCTAACCCAATTCCAAGTTGCTATTCTTTCTTGTGAATAAAGCTGGATAGCCTAGCAGCGCTACGGCTAGCACAAACATGCCTATAACGAAACGGCTTCTGTGATCATTTGTTACGCTAAAGCCTTTATAAAGGCTTGAGGCAAGGCAATGGCGCACGTGTGAGGCGCAACATCATCATAGCGTAAGCATCTTCGCTCGCCCTGACGAAGGCAGTGTGAATCTGCTGAAACTGGTCGGCTATCCCGATCACAGTAGTTATTCAGTTGAGCCGTTTTTTTACATCGTGATTTCTCAACAAGTTTTATTTAATTCTATAATAATTTAAGTAAATGAATCCCAATAAATCTGTAGGCTTCTGATTCTGTAACTAACGACCAACTAAGCAGTTCAACACACATCGGACAGAACAAGGCTGTAAATAGACTGCTAACGTTTCGTGAAACCCAATAAACTACTGATCATACTGAACAACTTTCACAAAGACAATGCCACAGAAAAATGTTCATGTACTAATAGGTATCTTAAATTACACACTAAGAAAATCCTTTTTTATTTATTAAGTAGTGTATTCCTTTTCCAGGTAGTGTATTCAAGATAGGTTGGATCAGTATAATGAGTAGATTGTGCAGTAAGTGTAGAAGTGAATATCAGAACTCCAGTGCAAGTGTAGACCCCGTGAACAACAATATCCCAGAAGCTGTGCGACTACACAACAACTATGTACCGTGCGACACGGATCTAAATGAACGCGGCCAAAAGCAGAACTTCATATAAAACGTCACATTTTGACAGTTCACGTTCATTTAGATAATTGTCGCGCTGCATGTCCGTCCATATAAAATAGAGATTACCCTATTTTAATAGGACAATCATACACGCGTAGACGAGACTTAGCATTTAGCATGTGGACACACCAGAAAAAAACACGTTTTTTTGGGCCATAGCTTTTAATTTTTGATAAGAACCAGCGGCCATCTTGAATTATGTACGAGCCATATTTAAATAGCAATTATTTGATATCTCGGCTTCTAAAGCACTTTAATAACAATAGTATGCAAACAGACATTTGGATTACGAATCAAGCGAACGTACACAAGTTATACAAGCGAACGTATACGTGATCTCACTTGGGGCAGAAATTAAACTACCAATAACGGCCAAGTACACTTTAAAAAAATGCTTTTTTCCGGTGCATCCACATTCATGCTGCCACTAACAGGTAGACAGACAGTAGACATGTACAAAAAGCCGCAGTACTTTATAAACTCACCGATCCGTGCTCCAGCCACGCCTTAGGCAGCGAAGGGGAGAGAAATTGTTCAAAGTTAGAAAAAAGTTCACCTATATTACAAAAGTACACCGAGCGGCGAAAAGAAAAACACCTTTACAGGCGCCAACTTTCCGGGGCCAGTAGGGCTTAGTGTAGTGAAGGGCTAAGCATCCCCCGAGTATTGTATCCTATCCTGTGTCCTAGGTACAGACACCAAGTACAGTAGAAATCTATATTTTATAGAGTATTGGCCCCCTAATATTGTTATCAAGTCGGCGCCCCTTTTAGATCTAGATGTACACCAAACCAGCATGTGGCATGTGTATCGGCTGTATATACCAAGACAGGTATATTTAAATAAAATACATAATTGACTGAACAACTTTCCTGAAGAAACACAACCGCGCAAAGGCAATAAAAATTGGACCTGTCCTGAGGGCTTAGAACGGGGCACAAAAAGAGTGTCTTTTGAAAGAGTCTTCAGCTGTCAAACTTGATAAGTACTTTAGTATGTAATCAATCAAGTTTTGACAGGTGAAGACTCTTTCAAAAGACACTTGTTTTTTACCTCGTTCTGGGCCCCCGTGCATACAAAATTCACAAGAGATTTTCAAAAAGTTAAGAATCTAAATATTTGTTCACTTCCCCGTAGATTTTTTTTGGGAAAGTTGTTTAGTAGATTATGTGGTTTCACTTAAAGATACCTGTTCATTTACACTGGGTATTTATCAGATCTACGGATATTCTTCGCCGGTTCGACCACTTCCTCTTCAGAGAAGGAAAAGAAAATTAATGTTTGTGATGCTTCTTTCTAAAGATAGCAAGTAAAATAAAGAAAGTTACGTCAAAACATTACAATAATAAAATGGAAAAGTGTTTGTACACAGTCATTTAAAAATGCATATCACATTCGTGATTACAACTTGAAACATTGTCTCCGTTATCGGTTATTCATTATTTTATTATCAAACGTAGCCAGTTTCATTTGAAATACATTTAGTTGCCTGTTATTGTTGCAAATGAAATAGCACTGTTGTTTTGTTTCGTTCTCGCGAAGCTGTGATTCAACAGTGACCTTGCGCATCTATTCTTATCATTATTACGATAATAATAGAAAATAAACATTATTATTCTAACATAATAATAGATTTTACTAAGTATTCTAATTGGTTTAGACATATAGAAAGGATGAATTAAAGAAAAGTGACAAAAGAAATTTATGGTTATTTTGTGGAAGATAAAGCTCGACCGGCCGCCCTAGAAGTAAGTATACAATACAATGTTCAATAAAACAAAATGAAGAAACAATTTTAAAATTAATAGCAAGGTACAATTGTCGGACTAAAAGCGATTTCTTCTAGACAGCGACAAGTTCACAAATTAAAAATTGATTGATTTCCTCGGTTATTTTTGAAGAATTTTAGTTTTATTTTTTATTATATTTGAGCGCGCTCGCGGCTTTATTCCCCCCAGGAGCGACAGAGAGATCAGTGCGGGACGAGTCGTGTGAGAGAGTGAGATGCACACACAAGTTCACAAATTAAAAATTGATTGATTTCCTCGGTTATTTTTGAAGAATTTTAGTTTTATTTTTTATTATATTTGAGCGCACTCGCGGCTTTATTCCCCCCAGGAGCGACAGAGAGATCAGTGCGGGACGAGTCGTGTGAGAGAGTGAGATGCACACACAAGGTGCTTAAGGGTGTATAATACCTCACTTCGCTTCGCATAATCCTGTTTTATACTAACAAATACTGCAACAATCACTCTGAAATTAATATATGATAAAGTTGAGGACTAACGCTATGTCCATGCTGTTGTGAAAACATGATTCCATTTAATTTTCTCAATAGAAAAAAATTATAAAGTTACCTTCAAACCGTACCATAAACCGATAGCATTCAATGAATACTTGAAATTAGATCTGGAACTTTGTATAATATAACTGATATTAGTATAAAGCAGCTGCAGACTGTTCCATAAAAATGAAAAAAACATCAGTGTAGCCGCGATTTTAAAATAACTGATGTTTTTGCGCGCGCGACATCTGATTAGAGTAGGATATACAGTTAAAAACCAGCCAAGTGCGTGTCGGGCCATGCGCAATGCAGGGTTCCGTAGTTGCCCGGTACATATAAGTTGGTCTACTAATACAGACCGCGCCAAACTTCTGGTCCCATACATTATAGGGGGCCAAAAGTTTGGCGCGACCTGTTCTCGTAAACCTGTAAAGCCTACTTAGTTGTGATAGTTTTCCTTTTAAATTAATTATATATACTGCTTCTGTGAATTTTTTCACATTTCTATGAGCAACCGTTTAGCCAGCACCACTACATTATCACCAAAATTTTCACTTTAAAGCTTAATATTTCGCCAACGGATCTCTACACCGAAAAATTGTTTTCACACACCCACAATGTTTTAAACGGCCTATCCAACGATAACCTACACTATGGGATAGACGAGAAAAAAAATTCATCCCCAGTTTACATGTATGATAGGTACCCATAAAAAAAAATCGAGATTTTATTTTACCATTTTGTCGGCGTGATTAATATTTATATTCATGCCAAATTACAGCTTTCTAGTATTAATAGTCTCTGCGCTAAGCCGCGGACAGACGGACAGACGGACATGGCGAAACTATAAGGGTCCCTTGTCGGACTACGGAGCCCTAAAGAGCAGAAGCGTGAGAGCAGGACTGCGAATTGATGTATTATGGGCCCTTAAGTCTACATTTGAAATTGCACGAGCGTCTAGCGGAATATTGCAAAAGTTAATTAAAGTAGATAAATCGATTATAAACGATGTTCTAACAACAACACAAGGAGTCTGTGTATAGAGACGAAACTTTTACGAGGTATCGATCGGAGTCTCACATAAAATCGGTGCCACATACGGAAGTGCTATAAATAACTTAATTGTAGGCTGCTCTGAACAGAAGCTTTAGTAACATAATCGTCACGACAGTTAGATGTGCGAGGGGTTGATAGAATTGTTTTACAAGTGAATACTCTCGACCGTTTCGACGATTGTTTTTTAGGCTTGGGTACCCCAAGGGTGCCAAACGGGACCCTATCACCAAGTCCTCGCTGTCCGTCTGTCACAAGGTTATAAAGCTTCAGCCGTAAAGCTTAATATTTCGCCAACGGATCCCTAAATCAAAAAATGGTTTTCAGACACCCACAATGTTTTTAAACGACCTATATAATGATATCCCACACTATGGGATAAACGAGAAAAAAAAATCATCTCCAAGTTACAAGTACGACCGCCATAGAAATTTTCACAGAATACGTCTTACTATGGCCTCTATCACAGAAAATAATAAAAATTAAAAAAAAAACTGGGTGGTACCTCCCATACAAAAAATGGTAAAAATATATTTTTTAACGTTATTTGTTTAATCTCTGTTCTGAAAGACGGTAACACATACAAGTTCCAAATTTGGTCAAACTTGTTATCCATACTCTAAAGTAAAACAACAAATAATAGAAATCAGGGTTCCATTCTCGAAGGGTGCCTTTGACGCTATCATTTTAGCGGCTTGTTGTTTTGTCATTTATATGGTAGTTATTTACGATAACATTTTTAGGGTTTCGCACCCGTGGTGGTACAGAACCCTACAAGCGTGAGTCCGATTCGCACTTTGCCAAATTATTACGTCTCATGTAAACCTATTACATGCGGGTTTCGTTCGTCTTCGCACCGTTGAGCAAGCGGTTACTGGTAAATATACATTTAAATCAAGAATACTCATTAAGGCGACAACCACTGCTGGTGACCTTGGTGCGTGCATCTCACTTGCTCACACGACTCGTCCCATACTGATCTCTCTGTCGTTCGCGGGGGAATCAAGCTGCGAACGCTCTCAAATTTACATAAATAATAAATTTATTTAGATTATCTTTTTAGATCTTTTGCAGTATACGTATGCATGATTACTTGCTTTAATATAATTTCTCTTTCCCGCTACGGTTTTCTGGAAGAAATCTCTTTCAGAGATAAGCTCGCCTGTGTACATACCATTTAATTTATTATGTGTATAAACAATGTTTGTGTAAGAATAAATTTATTACCACAAAAATTGTTCATTAAGGGGGTTCATTGTACTTACATATATCTTCAATTTGACTGAATTTCCATTTGTGTCTTTACATACTTCATTAAGTAAATCGGATCTCTTTCTTAAATTGTTTTAATTTGGACATTTTTTTTGACTTATTAAATTAAAGTTCTTGATAACAAATTCAAACACTAATCAAGGCACATAATTTCAGAAATTCTGTGGTTTTTGCTCAAATAACGTCTGAATTAAACCGACCCATAATTGTGGCTTTCAAGGTCATCCATAGTTATAGCCCCCTTAAAGCAAGCTCGTGATGCTGGCAAGCAGATTAAGTGTGGTTTCGGAATGTCATATTATTCTTAAGTTCATATGGTTATTTGCACGTTAGCTAAACGCAAGCATGCGGTTTTTACATTATTGTCTCTCTGTCTGTTAGCCCGAGCAAATTTCCGAAACGGCTGAACAGATTTAGAAGGGACTTTCATTGAGAGGTAGAGAGCTTTTCAGAGAGTAATCTAGGCTACTCTTACCCCGGAAACATTTAGGGTTCTGCGTTAAAATAGAAAAACTGTTTTTATTATACCGAAAAAATGCTACCGAAGGATCTGGTTTTTGTCATCTGTCAGTTTCGAAATATCTAACTTTGGATATTAAGAGTATGGCATAGGCTAGGAAAAAATGTTATTACCCGTCCGAAACAAAAAGGCCAATGTCAAATACTTTATTAGCTTTTGATAGAGGCGATTATTGGTTAGCTAATCGACCTATTTGTCTAGGACGCGTAATACTAACAATTACGCGCGAAACAGCAGATCGGAGGGTTTTCAGCTAATACTGAAATATTTTGTAGGGAAAAAAATATTGAATTAAAGTAGAAAACCTTTATATTTCTATTACCTATTTTATGAAAAAAACAATCAGGTTGATCTCTTAGCCGCGTTCTTAAAACGAACGTTTGAAAACCAAAAAAAAGAGGGTGGAAAACGTTTTTTTTTTCGACGAAAGTATAAATCTTAGCACATTGTTTATAAGTAGATCACCTAAATCAAATATATTTTTTCCAATATTAAGATAGTCCTACTTTCTTCAAAAGAACCCTCGAAATTCTGGGTTTGTTCATGTTATAGGGTCAGGCACAGCCTTAATATCTGACTGAAATTGGTAAATTTCCTTCTTCGGCTTTACAAGAAAGGCAACCTATTCATAAAATATACCAAAATCAAAGTGAAAGCTTTTCACTAACATGGCGACATTCCACAAAGCAGTGCTTCGTTTCATGTACGTAATTCGGTTTCAGGTCCCGCTATAGTCTATATTCAGTACTGTCGCGTGGGGCCGGTCCATAAACATCGTTACGACATATATCTCGTTGGGAGTGTCAGAGGTGTTCCCAAACAAATACATACATATCTTTTTATTACCGTATTTCAGACCAGCGAGTGAAAAATAAACATTTTATGCATGTTTTTTCGAATTTCTGGAGCATTCTCTTTTCTCTTTGGCCGCGCGTAGGTAGGGGATAAATATACTTAAGACAATATCCTCTAAATTAGGTGCAAACAGTTATGCATTATAATTTTATAATATATAACTTCCAAAATTCTATAGTTGGTAGCTTTATCCTTCTTAGAGAAAAGTAGCTGTGTGTCGTACAACAGGGGTTTTTTCATTACGTAACCCTGAAAACAACAAAGACCGGGGACCAATGGACCATCGAATTAAGCATCTGTTGGCAGACTACCAAAACAAAAGTTCGAGAGCTCTGACTCTGTACCCAGCAATAAATGTCATAACTATTATGCGAATTCGGAATACCAAGAAGCGATAAAAGGAAAAAAATTGGCCAAGTGCGAGTCGGACTCGCGCACAAAGGGTTCCGTACCACCACACAATACAGGTATGGAACTATAAAAAACATTATGGTAAATAACAACAATTTAAATGCCGACAAAAAACAAGGCACTAAAATGGTAATATGTCAGGTAACATAATAATTCAGCACCCTCTCACTACGGAATGCTAAATATTTATTTGTTATATTTTTTTTTTACTTCAGTGTATGTACAACAATCTGACCTTTGAAACTTGTATGTATTACCGGCTTAAGGCTGTCGAACCAAATCTCGGTGCAAAATGCACATTATAATATTGTATTCCTTCGTTTTGAATAAAAAGTACGCAAAAATTTTGATTTAAAGCAATTGGCGGATATTTATTAGTAATAATTAAGTTTCCACATTTAAATTCTATCATTTTATGATTTACATTTTGATTGCATTCGGTTAACAAACTTAAAGGCGCATTTATCGTTGTAATCGAATGTAATCAAAATGTAAATCATAAAATAACATAATTTGAATGCGAAAACCCTATTATTAGTAATCAATTACCGCCAATTGCTTTAAAACGCAATTTTTGCATACTTTTTATTCAAAAGTAAGGGAAACAATGTTATGATGCATTTTGCACCGAGATTTGGTTCGACCACCTTAAGGATAGAGCTGAAATAAAGAACGTAAAAAATGCTACTTCTTCGAGGTTTTTTGTATGGGGATCCCCCTTGGGTTTCAATTTTTTGGACATTAGAGAGGCCATAGTAACACGTACTCTGTGAAAATTTCAACTGGCTACCTGTAACGGCTGAAGCTGCAAACCCCTGTGACAGACGGACAGAAAGAGACTTAGCGATAGGATTCCGTTTGGCACCCTTCGGTTACGGAACTATAAAAACATTACAAATATCATTACATTACGATTAAAATAAACGTAACAGAGAATTGAGTTACACGAGCTTTTAAAACCTTTGAGAACAACACAAAGGCCGTCCTGTAATTAATCATATCATCGCATCTATCACCTATTCTAAAGCAAATAAAAGCTAGACCACACCCGAGGTCGAGGACACACAAAGCCATCGACCCACAAGTTCAATGGTCACACAGCTTACGCAATGCGAGCATGTTACCATAACTTGGCAGGATCTGGGAATACATACGATAAGTCACCAAGAAACTCACACACACGTAACCGCTCTCACAGCACACGGCTTCATCGAAAGAGAAACTTTCTAAAAGCACGGAACAAAAAACATGTACTTGTAATTATTATTGTAATGACCTTGCTCTTAAGGTGGTAACGGAGGATCTCGGTGCAAAATGCACATCATAATATTGTTTTCCTTACTTTTGAATAAAAAGTATGCAATAAATGCGTTTTATAGCAATTCGCGCAAACTGCTTGTTAATAGTTAGGTGATCACATGAAAATTATTCAATTTTATGCGTTACATTACAACTGTAAACACGCTTTTAAGTTTGTCAATGTTATGCAAACAAAATGCAATACATTAAAGTACGTAATTTTTTGTGAAGACTTTATTATTAATAAGCTATTGCCGCAAGTTGCTTTAAAACACATTTATTGCATACTTTTTATTAAAAAATAAGGAAAACAATATTAAGATGTACATTTATTGTACATTTTGACCGAGGTGAAAAGTTACCCATTAAGAGCCCGGTCCGCGACGACAACTTTGATCAAAAATAATATGTTAAATATTTGTCTGGCCTTTATCGCAATGTCTTTGGAAAAACTAGGGACATACACCACTTCATATTTGCCGTCTAAATAAAGGCCTAGAATTTATTTGATTGAATTGTTTCTCTTTTCCGAGTTATTTTATAACTTACGAGCCCGCTCCAAATCGTTACTCATAATATCTAACTATCAAAATAACGCGCAAAGGAGAAACAATTAAATCAAATAAATTTTAGGTCTTCATTAAGATGGCCAATGTAGACTGGTGTATGTCCCTGATTTTTACAAAAACAATTAAAATAATGCTTCTAGCCAAACAGACGAAAAATACGGACCGGCCTCTTAAGGGTCTGTACCACCTAAAGGTCACCTTATTTCTGATTCGTGACAGAAAATATTTGTTTAATGAGAAATAAATAATCACACAAGTTGTATTAAAAAATGAATGATTTGATTTTTGCATAGAATTCATAGCAAGCTAGAAAAAAATCTAAAGTTGCTAAAAATCACGTAAGACTGCTCTTCGGGTTTCTTATTGACGGTTTCCCAGATCATTTTGGAAACCGAAATTCAGTCACCCGTAAGTTAAGAGTGTACAGAATGGTGTAATTGATTTATTTTTGCCAAACAAAAAACATAACCAACTTTTGCGTGCGATTTCTCCATATAAATTACTATGGGGGGCGGCATCGAAACGTGATTCTTTAGAGCGCGCGATGTTTTGGTTGTCGTAACAGCCACGGCTCAGCGCGCGCTATTTTAAACAATAATGAAACGTTATAGAGTTCAGTTCTACCTAACGCAAAATGAGGTGCTCAATGTCAGGGAGAACGTATACCCTTCTTTCAGTGACGATTTTTACGTCCCAAGTCTTACCGGTCGTGTGTTGGATACAAATGACAACGTAGCTAGAAATCGGTCGATAAAACGAAGAAAGGGCAGAGAAAAACAAATTGGGATCGAAACCAATAACGCAGTGTGAAATTTTTATTGGACTGTTACAATCCCTATTCGACTTACAAAACGTAGCCATATTGTGCGGAAAGATTTAGGAATATAAACCCGTAGATGGGTTACTGGACCAATGCTTTTATTGGAAGAGCCAAGTCTTAGGGGTAGAAAATACTCCTTTATTTAATACAAACGACATATTTTTGATTTTCTTTGGAAAAGCTCGTCTGTATTACAACATACCGACACGAATGGGTGGTAGAGCTGATGCTGGGCTCGGGCTGGGACCCTGCCCAGCGTGTGTGAGTATGGGCATTTCTTCCAAGAGGACCGCCAAGAGTGGCGAAATCCTGGAAAGGCTTATGTCCAGCAGTGGACGAAACAGACTCTGAAGTGTTATTGGAACAGTCAATATCCGTATGTATCAAATGTTCCAAAAGTATAATAATGGCGAAAGGATAAAAACTGCTAACAAATCCTTTTCACAGACGATTTTACGTCCTGACGTAACACGGTAGAGCTTTATCGCCGTACTATGCGTGCAGTTCAACTTCGCAGTTTTCCTTCACTTATCTGAATTGGCACAAAGAAAATAGAATTAAGACACACGTATGTTGATTTTGGCTGTTTTTATAGTGCCAGGAGGACTCGCAAAAAGAGACAATTATTGACTCTTTCAAATGTATCGTGATCGACCAAAAATTACATCACCACACATAATTTTTAAAATAAGTACCACCCTGGAGTAAACGTGAAGGTTTTTCCCCTGCGGACGCAATCAACAGCCAATCTTTTGTTTATGCCCACTACATATCTCATGGATACAATAACAAACTGGATACCAAATAATATGCAGTGTAATAATGAGTTTACATCATGTACAGAGTACTCGACTGACCGCCGTGCGCGAAAGTACTCCCGAAGAGTCCTGATGATAATGAGTCATAATCTCATCGAAAGCTCGACCTGTGCCTCCTCGCACAGTTAAAAAGTGAGTCCTATCCGTTTTTAAAATATTCAATATAGTATTTAAAATGGTTTTCAAAACGCAATGAGAAAAAAGAGGAAAAAAATTCATCAATTCGCTGCCACAACATCCAAGAGACGCAGGCAACATAGATCATTACAACATTCAATTTGTTGTGTTTTTGTGATGATCTTTGTACCGGTTGATAAAACAATTAGAATCTATTTATACTTATTTCCGATCAATTATATCCATGGAGGATTGATTGGGCGAATATTATCTTCAAATTAATATACCTTCGTAAACTTCATTCTAAAGTATGTACTTAAGGAACGATTCCAAATCGTAAGAAATAGGTACAACTCTTAACAATGCACAAAAATAAATGTACTATATGAAAAACTGTTTTATGATACTACAGTAGATTCAAAATAATCGGATTTTGTAGTCGTTAAGAACTTTTTGGGAATTCACCTCTAACATTTATATATTCATATCCCCAGTTTTTTGGGGCTTTAAAGTTACTTGTAATAAAAAATAACTATTCTTATAAGGAACACGATAGAACAATTAACGGAAAATCAAATTTACCTCAATTAGTTATTCATCTATTATAGCTATTACAAATAGCGGTAAAAAGTGCTATTTCATTTGCAGTCACAAACATGTCTAATTCCAAAGTTCTGACCTTTGAGGGTACAGAGGGTCAGATCACAGGTAACAGGTTACAGAAATAAAGCGAACTAAAAATATATGGAATACATACCTTGCGCTCCACTTTTGTCTAGGAAATTACTGAGTTGAAATGTTGAATTACTTGATGCTAAGTATTGTGTGAACCTCTGAAAATAACAAGAAAATAAACAATGTTAATATTTAATCAATATAAATATACATAAGTCTCATACAGACATTTTAAAGCTGTTGCCAATGGAAAGAAATACAAGTGTAAATAATATATTATTATAAATAAAGTTAATAAAATACTGAGTTTTATTTTAGCCAAAGACTAGACGTTTTTTACAGAAATCAGGATTTTTTAACACTTGCAACCGGCTTTTCGATTACAAGCCCTAATGACCATATACAAGGATCACCTACTCACCACACCACAGTTAGTACTATCACAGTATAGGTAACAACAGTAGTTCAACTAGACGGTGTCCTTGAAATAAATACCTACCGACCGAACGACCTACGTGCCGTTGAGCATCGACTCGGCAAGACAGGAAACTCCTTGCACTGCATAGCTCCATCTTTATATAATAAACTACCTGATCACATAAAAAAGTGCAAACGTTCCGAGCATTTGTAAGCAAGGTTAAAGCATTGCTTTTGGGAAAGGCATACTATTCCGTAAAACAGTACCTATCGGATGATGTTACATAAGTAAGAATGATGTTCTTGAAATATGTAAATAATGTTTATACTTACTTATATACTTGTACTATACCTATATACCTAACTAGGACATTTAAGTTTGAGACCGTTATTGTAATTTGTTTTAAATATTATTAATGATATGATTTGACATGTAATGATAAATCTATATACATATGTACTAATAATAAAGTAGTAAAAAAGTCGTGTTTGTACATTAAATATTTTCGCGAAATTTTAAATGAAATGGGTTATTGGTACTGTACTGAGGCAACAATTTTTAGAATTTTTGTCTGTCTGTATGTTCCATTTTAACTCGAGAACTACTTAACTGATTTGGATCCGGTTTTTTTTATTATCATCGTAGTGTCCCTGGTCAACACATAGGCTATAAGAGGTGTTCATAAAATAATGCCTGAGCCGGAAACGGAGCAAAGATTGAATTGAACAATTGAAAATTGAACGGATTTGAATGCGGTTTTCTTTATTATCATTGTAGTTACCTTTGTTAACACATCGACTATAAGGTGTGTTCTTTAAATAACGTCCAAGCCGAAAACGGGTCGAAGATGGAATAGACGCAAACGGCAAAGGCTATTTTACAAATCTATGGGAAGTCTGATTCTAATTTATATCCGAAACCCACGCGAACGAAGTCGCGGGCAAGAGCTAGTTGTGAATAAATGAGTATGAGAGTATGAGTATGATAAAAATCTCTTTTCGGGTCTACTCAGCGGTACAAAGCCATGTTAGAATAATATTAATGCAATCTCTTTGGTAGATCCATAATAAATAAAACAAACATGGTACATATACGGTGACAGCTAATGCTATGTATGACGACAGTTTGAACCCCTCCGGAACATAATACCAGACATATCTACTTTTATCCCCAAACTCAAACAATTATCCAAACGTGACTGTACTTCTGGTGTTTTGCGAATCTGTTTTACTTATCTGGTATTATGCTCTTGAAGGCATTCTCCGATAGTAAATTACAGAAAATCAGGCAATCAATGGCAGGACCGTAGTATAAAGAGATCTGTGGTCTCTTCCTACCTTTCTAGGAGACATTCGTGAGTATGAACGACATTATAGACAGACAGAAAAGACACATACTCCAAGAGAACACAAACAGACAATGGTTTTCAAGAATCAATAAGTAGATCCTAATCATCCGCCAAGCATTTGTAAATAGGTTCTCACGGCTCAACACAAGATTTTATAATCTCAAGTGATTCACGCAGGCATCGCATCGATGCAGGATAATATACCTGTTGTAAATCAACGGGAATCTTTAAATAAAACCACATAATATACGGAACATTTTTTCCAAGAAAACAAAAAAGGAAAAAATTGCGAAAATGAAAAACATAATATATATTTTTTAAATTTTCGCCTGAATGTTTCCTTGGTAAACTTGTTCAGTTCGAGATTAAATGGTTCTATTCAGAAATAAGACCCTGCACACTTACATCCTTTATTTTGCCGTATATCATTACTCCCTAAAATTTTATCCTTATTGATAAGCGAGATTATTGGATAGTATAATAATACACTGCGCTTTTTTTAATTTACCGATTCAATCCACGGCTAGGATAATGATTAGGGAATCCAATCCCGCAAACGCGGGATCCCGCTAATGCGGGATCCCGCACCTTTTCTGCGGGATCAAAAATTCGGTATTACTCATGCGGGATCCCGCACGTTCGCGGGATTGAAAAAAAAAGACGTGTGGCACTCGGGGACTGCCGCGGTAAAGCTATTGCATCTGTCAATTCTTAAGAAGTTTCAAATTTTAAAACGGTACCGTAATCTGCGACCAATTATTATAGTCTAAACCCGGAGTCAGTAGCTTAAGCCGTTCGGGAGATACAGCAGCAGATAGAAAATTTTGCAAAAAAATTTTTTTTATTATTATAGTTTTTTTTAGTAGATATAGATAGATCTCGTCGAGCTCTTTTCTTAGAGTACCATGAACATGGGTCTACCTTCAGCCGTTTAGGAGATACAGGCCTCCAAAGTTTTGACATTTCCGGCGCTTAGATCTCGGCGAGACCTTTTCTTAGACACCCATCAACATGGGTCTAACTCTAACCGTTTAGGAGATACATGCCGTCAAAGTTTTGACATTTAAAAAGAAATTTACTTTTTTTTTGCACCCTATGGTCCGACCCTTAAGGGTGTACCACATTCCGTTCCAAAGATATAGCCAAAAGAAAAAAATCGAAAAATATTATGCCGATGCCTCTAAAACCAATGAATATGTTCTATTTCAAATAAAAATCTAAATATGAAACGTGAAATATTGTGATTGTGAATATTGTATTGTCTTAAACATCATTATATTTAATTTATAATATAAGTGATAACTTTGCTTCATGTTGATAAGAATAATTAAAAATATTTGGGTGTATTTTCTTTCTTTAAATTACATGAAACAAAAATAATAATAATTAAAATAAATTCCGCAAATCCCGCGGGATTGATGATCTTAATCCCGCAGGCTTGCGGGATCGCGATTTTGATGCGGGATTGGATTCTCTAATAATGATATTTCCAAAAATCTGATAATGCAGTTTTAGTTTTCAACCTGTATCGTGTATACTACCAAAAAATTCACCGAGTAGACATATTCACTCGTAGACATAACAACAGATTTAGCGTCACAGTTTCGATGTCATCTATGAATACGTAACTAAAAGACAATGTGACTCTTTCCTCCGTGCTTCTTCTCTCAAGAGTATCGACAACAGTTCGCGTTACTCACCGAACGCAACATTCACCGAGCCCATTCTCCGCGCATTCGAATGACGTCACACGCAAGTACTAGACATTATTCTCAGTATTATTGATATTGACACAAGTGGCTGCTATTGACGACGACGCGACGCCGGCGCCGCAGCAGATATTAATTACCTTGCCCATAGTCGACATTCACGTGAGACGGAATATTGTCAATTGGGGCCCATCGCCTGTGTTGGAATTGAACGAAGTAAGTAGATAGAATATAGAAATGGCCTGCCGGATCAGTAAGTTGAAGTATCTGTCGCCGACGTGATGGCTGTATGTGACCACGTACAGCAAAGCGTAGCGTAGGCAGACTTCGTGCCCGTTGGACCGAAGATCTGAAGGACGTTGCGTATGTCGGCTGGATGAGGAGAACGGAGGACCGCCAAGCTTTTAGCTGGAAAAGCGATGAGAAGGTAACATGGAAAAAATTTAAAACCAATTAAAATAGGCAGTGCGTCATACAAATAATGATTTTTCAAAGTGACATTTAAATTTTTTCATAAGTTTTTTTTTATCAAACTTGACCTTCTGATTGCATTTCCAGCAAAAAGTTCTATGCGCCCCACTGCCGCAAAGAGTGGCGAAATATTGGAAAGGTAGCAGTGGACGATGGATGGATGGAAGTAGATAGAACGGTAAAAAGAAAATTATAGTTGTTTAAGGCGATAACTACTGATGGTGACCTTGGATGCGTGCATGTCTTTCTCGCACGACTCGTTGACACGACACGACGCATCGTTCGAGGGGGAATCAAGGTGCGAACGCACTCAAATATACCTAAATAATTAATTACAATTATTATAACTAAAATTCTTCAAGTATAATCAAATGAATTCATTTGTTGTTTTTATCTTTACTAAGTGTCAAGTTTTTTCATTGCACATTGATTTAATTATTTAAATCGGATCTTCGTTTTGATTTGATCTTTTTGTTTTTTCTTGATGAATATTTCAAATACTAATCATTCCAATTTCTGTAGTTTATAATTTTTATTTTTAAAATTTTTACTCTAATGTCTTTTGAAGTAAACTAACCCATAAGGCTTTTATAAGTCACCAGCAGTTATAGCCGCCTTAAAGGCCCTAAAGTAGCATGCTACGCTTGGCATGGTCGGTTCTCTGATGGGTGACTGTTAGTTATTTACATCTGCGTCCCTTCATGCCTCAGAAAACACGTAAAGCAGTTCATCCCGTCTGTTATCGAAAGATAATAACGCTAAGCGATGTCGGAGGCGTGCATGGCAGCCATAAGGGCTTCTATTGGGTCTTTCAATGGTTTTTGTTTTAATATGCTGAGTCAACTACTTATCTGATCAATGTAAAACTTGGACACGTATTTTTTCAGACCTTTGTCTTTCCGTAGTCAAGTCGGTTACCTAATTGGATACATTTTGCTCGATAGATTTAATTTTCGAAAATTTGCCTGTTTAAATTATTATTTCGTTTTATGTCTAAACGGCTTGAGTTTTATGTCTGAAATTACTGCTATAACAAGAAAACATGGTTTATTTTCCGATGTCAGGTGAAAAAACTCCTACATCAAATACTTTTTCGTAAAATCCAGAAAAACCTCTAAAATTCACTGATTTTGCGTGCCGGCAGCGCGCGAAGCGAGCGTTCTAATGTAGAATTTCTGACAACATACTGAAGTTCAAAATCGCTCAGTAAGATTATCGTGCACCAGGGGTAAGGCCTTAGGACGGTCGTCATGAACGCGGCAACTCAGTTGTGGGCAAATGTAATATTTCATTTCGCTATAACGTGCAGGCTCGATGTAACTTGTGAAGGTTTTTCCACCGATTTCGTTGCGGATTGAAAACGTGTGTCAGGAGAAACAAAATTTAGATTAAATACTGTGAAGATTTTCAAACATTTTAATGGGTAAAATTAATCAAGATAACATTTTTGATACGATATAATTTATTTTTTTATCTCAAGACAATAAAAACACATTCGGTGAAACTTTTGGTAAAAACCGTGAATTTTACATTTTTAGGGGTTTGCTTACACATAATTCAAATATTCCGAAAAGCAAGCCGCCTGACCAACAATGCGGCACCCTCTGAGTAGGGAACCCTAATTTTTAGGGTTCTTTCAGGTACGTATTCTCTGAATATTTCAACAGGCTACCTATTACGGCTTTACAGACGGACAGACAGACAGCGGAGGCGTAGTAGCAGGGTCCCGTTTGTCGCCCTTCGGGTGTGGAAGTCAAAGACGCAAGCTAAAGGTATTTTCGTGCAGTCGGACTTCAACTGGTTTCGCAAGTTACTAGTGTTGTATAATACCGCGATTGAGAGACGCACACTGGTTTTGGGTCAAGATCAACAAACTTTTGATTTTATTTTATTACAACCAGATTTGATAACCAGTTATTGGTTTAGATCACAATTTTAGACCTACAATCTCAGTAGATCTAGTATACAGTCTAATACCTAGATTTACATGTAAATATTTTTAATTAATATTTTTAGGTAATTTTTATTAAAATGGGTTATTATAATTAGAACTGCACCGAGCCCAAAACAAAAAAAAAATTGGCCGTCTCTATGTTCCGTTTTAACTCGAGAACCACTCAACGCATTTGGATGCGGTTTTTTTAAATTATCATATAGTGACCCTGGTCAAATCAAAAGGCTATAAGGGGTGTTCATAAAATAACGCCTAAGCCGAAAACGGGCGAAAATGAAATAAACGCAAGCGGAGCCGCGGCAAAGGCTAGTAGTAGTATAAAATAAATCCCATAACGTATGTTTTGGAGGAGCCCCTAGCCCCCGTAGGATTCGCCACTGCATCACGACGAAATAGTCGTCAGTGAAACGTGGATGTACAAGTGTGACTGTGACACCCCGGGGGACTCATGTCGTGACGGTCGATATGCGAGTACTTGTTCCGCCCAGCAACGACAGGAAACTAATATCTGATAAGCATTATGCGCATGCGTTGTGGTGCCTTGCACCGGTGTCACAGATTTAATTATTATTATATGACGTGTTCTTTACATATTTTGAGTACACTCTTTCTTTTTTTCTAGCCACCTGGCTCGCGGGACGGATTATAATAATAATAAATAATTTATTTATTTGCGGAAAACAAGATCCATCCTTAGAAACTATGCATTTTAAAACTAGCCGTATGATTATTTAAAAATGGCTTTGATACAATCTAACGATTTATTTAAACATTCAGAAAACGAAATAAAACAAAATAGTAAAATAGAAGATTACTTAACTCAGCATAATAAAATAAAATAAAATTCAGTAAAATTTAGAGTTAATTGTAAATGTCAGCATTTTAAATGTGACCTTAATACCGTTGCCACCAAAAGTTTCGGTAGTAAAATTAAACACAAAAAAAGTTATTCCATAGCGCTCGATTTTTAGAAATCCGAATGATTAATAATAATAAATAATGATAATAATAAATAATTATAGTAAAGATATTATATAAAAATGACAAATCTGAAAATTTTCGCGGCGCTGAAGGAGAGACAAACAGACAAATCTGCAATCTCTAAGAATGGAACAGTAATTCTTATTATTTATTGGAATAAAGTTTAAAAATTGAAAATTTTTAGAGTATTGGGGACCTCCCTTGAGAAGAGGCCATGGTTACACATATTCTGTGAACATGGCTATACCTGTTACGGTTGAAGCTGTAGCCCCTCTGTGACAGACGGACAGACAGCAGAGGCTTAGTAATAGGGTCCCGTTTGGCACTCCTCGGGTGCATAAACCTTAGAACCCGGGTCTCAAGGTCGTGAGTCCGGCATCCTGCCAACTGAGCTACTGCCCCGCATGAACGCTGTAATATCCAACGGCAATATGCCGGTCAATAACACCTAACCAACGACACTATAGGAATAATACCCGAACATGGCTCATAAATACTCAATGACTCACAGCACTGTTCATGGAATTCTTTAAATCTCCATTCATAGCCTGGCTGCGTTAAACTGAATCTATTTCAACCCATATCGTTTGTAAGAAGACCTTTGGGCGCAAAACAGACGCTAATAGTATTGTAACCGAGATTCTATCCAACTGTGTCAGATTAAATTAGTGTTCGAAAACGAAGCCTAGATCATGGTTGCCAGACGTACTACGAGAATTCTCGTACAGATATATAGGGTGTAAAAGCAAAGGCAAGAATCCTTTAAGGGTGTGTTAGTATGATCGGTAAAGATATTATATTAAATAATGGGATCTCTAAATAAAGTACCAGTACCCCATAATAAGACGATTTTCTTTACTCAAAATACACTAATCGCGTGGACACCCTCACTGGTCGCTGGCCACTCGGATGAGGGGTGCGGGTTGCGGGGTGCAATTAGGTGTGTGGGCAGGCCGGTGGGCTGCGTAGCCATAGCTTAGAAAAATTGTGGAATTTTTGGTGAAAATTCAAGGTATAATTTTTTTTCTCGTAATGAGATCTGAATCCTGTTTACTTTCATACCCCAAAGGGATTCTCGACTTTGCATTTACAACCTGTATATCAAAAAAGTGTTGAAATGAATATTGAAGCTATTTTTCTTTCGCCTGGTTACATCAAAGAAATAAGTACAAAATCTGTTAAATCGAGTTAACCGCGTTGTTATTTCATAAATATATTACCTAAATTATACTACTTGAACGTTAAAGTCCAATAAAGTTCATTAAAATTTCATTTTCATTTCAACACTTTTTTGACAGACTATATAACCCGTGAGAATAAAGAAAGGAATCTTAAAGTTCTTTTTTATACTTTTTCCGTGTTATATATGTTAAGTCGGCGCATTCCCCATGGTATAGAACATATAAACCAATATGAGAGCGACGACTTCTAGAGAACATGTGTTTCAGGAAGAAAGAAGTCGGCAAAAGTGTTATGTTGGTACCATCGGTCAGTATGTAATTATTAACAATAACAACAAAAATAACAAAAACAAGTGAAACAATAAACAAGTAACAATGGGTCAACGAAACGGACAGAACGCGTTGAGTAAACTTTAGCGACAAATCCAGACTACCTTTTTTGCATGCAGTACACAAGTGTGCAACTGAACAGATATATTAGTGCGAGTGAGAGGAGATGATTATGGGCGACATTTTAGAATCCTTTCTATAATCTTGCGGGGTATATGCGAATTTCAAATCATATACGATGGAAATCAGGGCTCTTATCGTCTAACTTCGACATCCATCGCAATCGCCCTCAAACGCACCGTGATTGGCTAGAAATGACGTCACACATAATTTTTGACCAATCACGACGATTTTGAAGGCGATAGCGATGGATATTAGACAGTAAAAGGGCAGGTTCTAGTACGCAAAAGTACGAGAATTTTAGGTTTCAAGTGCGTTCAATAGTTTATTATACAAAGAAAGCTTTAATGAAAAAATAATTTGAATAAACTTGCAACTAAAACTGTAAAAAGTGCATTAAAAATCTCAGTCTAATAACTGTTGCATTTACAGAAAAAATTAGCTTGTATGACTAGATTGATGGATGTAGAAGCAAGAGAGATGTGTCAGGATGGTAGCAGTAGTCTCTGCCTACCCCTCTGGGAGACAGGCGTGAGTATATGTATGGAGTAGGACGATAGAGACAGTGTCATATCCAACTACAGTGGCTAAGACAACACGTGAATCGGATGACGAGCGAATACTTTTTTATTAAGACAATATGTTCATGTACTAACGTTACTCTTGTCAATTGAATTTTATAAATAACTAGCTTTTGCCCGAGGTTTCACCCGCGTTGAATTAGTTTTTGTGTACTCCTATAAAATCAGTCAATATTATTCGGACTGTTACCTACAGTAAACACAGCTGGTGAAATGTGTCTATTATGCGCCTTTGTTTACCATTTTGTGAATCTCTTATAGCTTTTCCATGGGAACAAAGGGTAAAAGTAGTTTTTGTCCTATTCAAAGTCTAGAACTACATTTATGCAACATTTCAGCCTAATCAGTTTCGTAAGCATGGCGTGAAAGGGTGACACATCACTTTTATATAGAAATTTGAAAGCTCATTTTCATCCCATGGGAACTGATTTATGGGATAAAAAGTAGCATAATGTCCTATTCCAGGTCTAGAACTACATTCATGTAAAATTTCAGCCGAATCGATTCAGTAGTTACGGCGTGAAAGAGTAACAAACATCCATCCATCCATCCATACGTCCAAACTTGGTCATTTATAATATTAGTGGGAAGAAACGAAAGTACAAGAATTTCACAGCTACAGTACGAGATTCAGTCTGTACCCATCTGGCAACCCTGGCCTAGATATCTGTCGGAGAACGGCTGGGCTTGAATTTTGACATGTAGGTAGGTAAATCGTATGAAACCAACCAACCGGGAAACAATGAGTTTTTTTTTTCTATGCCATCTCATTTAAGGTAGCGTCAACTATCTCTGATAGTGGTAATATAAAAGTTAAATAAACGGAACTTTAAGGACGCTGTTACAAAGTGACGAAATGACCGCGGTTAGTGATCGTCTACCATAAGTGGACAACTACTCTGAGAAAATTACTGAGTAAACTATAAACCTTTTTGTAGCGGTCGATCTCCCATACTTCGTTTACAGAAAAATAATAATATTGTAAAGTTGAAAGAACAACATTTTTCATTCAAGTCTAAACTTTACTGCAAAAATTGCTAAAACATCGGATATATGTATTTACACCAGGTTTTTTACTATTCATATTCGTCACATTACCTACTGTTTAAGAACACTCGTAAGTGTTCCCGATTAATGTCGTTTGTGTTAAATAAAGCATGATTACAATCAAAATTTCCTGTCAGAATATCCTATAATCTTTAACCAATCGAATTCTGCAATTTTATTGATGATACTTACATTTAATTAGACCGAAAGACATAATTAACATTCAAAAAGCGTAATTTTGTGACATGGGTCTAAACATACGAAGTTTTTAAGGTCCGTACCCAAAGGGTAACCAACGGGACCCTATTACTAAGACTCCGCTGTCCGTCTGTCTATCCGTCTGTCACCAGGCTGTATCTCATGAACCATATTTAGACAGTTGAAATTTTCACAGATGATGTATTTCTGTTGCCGCTATAACAACAAATACTAAAACCGGCCAAGTGCGAGTCAGACCCTCGCACTCCCACGCAACAGACATGATTTTTTTGCCGTTTTTATAGATAATTGTACGGAACCGTTCGTGCGCGAGTCCGACTCGCACTTGGTGGGTTTTTTTTAAATTTGCCGCTATTTTCCAGTCTCATTTCTCGATAGCCGGACTTTATTTGCAAGTTCACTATACGCACCTTCGGTAGAACAATGACGCAATTACGTTTTTTCAAATTGTTTAGGAACGGTAAATTTTTAGAACATTTTGGCATATTTAGGTTAATTTTGCATTTTTTTGTTACATTTACGTCTTTGTTCTACCAAAGGTGCGATATGTGTTTGTTTTAATTGAATCATAAAAACTGGCCCATAACCCCGTCTGGTTTCGATACATCATAAACCCGTGACCTTTAACTTTACGAGGCGTCAAGATTACTGACAAATAACTATTACGAGATGTTCAATTGGGTAATAAGTCGGAGGGAATCCGGTCAACAAGTATGACATAGACCAGCGTTTCCCAACCTGGGGTAACGCGGACCCCGGGGGTCAAGAGGCATATTCCAATGGGTCCACGAAATGTATACCTACAAGGTGAAACTAAATTAACCGACCAAATTTATACTGGAGACTCGGTTAGTGAACAGAAACAAGCTTCAATTAACATTTTGGTGAAATTATAAAAAAAAAATGTTTTGCTTCCTTTTCTTAGACACCCATCAACATGGGTCTAACTCTAACCGTTTAGGAGATACATGCCGTCAAAGTTTTGACATTTAAAAAGAAATTTACTTTTTTTTTGCACCCTATGGTCCGACCCTTAAGGGTGTACCACATTCCGTTCCAAAGATATAGCCAAAAGAAAAAAATCGAAAAATATTATGCCGATGCCTCTAAAACCAATGAATATGTTCTATTTCAAATAAAAATCTAAATATGAAACGTGAAATATTGTGATTGTGAATATTGTATTGTCTTAAACATCATTATATTTAATTTATAATATAAGTGATAACTTTGCTTCATGTTGATAAGAATAATTAAAAATATTTGGGTGTATTTTCTTTCTTTAAATTACATGAAACAAAAATAATAATAATTAAAATAAATTCCGCAAATCCCGCGGGATTGATGATCTTAATCCCGCAGGCTTGCGGGATCGCGATTTTGATGCGGGATTGGATTCTCTAATAATGATATTTCCAAAAATCTGATAATGCAGTTTTAGTTTTCAACCTGTATCGTGTATACTACCAAAAAATTCACCGAGTAGACATATTCACTCGTAGACATAACAACAGATTTAGCGTCACAGTTTCGATGTCATCTATGAATACGTAACTAAAAGACAATGTGACTCTTTCCTCCGTGCTTCTTCTCTCAAGAGTATCGACAACAGTTCGCGTTACTCACCGAACGCAACATTCACCGAGCCCATTCTCCGCGCATTCGAATGACGTCACACGCAAGTACTAGACATTATTCTCAGTATTATTGATATTGACACAAGTGGCTGCTATTGACGACGACGCGACGCCGGCGCCGCAGCAGATATTAATTACCTTGCCCATAGTCGACATTCACGTGAGACGGAATATTGTCAATTGGGGCCCATCGCCTGTGTTGGAATTGAACGAAGTAAGTAGATAGAATATAGAAATGGCCTGCCGGATCAGTAAGTTGAAGTATCTGTCGCCGACGTGATGGCTGTATGTGACCACGTACAGCAAAGCGTAGCGTAGGCAGACTTCGTGCCCGTTGGACCGAAGATCTGAAGGACGTTGCGTATGTCGGCTGGATGAGGAGAACGGAGGACCGCCAAGCTTTTAGCTGGAAAAGCGATGAGAAGGTAACATGGAAAAAATTTAAAACCAATTAAAATAGGCAGTGCGTCATACAAATAATGATTTTTCAAAGTGACATTTAAATTTTTTCATAAGTTTTTTTTTATCAAACTTGACCTTCTGATTGCATTTCCAGCAAAAAGTTCTATGCGCCCCACTGCCGCAAAGAGTGGCGAAATATTGGAAAGGTAGCAGTGGACGATGGATGGATGGAAGTAGATAGAACGGTAAAAAGAAAATTATAGTTGTTTAAGGCGATAACTACTGATGGTGACCTTGGATGCGTGCATGTCTTTCTCGCACGACTCGTTGACACGACACGACGCATCGTTCGAGGGGGAATCAAGGTGCGAACGCACTCAAATATACCTAAATAATTAATTACAATTATTATAACTAAAATTCTTCAAGTATAATCAAATGAATTCATTTGTTGTTTTTATCTTTACTAAGTGTCAAGTTTTTTCATTGCACATTGATTTAATTATTTAAATCGGATCTTCGTTTTGATTTGATCTTTTTGTTTTTTCTTGATGAATATTTCAAATACTAATCATTCCAATTTCTGTAGTTTATAATTTTTATTTTTAAAATTTTTACTCTAATGTCTTTTGAAGTAAACTAACCCATAAGGCTTTTATAAGTCACCAGCAGTTATAGCCGCCTTAAAGGCCCTAAAGTAGCATGCTACGCTTGGCATGGTCGGTTCTCTGATGGGTGACTGTTAGTTATTTACATCTGCGTCCCTTCATGCCTCAGAAAACACGTAAAGCAGTTCATCCCGTCTGTTATCGAAAGATAATAACGCTAAGCGATGTCGGAGGCGTGCATGGCAGCCATAAGGGCTTCTATTGGGTCTTTCAATGGTTTTTGTTTTAATATGCTGAGTCAACTACTTATCTGATCAATGTAAAACTTGGACACGTATTTTTTCAGACCTTTGTCTTTCCGTAGTCAAGTCGGTTACCTAATTGGATACATTTTGCTCGATAGATTTAATTTTCGAAAATTTGCCTGTTTAAATTATTATTTCGTTTTATGTCTAAACGGCTTGAGTTTTATGTCTGAAATTACTGCTATAACAAGAAAACATGGTTTATTTTCCGATGTCAGGTGAAAAAACTCCTACATCAAATACTTTTTCGTAAAATCCAGAAAAACCTCTAAAATTCACTGATTTTGCGTGCCGGCAGCGCGCGAAGCGAGCGTTCTAATGTAGAATTTCTGACAACATACTGAAGTTCAAAATCGCTCAGTAAGATTATCGTGCACCAGGGGTAAGGCCTTAGGACGGTCGTCATGAACGCGGCAACTCAGTTGTGGGCAAATGTAATATTTCATTTCGCTATAACGTGCAGGCTCGATGTAACTTGTGAAGGTTTTTCCACCGATTTCGTTGCGGATTGAAAACGTGTGTCAGGAGAAACAAAATTTAGATTAAATACTGTGAAGATTTTCAAACATTTTAATGGGTAAAATTAATCAAGATAACATTTTTGATACGATATAATTTATTTTTTTATCTCAAGACAATAAAAACACATTCGGTGAAACTTTTGGTAAAAACCGTGAATTTTACATTTTTAGGGGTTTGCTTACACATAATTCAAATATTCCGAAAAGCAAGCCGCCTGACCAACAATGCGGCACCCTCTGAGTAGGGAACCCTAATTTTTAGGGTTCTTTCAGGTACGTATTCTCTGAATATTTCAACAGGCTACCTATTACGGCTTTACAGACGGACAGACAGACAGCGGAGGCGTAGTAGCAGGGTCCCGTTTGTCGCCCTTCGGGTGTGGAAGTCAAAGACGCAAGCTAAAGGTATTTTCGTGCAGTCGGACTTCAACTGGTTTCGCAAGTTACTAGTGTTGTATAATACCGCGATTGAGAGACGCACACTGGTTTTGGGTCAAGATCAACAAACTTTTGATTTTATTTTATTACAACCAGATTTGATAACCAGTTATTGGTTTAGATCACAATTTTAGACCTACAATCTCAGTAGATCTAGTATACAGTCTAATACCTAGATTTACATGTAAATATTTTTAATTAATATTTTTAGGTAATTTTTATTAAAATGGGTTATTATAATTAGAACTGCACCGAGCCCAAAACAAAAAAAAAATTGGCCGTCTCTATGTTCCGTTTTAACTCGAGAACCACTCAACGCATTTGGATGCGGTTTTTTTAAATTATCATATAGTGACCCTGGTCAAATCAAAAGGCTATAAGGGGTGTTCATAAAATAACGCCTAAGCCGAAAACGGGCGAAAATGAAATAAACGCAAGCGGAGCCGCGGCAAAGGCTAGTAGTAGTATAAAATAAATCCCATAACGTATGTTTTGGAGGAGCCCCTAGCCCCCGTAGGATTCGCCACTGCATCACGACGAAATAGTCGTCAGTGAAACGTGGATGTACAAGTGTGACTGTGACACCCCGGGGGACTCATGTCGTGACGGTCGATATGCGAGTACTTGTTCCGCCCAGCAACGACAGGAAACTAATATCTGATAAGCATTATGCGCATGCGTTGTGGTGCCTTGCACCGGTGTCACAGATTTAATTATTATTATATGACGTGTTCTTTACATATTTTGAGTACACTCTTTCTTTTTTTCTAGCCACCTGGCTCGCGGGACGGATTATAATAATAATAAATAATTTATTTATTTGCGGAAAACAAGATCCATCCTTAGAAACTATGCATTTTAAAACTAGCCGTATGATTATTTAAAAATGGCTTTGATACAATCTAACGATTTATTTAAACATTCAGAAAACGAAATAAAACAAAATAGTAAAATAGAAGATTACTTAACTCAGCATAATAAAATAAAATAAAATTCAGTAAAATTTAGAGTTAATTGTAAATGTCAGCATTTTAAATGTGACCTTAATACCGTTGCCACCAAAAGTTTCGGTAGTAAAATTAAACACAAAAAAAGTTATTCCATAGCGCTCGATTTTTAGAAATCCGAATGATTAATAATAATAAATAATGATAATAATAAATAATTATAGTAAAGATATTATATAAAAATGACAAATCTGAAAATTTTCGCGGCGCTGAAGGAGAGACAAACAGACAAATCTGCAATCTCTAAGAATGGAACAGTAATTCTTATTATTTATTGGAATAAAGTTTAAAAATTGAAAATTTTTAGAGTATTGGGGACCTCCCTTGAGAAGAGGCCATGGTTACACATATTCTGTGAACATGGCTATACCTGTTACGGTTGAAGCTGTAGCCCCTCTGTGACAGACGGACAGACAGCAGAGGCTTAGTAATAGGGTCCCGTTTGGCACTCCTCGGGTGCATAAACCTTAGAACCCGGGTCTCAAGGTCGTGAGTCCGGCATCCTGCCAACTGAGCTACTGCCCCGCATGAACGCTGTAATATCCAACGGCAATATGCCGGTCAATAACACCTAACCAACGACACTATAGGAATAATACCCGAACATGGCTCATAAATACTCAATGACTCACAGCACTGTTCATGGAATTCTTTAAATCTCCATTCATAGCCTGGCTGCGTTAAACTGAATCTATTTCAACCCATATCGTTTGTAAGAAGACCTTTGGGCGCAAAACAGACGCTAATAGTATTGTAACCGAGATTCTATCCAACTGTGTCAGATTAAATTAGTGTTCGAAAACGAAGCCTAGATCATGGTTGCCAGACGTACTACGAGAATTCTCGTACAGATATATAGGGTGTAAAAGCAAAGGCAAGAATCCTTTAAGGGTGTGTTAGTATGATCGGTAAAGATATTATATTAAATAATGGGATCTCTAAATAAAGTACCAGTACCCCATAATAAGACGATTTTCTTTACTCAAAATACACTAATCGCGTGGACACCCTCACTGGTCGCTGGCCACTCGGATGAGGGGTGCGGGTTGCGGGGTGCAATTAGGTGTGTGGGCAGGCCGGTGGGCTGCGTAGCCATAGCTTAGAAAAATTGTGGAATTTTTGGTGAAAATTCAAGGTATAATTTTTTTTCTCGTAATGAGATCTGAATCCTGTTTACTTTCATACCCCAAAGGGATTCTCGACTTTGCATTTACAACCTGTATATCAAAAAAGTGTTGAAATGAATATTGAAGCTATTTTTCTTTCGCCTGGTTACATCAAAGAAATAAGTACAAAATCTGTTAAATCGAGTTAACCGCGTTGTTATTTCATAAATATATTACCTAAATTATACTACTTGAACGTTAAAGTCCAATAAAGTTCATTAAAATTTCATTTTCATTTCAACACTTTTTTGACAGACTATATAACCCGTGAGAATAAAGAAAGGAATCTTAAAGTTCTTTTTTATACTTTTTCCGTGTTATATATGTTAAGTCGGCGCATTCCCCATGGTATAGAACATATAAACCAATATGAGAGCGACGACTTCTAGAGAACATGTGTTTCAGGAAGAAAGAAGTCGGCAAAAGTGTTATGTTGGTACCATCGGTCAGTATGTAATTATTAACAATAACAACAAAAATAACAAAAACAAGTGAAACAATAAACAAGTAACAATGGGTCAACGAAACGGACAGAACGCGTTGAGTAAACTTTAGCGACAAATCCAGACTACCTTTTTTGCATGCAGTACACAAGTGTGCAACTGAACAGATATATTAGTGCGAGTGAGAGGAGATGATTATGGGCGACATTTTAGAATCCTTTCTATAATCTTGCGGGGTATATGCGAATTTCAAATCATATACGATGGAAATCAGGGCTCTTATCGTCTAACTTCGACATCCATCGCAATCGCCCTCAAACGCACCGTGATTGGCTAGAAATGACGTCACACATAATTTTTGACCAATCACGACGATTTTGAAGGCGATAGCGATGGATATTAGACAGTAAAAGGGCAGGTTCTAGTACGCAAAAGTACGAGAATTTTAGGTTTCAAGTGCGTTCAATAGTTTATTATACAAAGAAAGCTTTAATGAAAAAATAATTTGAATAAACTTGCAACTAAAACTGTAAAAAGTGCATTAAAAATCTCAGTCTAATAACTGTTGCATTTACAGAAAAAATTAGCTTGTATGACTAGATTGATGGATGTAGAAGCAAGAGAGATGTGTCAGGATGGTAGCAGTAGTCTCTGCCTACCCCTCTGGGAGACAGGCGTGAGTATATGTATGGAGTAGGACGATAGAGACAGTGTCATATCCAACTACAGTGGCTAAGACAACACGTGAATCGGATGACGAGCGAATACTTTTTTATTAAGACAATATGTTCATGTACTAACGTTACTCTTGTCAATTGAATTTTATAAATAACTAGCTTTTGCCCGAGGTTTCACCCGCGTTGAATTAGTTTTTGTGTACTCCTATAAAATCAGTCAATATTATTCGGACTGTTACCTACAGTAAACACAGCTGGTGAAATGTGTCTATTATGCGCCTTTGTTTACCATTTTGTGAATCTCTTATAGCTTTTCCATGGGAACAAAGGGTAAAAGTAGTTTTTGTCCTATTCAAAGTCTAGAACTACATTTATGCAACATTTCAGCCTAATCAGTTTCGTAAGCATGGCGTGAAAGGGTGACACATCACTTTTATATAGAAATTTGAAAGCTCATTTTCATCCCATGGGAACTGATTTATGGGATAAAAAGTAGCATAATGTCCTATTCCAGGTCTAGAACTACATTCATGTAAAATTTCAGCCGAATCGATTCAGTAGTTACGGCGTGAAAGAGTAACAAACATCCATCCATCCATCCATACGTCCAAACTTGGTCATTTATAATATTAGTGGGAAGAAACGAAAGTACAAGAATTTCACAGCTACAGTACGAGATTCAGTCTGTACCCATCTGGCAACCCTGGCCTAGATATCTGTCGGAGAACGGCTGGGCTTGAATTTTGACATGTAGGTAGGTAAATCGTATGAAACCAACCAACCGGGAAACAATGAGTTTTTTTTTTCTATGCCATCTCATTTAAGGTAGCGTCAACTATCTCTGATAGTGGTAATATAAAAGTTAAATAAACGGAACTTTAAGGACGCTGTTACAAAGTGACGAAATGACCGCGGTTAGTGATCGTCTACCATAAGTGGACAACTACTCTGAGAAAATTACTGAGTAAACTATAAACCTTTTTGTAGCGGTCGATCTCCCATACTTCGTTTACAGAAAAATAATAATATTGTAAAGTTGAAAGAACAACATTTTTCATTCAAGTCTAAACTTTACTGCAAAAATTGCTAAAACATCGGATATATGTATTTACACCAGGTTTTTTACTATTCATATTCGTCACATTACCTACTGTTTAAGAACACTCGTAAGTGTTCCCGATTAATGTCGTTTGTGTTAAATAAAGCATGATTACAATCAAAATTTCCTGTCAGAATATCCTATAATCTTTAACCAATCGAATTCTGCAATTTTATTGATGATACTTACATTTAATTAGACCGAAAGACATAATTAACATTCAAAAAGCGTAATTTTGTGACATGGGTCTAAACATACGAAGTTTTTAAGGTCCGTACCCAAAGGGTAACCAACGGGACCCTATTACTAAGACTCCGCTGTCCGTCTGTCTATCCGTCTGTCACCAGGCTGTATCTCATGAACCATATTTAGACAGTTGAAATTTTCACAGATGATGTATTTCTGTTGCCGCTATAACAACAAATACTAAAACCGGCCAAGTGCGAGTCAGACCCTCGCACTCCCACGCAACAGACATGATTTTTTTGCCGTTTTTATAGATAATTGTACGGAACCGTTCGTGCGCGAGTCCGACTCGCACTTGGTGGGTTTTTTTTAAATTTGCCGCTATTTTCCAGTCTCATTTCTCGATAGCCGGACTTTATTTGCAAGTTCACTATACGCACCTTCGGTAGAACAATGACGCAATTACGTTTTTTCAAATTGTTTAGGAACGGTAAATTTTTAGAACATTTTGGCATATTTAGGTTAATTTTGCATTTTTTTGTTACATTTACGTCTTTGTTCTACCAAAGGTGCGATATGTGTTTGTTTTAATTGAATCATAAAAACTGGCCCATAACCCCGTCTGGTTTCGATACATCATAAACCCGTGACCTTTAACTTTACGAGGCGTCAAGATTACTGACAAATAACTATTACGAGATGTTCAATTGGGTAATAAGTCGGAGGGAATCCGGTCAACAAGTATGACATAGACCAGCGTTTCCCAACCTGGGGTAACGCGGACCCCGGGGGTCAAGAGGCATATTCCAATGGGTCCACGAAATGTATACCTACAAGGTGAAACTAAATTAACCGACCAAATTTATACTGGAGACTCGGTTAGTGAACAGAAACAAGCTTCAATTAACATTTTGGTGAAATTATAAAAAAAAAATGTTTTGCTTCCTTACTGCCTAGACTAGGAATTGTACTTAAACTAGTCCAAACCAGTAAGGGTACGTTCAAGGAGACGCGGCGCGTCAGGCGGCACGGTACGCGCTCCAAACATCGGTGTATGTTTGTGTTTCCGGCGGCCCGCTACGCGCACCGCGCCGCTTGACGCCCCGCGTCTCCTTGTTTGTCGCCTTAGGGAGCAAAAAAATATATTTTTCGAATTAAACCAAAAGGATTACACTCATTCCATGTTACGGGCGTTACCATTTGTACGCCTTTGACACTAATTTTCTTTGATGTTCCTATTTCAATAGAGCTAATATAACTAATAAACATCATCATTTTTATTACATTTTTAATTGAACATATAATATTTGGGAATATTGTTAAACGTAATGGGAAATGAATGAAAAAGCACTCGTTACGTGCGTTACATAATTTTGCCTATCTCTTTTGACTAGCGTGACAAAACATAAGAACTCTGCGAATTTTGGTAAACAACTGGATGTTTTTTAATTATTTGTTAAAAGTGTGATAAATTTCCTATTTGCATTACACATTTAAATGGATCCTCTCACTTTAGAGGTATATATATTTAAATCAACATGACGTTACGGGCGTTACAGAAAAATGTTACGGGCATTACTCGTACGAATTTAAAGAAGCTTGCATTACTATTAAGTGTTTTATTGAAAGCCTTAATAACTCTAAAATTGACAAAAAATCCTTAAAATAGCACAAATTACATATCATTTTTCAAAAACGTCGACTTCTTGCTTGAACTTGTAATATGTGCGATTGCCTTTGGATTTTAAAGATGGGCAAGGTAACTTGCAAATAATATCCTCAAAAGGCACATCTGAAATATCATTTTCATTAGGGAGAAACATTCTGGCGTTATCTCCTGTCATTTTTTAAAACATTATTCGTACATCACCGTCATCATCATGAATATAGCTTTGACAGATGCCAACATATTTGTAAATTCTATTCGATTTGCGAGGTTTGTCAGAAGAAATAGTTTTTACTAACACAAACATGTTTGGTTTAATATCCTTTACATTTAGTGTCGTATGTTTGTGTTCATCATCTTCAGAGTCTGTATAAATTTCATTGTAGTTTAGTTTTTTCTTTACTGCGTTAAGAGTTTGAATCAGACCTGAGGATTGAGGTTTAAAATACTCTAGGTCTAATGGTTCATCATTTGATTCAAGAAGCAGCTTTTGTAATGATAGAGGCTGCAGATCATCGGCTGTCCAAGCATCGGAATCATCCGACCTCATCGGTTCATTAATGTCCTCTTCTGAGTGCTCTTTTGGCAATGCTGGAAGTTGAAAGTCTTCTTCCCAAACGTCAAAATGTGCGGTTAAGGCACAAGTACTGGATGGGAATGTCACGATTTCTACAGAGGATGATGCTGCTATGCGTGCTACAAGGAGACTATTGTCTCGTACTTTAAAGTGATGTTTGGTTTGGATTTGCGGTATCTCTTGCACTCTGTTCCATAAATCATTTAAAAATGATTTTTCTTTTTCTATTTCCTCTTTACTGACATATTCGGCATGGATTCCCTTTGACTCATTTTTAACATAATCGTAAAATTCTTTTGCTGGATTTTGGAACCTTGCGTGATTTTACCGCTGTCCGGACTAGCCTTTTGACCGTCCCCCCCATGCCATCCACCGCCCCTTTGCCATGAGATGACGCAAAAAAATTCCATTCTAATTCCTTGGGGTTTGCGATTTCCTTAAGTCTGCAAAGAGCTGATAGAGTGAATCTATTTTAGAACTGGGCAGCACAGTTATAACTAAATATTTTAATAGCTCTTATAGATTCGTCTTTTAATTTTTGAATGTAAAAAATTACCTTTCGCAAAAAAGACCAAACTGTGTGTTTGCTGTGCGATCTATCATCACTTATTATGACAAGGGATTTATGGACCTCATCACCAAAAAATCAAATACAACATGTGAATACTGTTACTTGCTCATGGTTCCAGTGCGCGCTCGGAATCTCGTCTTGACTTATAAGGGAATAGTTCTCTGCGAAATTAATTTGTACAACAGCTTCATCTACCCGAATATTTTCCTTTGCCTGCTCAAAGTGACGTGATTGCAAACGTTTGACAAAACAGTGAAGCTTGAACTTATTCGTCGTATTCTTTAATTCATCTATTGCTTCAGCGCATGTGCCTGTAATGCTAGTAACCTATGGATAATTGCTCAGATGTATCCAAACTTACACTGCTTCAGCATCAGACCTGTCGAACTTTTCCCAAAAATCTTTTGGACATTTCTGGCAAGAACTTGTCATACAATTTTCATTTGTGATATCACATGACAGTTGCTTCAATAATTCGTGATGAGAATTAGGGAAATTTGGGATAAACTTTGTAATAGCGTCCATTAGGTAAATATAATTCAAATGCTGTGCCACACACAAACATTGTGGGGTGTCAAAGCTACTGGAAGTACCTCTATTGGTCGTAAGTCAAAAAATTTCGATGTCTTTATATTAATCTCTGCATTAATCATACAGTTTTAAAATACTCAAATGCTTCTACAATAGTCGTGACCATATGGCGTTTCTGTTGTTTTGTTCGTTTCCCAGTTATGGGATCCTTAACAGTTTTAAAGTCCTGCATGCCTGGAGCTTGCCTGCTCACATCATCTCTGTAATAGAACTCTTTTACAACCTGTTTAAATTCTTCAGTAACCTTATTGCCTTTGTCTTTATAATAATTTATTTTGAATAGTTGTTTGCCAATATCAGGACCCAATGCATCTGACACAACTTTTTTAACAACGGCTTTAAGTTTATTAGGCGAGTTCGGCGGGACACTTTTCACTTTTTTGACAGCATTTCCAAAGGTTTGCAGGCATTTATAGTGCCTAGTGAAGAAGAAACCACATTTTTAGACTTTGTTTTTTTCATTAATCGATGTTTGCGGACCCTATCACGATTCTTCAAGCGAAGGTAATCACGAAAATTTTTATCATCATTTAGTTTAGCCTTTTGTTTTTCCCGCTTTATTTTATGTCTCTCCCTTTCTTTGCGTAAATATTCTTCATATTTTTCTTTATTTTCTTTTAACTTTTCTCTAAATTTCCCAATTCTTTCCTTACCAGTAGCAGGCATCGTAATACTTGTAAATTACCTGAAAAAAACCACCTACATGATGACCACCCCAACAAAACCAAGCAATCATAGTAAATAATAAAGAAATAATCATTGCGGAAAACAATTATATAAAAATGCATGGTAAAATAGTTACAATCCATAAACATCAAAGGGTAACGCCCGTAACGTTACGGGCATTACAAAAGAACATCTAAGTAAAAAACTGATTAAATACTTATTTTGAACAAAAGATACTTGATAATTAGGCGAACAAACCATATGTCACTTTTCCCATAACAATAAGCTTACATAGAAGTTAATGGTATTCATATAAAATAAACTCTTACCTGTTTTTCGTTACGGGCATTACAATGAGATGACACGCAGTTTGATGTTCCTATTTCAATAGAGCTAATATAACTAATAAACATCATCATTTTTATTACATTTTTAATTGAACATATAATATTTGGGAATATTGTTAAACGTAATGGGAAATGAATGAAAAAGCACTCGTTACGTGCGTTACATAATTTTGCCTATCTCTTTTGACTAGCGTGACAAAACATAAGAACTCTGCGAATTTTGGTAAACAACTGGATGTTTTTTAATTATTTGTTAAAAGTGTGATAAATTTCCTATTTGCATTACACATTTAAATGGATCCTCTCACTTTAGAGGTATATATATTTAAATCAACATGACGTTACGGGCGTTACAGAAAAATGTTACGGGCATTACTCGTACGAATTTAAAGAAGCTTGCATTACTATTAAGTGTTTTATTGAAAGCCTTAATAACTCTAAAATTGACAAAAAATCCTTAAAATAGCACAAATTACATATCATTTTTCAAAAACGTCGACTTCTTGCTTGAACTTGTAATATGTGCGATTGCCTTTGGATTTTAAAGATGGGCAAGGTAACTTGCAAATAATATCCTCAAAAGGCACATCTGAAATATCATTTTCATTAGGGAGAAACATTCTGGCGTTATCTCCTGTCATTTTTTAAAACATTATTCGTACATCACCGTCATCATCATGAATATAGCTTTGACAGATGCCAACATATTTGTAAATTCTATTCGATTTGCGAGGTTTGTCAGAAGAAATAGTTTTTACTAACACAAACATGTTTGGTTTAATATCCTTTACATTTAGTGTCGTATGTTTGTGTTCATCATCTTCAGAGTCTGTATAAATTTCATTGTAGTTTAGTTTTTTCTTTACTGCGTTAAGAGTTTGAATCAGACCTGAGGATTGAGGTTTAAAATACTCTAGGTCTAATGGTTCATCATTTGATTCAAGAAGCAGCTTTTGTAATGATAGAGGCTGCAGATCATCGGCTGTCCAAGCATCGGAATCATCCGACCTCATCGGTTCATTAATGTCCTCTTCTGAGTGCTCTTTTGGCAATGCTGGAAGTTGAAAGTCTTCTTCCCAAACGTCAAAATGTGCGGTTAAGGCACAAGTACTGGATGGGAATGTCACGATTTCTACAGAGGATGATGCTGCTATGCGTGCTACAAGGAGACTATTGTCTCGTACTTTAAAGTGATGTTTGGTTTGGATTTGCGGTATCTCTTGCACTCTGTTCCATAAATCATTTAAAAATGATTTTTCTTTTTCTATTTCCTCTTTACTGACATATTCGGCATGGATTCCCTTTGACTCATTTTTAACATAATCGTAAAATTCTTTTGCTGGATTTTGGAACCTTGCGTGATTTTACCGCTGTCCGGACTAGCCTTTTGACCGTCCCCCCCATGCCATCCACCGCCCCTTTGCCATGAGATGACGCAAAAAAATTCCATTCTAATTCCTTGGGGTTTGCGATTTCCTTAAGTCTGCAAAGAGCTGATAGAGTGAATCTATTTTAGAACTGGGCAGCACAGTTATAACTAAATATTTTAATAGCTCTTATAGATTCGTCTTTTAATTTTTGAATGTAAAAAATTACCTTTCGCAAAAAAGACCAAACTGTGTGTTTGCTGTGCGATCTATCATCACTTATTATGACAAGGGATTTATGGACCTCATCACCAAAAAATCAAATACAACATGTGAATACTGTTACTTGCTCATGGTTCCAGTGCGCGCTCGGAATCTCGTCTTGACTTATAAGGGAATAGTTCTCTGCGAAATTAATTTGTACAACAGCTTCATCTACCCGAATATTTTCCTTTGCCTGCTCAAAGTGACGTGATTGCAAACGTTTGACAAAACAGTGAAGCTTGAACTTATTCGTCGTATTCTTTAATTCATCTATTGCTTCAGCGCATGTGCCTGTAATGCTAGTAACCTATGGATAATTGCTCAGATGTATCCAAACTTACACTGCTTCAGCATCAGACCTGTCGAACTTTTCCCAAAAATCTTTTGGACATTTCTGGCAAGAACTTGTCATACAATTTTCATTTGTGATATCACATGACAGTTGCTTCAATAATTCGTGATGAGAATTAGGGAAATTTGGGATAAACTTTGTAATAGCGTCCATTAGGTAAATATAATTCAAATGCTGTGCCACACACAAACATTGTGGGGTGTCAAAGCTACTGGAAGTACCTCTATTGGTCGTAAGTCAAAAAATTTCGATGTCTTTATATTAATCTCTGCATTAATCATACAGTTTTAAAATACTCAAATGCTTCTACAATAGTCGTGACCATATGGCGTTTCTGTTGTTTTGTTCGTTTCCCAGTTATGGGATCCTTAACAGTTTTAAAGTCCTGCATGCCTGGAGCTTGCCTGCTCACATCATCTCTGTAATAGAACTCTTTTACAACCTGTTTAAATTCTTCAGTAACCTTATTGCCTTTGTCTTTATAATAATTTATTTTGAATAGTTGTTTGCCAATATCAGGACCCAATGCATCTGACACAACTTTTTTAACAACGGCTTTAAGTTTATTAGGCGAGTTCGGCGGGACACTTTTCACTTTTTTGACAGCATTTCCAAAGGTTTGCAGGCATTTATAGTGCCTAGTGAAGAAGAAACCACATTTTTAGACTTTGTTTTTTTCATTAATCGATGTTTGCGGACCCTATCACGATTCTTCAAGCGAAGGTAATCACGAAAATTTTTATCATCATTTAGTTTAGCCTTTTGTTTTTCCCGCTTTATTTTATGTCTCTCCCTTTCTTTGCGTAAATATTCTTCATATTTTTCTTTATTTTCTTTTAACTTTTCTCTAAATTTCCCAATTCTTTCCTTACCAGTAGCAGGCATCGTAATACTTGTAAATTACCTGAAAAAAACCACCTACATGATGACCACCCCAACAAAACCAAGCAATCATAGTAAATAATAAAGAAATAATCATTGCGGAAAACAATTATATAAAAATGCATGGTAAAATAGTTACAATCCATAAACATCAAAGGGTAACGCCCGTAACGTTACGGGCATTACAAAAGAACATCTAAGTAAAAAACTGATTAAATACTTATTTTGAACAAAAGATACTTGATAATTAGGCGAACAAACCATATGTCACTTTTCCCATAACAATAAGCTTACATAGAAGTTAATGGTATTCATATAAAATAAACTCTTACCTGTTTTTCGTTACGGGCATTACAATGAGATGACACGCAGTAAATGCTTCATTAAACACATTAAACAAGAAAATTTTAAACAAAACTCTGTATAGAAATGAAGATTGGATTTATAACTTCAAAATTGCGCCATTTTTACTAGTGACATGCACCGCAATTTCTTTTTTTATTAATCTTGTCACTTGAAGAAAAAAATAATAGTATGACAGTGGTTCTCGATTATGTTAACATTCGAAAAAAAGAGAAAAATACCTAATCTTTTTATTATTTTTTAATCAAATTATGAAAGTCCTGTATGTTTATTAATGAATTATGCATACAATTATTTTCTACTTCAATATAAAAATAAAAGTGTTGAGTAGCTTTTGTCATGGAATGAGTCATTACTTACTGAATCTAGTTACTGATCACTAACCGAGTCTCCAGTATGAATTTGGTCGGTTAATTTAATTTCACCTTGTAGATACTTGTTTGTAGTAGACTCCAAACTTAAAGAGTCAACATGAGGCAAAAAAATGTGTTTTTCGATTGTAGTTTTCTGAAGAAGCTATAAGGTCAATCATAAGGTAGATGACGTTGAGTGATCTTTTGTGAAGTGCAGTTACCTAATTATAATTAAATTAATCAAATATTCAATCCAGAAAAAAATAATTTGTAAACCTCAGTTTTCATGATATTTCATGTTTAAATAATTAATTTCTCCTGTATTATTGAACAGATTCGCTTGGTTTTTGTATAGTAAAATAGGTATTATTGATACCTATTGCAGTTACCTAAAATTGCAGTTCTTACGGCAAACATAGATAAAGAAATCTAAATAATGTGTATTTTTCACGAACGCGAGGCATTTCTGTCGTCGTAACTGCCAGGACGAAGAGCGTGCGATTGTAGACTAAAATACAACGTATTAAACGTTGTTTTCGCCTGATGTAAAATAATGTGTTTAATCTTGCCTATGCCATATCCATAATAGCCAGCCGTTTTAAAAAATGTTGAGAATTGCTGACATAGACCATAGCCTGTGTGAGTGTGTGAGATTTATTTTCGTTTCGTCTGTAGGTACTGGAAGTATCGGCACATTATTTTCTGTATCGACTATTAAATCACGAATACTGGATGGATACTTAGCAACTGAAAAATAAAAAATAGAGATGTTGATGGTTGTGAGTCGGCACTTGGTGGAACTTATTATACATCTTGTTAGATAAGACACTTGAACTTGTCCACAGGATTATAATTTAACTTAATACACCCGACCGGTTTCGCTTATAAGCATTATCTAGGGTTTTATAACATAAAAACAACTTAAAAAAATAAATTTAAAAAAATGTTATAAAGCCCTAGATAATGCTTATAAGCGAAACCGGTCGGGTGTATTAAGTTAAATTATAATCCTGTGGACAAGTACAAGTGTCTTATTTAACAAGATGTAAAATAGAGATGTTCCTATCTACATATACGAACAACTTTTATATGTTACTGTGTCAACAAACAACTTTTAGCATGGAGCCAATCTGGATCCGCAGAAAAAAATCTGAGGCTATGTAAATTTCATTTTTGTCACTCCAAGCGAAAAAACGCGCAGTGCGAGAGGGGCAGATTCAGCGCAAAAGAGAAAAAAGTATGTTTTTAATATTATAAAAAAAAATAAAGTAGCTATAGCAAAATTTCTAAAATCAAATATCTAGATATTGTTAAAACCCATCTAATAAAATATGTTTTCGAGTTTTGTACGTGATCCCTATTCGTCAAACGAGGAGAAAAAATACGTTTGAAGACATCATTTCAATAATTATTTCTTCGGGTAAAATTTATCCAAACGTGTTTTCTAAAAACAAAACCTAGATTATACAGGCTGTAAATACAAAGTCAAGAATCCCTTCAGGGTATGAAAGTATACACGATTCTGATGTCATTACGAGAAAAAAAATGTATACCTTGAATTTTCACCAAAAAATTCCATCATTTTTCTAAGCTATGTCTATGCAGCTCACCGGCCTCCCCACACACCTAATTGCACCCCGCAACCCGCACCCCTCATCCGAGTGGCCAGCGACCAGTGAGGGTGTCCACGCGATTAGTGTATTTTGAGTAAGAAAATCGTCGTATTATGAGGTACTGGTACTTTATTTAGAGATCCCAGTATTTAAAATAATATCTGTACCGATCATACTGACACACCCTTAAAGGATTCTTGCCTTTGCTTTTACACCCGGTATAGTCAAAATGCATATAACAAAAATGTATTGAAATTTTCCGTGTACTTCATAAAATACACAGAAACAAAGCATCCGTATATTATTTACATAGTCTCGTTTAGTGAAGATCTTTTCTATGAAACAGCTGCTTTCGTTTCGTAATTTAAGGCTTGGTTCCATAGTACTAGTTGATCAGCTATACGAACAACTTTATAGACATCTCATCTCTAGTTTTTTGCTTCTCTGTGACAAAAAATACAATTATAGGTAACTATAATATGACTTGGGAAGTGCCTCAGCAGCCGGCGCCGTGTCCCAAATTGGCTGCCGGCGCCGGTGGCTTAATTCGCTGCCGGCACTGACTTTAGAAAAATACGCGGTAATGGGGTTAGCATATTAAGTTTAGGGCTAGGAAGGATAGGATAGGAAGTAATTTTGGGTTTTTAAAGTCATAGTAAAAAAAAAAACTTTTGCCATAAGAAAAAAAATAGGTGCGACGACGAGCGAAGCGAGGAGGAGCGTGTTAGGTTGACATTTAAGATAAAATAAGGAGCCGAGCGAAGCGGGGTGACGACGTCCCTAGTTTTGACAGTAACTCAGTATTTTCAAGTCGCCGATTTCAACGATTTCCAAATAAACAACCACAATACATCATACACAATCTCACACTTTGAAATTTAACGTCCTTTGCGCGTGAGAAATTTCGGCACCGGCAGCCAATGTTCGTGATCTTGGCTGCCGGCAGTAATGTACTGCCGGTTCCCAACGGCGTTATTTTTGGGTGCCGGCGCCGGCACTCCCTATGACTTATTATAGGCCAGTCGAGTAAACATCATCAATGTTGTGTACAGGATCCTTGAGAAGACGCCGCATTATTTATTTATCATGTTTATTTTATACGCCTACATTATAACGTAATCAAAGATCTATGAACTCTTTTATGCACGATCTCCTTGGTTTTGAGGGCTTTTGGTGAAATAAGGTGAAATTGTAATGCGGATTAATATAACGGAGATTTTTTATGACATCTCATTTTGACAAGATTGATTTGGGATATTATAGTATTTAGTGTAACTGGGACCTAATTACAGCCATTGGGATACGAATTCGTAATACAGTATACAATACGGTGTCCCAAGGCTAATAATGTCCAATTGGACACAAAAATATCGTCTTCGCGTGACAATATCTAGACAGCGGCAGCGTGTCCAGGGCCGAGTTCTAAAAAGAAAAAGCCGGCGCACCAGCCGTGTGTTACTATTACACGAACCATTTCGAACTACTTTCGACCCCGGCTATAACTCATTATTTGATCTGCGAAGTTGCAATTTTACATATCTGTGACTGTCCTCGCAAGTACCTAAAATACTTAATTTCATAAATAAAACTTTAACAGTACTTGAGATATTCACCTTAAAAAAATCACTATTTTTAACACATACTGACTCACTCACTCACTCACTGATATAAAACCTAAACCACTTCCAGGGAACTTGGAAATTTAACAAAACGGTAGATCATTGAGTGTATTATGTTACGGGTAATACTAAAGTCGTTTGCAATAGAATCCAACAATCATGTAAACAAATATGGCGGACTGACATTGACAGCGTATTGTTTATGCCCATAGTGATGTCATAGTGTTCTAATTTAATTTTAATTAAATTTATTTTTCTAATTATTTTAATTTTAAGTCATAGACTATGGCCCATTGTAGGATAGGTACTAAAATAAAACTGACTAAATAGATTAAATATATAAGCCATAGACTATAAAATAAAACTGATTATATATAAAAAAAGTGTTTATTAAAACAAATTTAAATCTTCGTCTTCGTCATCATCACTATCAGAAGTGTCGCCGGTGACCGTAATTAGGTAATAGATCTAAATCATTCTTACCTCCTGATTACTCCTTGAGAAAAAATACCAATCGTATGCTATATCAAAGTCCGTGATGCCGTGCAAAGGTCGTCGTTCCAAGAAAAATATGTCCAGCCAAATCGTAAAGCAAAACAAAAGTCCAAAATGAGAATGCAAAGTCGTAGAAATCGGAAACAGAAAACGGAAACAGAAAACACTAATGCACAGCGAACCCACAGAACAGTGAATGACTGTGAATGACAATTCTAACAAAATGGCCACCTGTCAATTTTTAAAAACTAACCATTATTTTTATGGCTTAGGATATAATCCGTTTTGGTTAATTATATTAAGCTCTTGAAAAAAAATTTTTATTGTATTCAAATAATATTAAATTAAAATAATTTATTAAATTAAAAATAAAAGATAACTTCAGATTACGAACAACACTAACTTTTCAATGACTTATAGAGTTCGATGAGTAAAAAACTAAGATGACAGCTTGTCAAATACTTCGAAATTTTTACGTTGCAAATGTTTTAACAAATTTAACTTATAAATACAAGTTAAATCGTGTTGAAGATAATGTGAAAACAATGGTGCGTTCGTTGAAATCAGACAATGTTCATAATTGATCGTCAAATGTATGTGATTACGGAGTAATCGTGACAATTTGGTTTGTTTACATGATTGTTGGATTCTATTGCAAACGACTTTAGAAGATAGGATACACCTAGGTATACCTGGGTAATCCTATACAAAACTTCGGTAACACGCTCTTCCTCGTTTCGCTCGTCGTCGCACCTATTTTTGACTTTTGTCGGCCTTTACCCGACTTCGGGTTTTACCCGTAACATAATACAAAAGAAAAATTCAGAAAATTAATTATATTTCATTATTGCAAGTTATAAATGACTAACTTTCAGATACATACAGTTTACTAGATCGTAAATGTCAAGTTAACTTTGACAATCATAACAACTGCTCGTGAAATTATTATGTGTTTTAAACGGTATATATGGAACTCTCAGGGCACGAGTCTTATTCGCACTTGACCAGTTTTTCTATCTTGCAATGCACTACTCTAATCTACACTAATATTATAAGGAGGTAATTTGTTTGTTTGTTTAAAATAGGGGATAATCTGTGGAACAACTAAGCCGATTTAAAAATATTTGGAATAGATCTAAATAATGTCAATGCACTTAACCATAGTACAAATAAGTAATAGTATTCTATCTCCATACAAACGGGCCCAAACGAAACCCCCCCAAAACTCGGTATAACTCGGTTTACGACAGTCGCGGTCGCACCGCAGTTACGTACGTACGTTGTATTTGTAACGCTCCCGCGCATTTTCGTAAATTATGGCACGAAATTACAGAGTATGTTGTGCATTGTACGGTTGCTTAAATACAACTTTTATAATAATAATATAGCATTATCAAATACGTAAGCAGTCAGTTGACAGCCCTAGCGCGTGTTTAGGCGCCGAGCGGCCGTAGGTATTGATTTCAAGGACACCGTCTAGTTAAACTACTGTTGTTACCTATACTGTGAGTTAGCTTAAATATACAAAAACATTCCGTAGACACCTCACAATATTGTTTTAATTTGTAGGAGGTTTGCGCTTGATTACTATCATTACTGCTGGTGACCCCAAGTGCGCGCGTCTCACTCACTCACACGACTCGTCTCGTATTGATCTCTCCCTCTATCGACGGGGAATCCAGTTGCGAGCGCACTAAAATAACGTATGAATAAAACCAGCCACCGATTTCAACTTTCAAGGTCACCGGCATGTATTGCCCTCGTAAAATACCAAACTATGTTAGGTATGATAATGTAATGTTCATGTAACTCGTAAGCATAGCGCGGGTAACAGGTTGGCGTGCTGTTATTGGCCGTTACCTAGGTAACCTAGGGGCTAACTCTACACATTAAACTCAAAACAAGTGCTGTTTATATGTTATCAATAAAACATCATGGCCTCTTATTTTATTGAAACAGTGGGTTGCTATACCGCTGCCACGTTTATTTTGAACAAACGAGTTTTATATTGTCACCTGTTACGATACTGACACACCTTTTTCGCTTTTCCACATTATGTCTATTACACAACTGTATGTTTTAGGGTCCCTTACATCAAGAGGAAAAAACGGAGCCCTTATAGGATCACTTTGTTGTCCGTCTGTCTGTCAAGACCCTTTATCTCGACAATGTCGAGTTGTTGAACCAAGGTTCAATGACCCTTTCTGTAAAATACGCAAAATGTTTTCATTTCATACTTATGCAAGAACAACCTCGGCTCAATTAGTAGAGGAAGTCTTAATTTTATTTTGCGTATTTCACAGAAAGGGTCATTGAACTTTGGTCCTGACCACTTACCGAGTCTCCAATATGAATCAGTCTTTATAATCAAAAGTTACCTTATAGAGTTACGCGATTAAAAGAGGCGCAGAGAGGCGCCTCGTAGGTGAGTAAAATTTTAGCAACGCAGCGCTGTTATTGCCGCGTAGCGAGAGTAACTGTTGTATCTCAGTGTCTCTAGAGTGGATCTTCTGCACGGTGGTACTATTACTTGTTCTGTGGTATTAGTCTCACCTCATTCCCATAAGCGAGTAGATGGTGCACCGTGATGAGCGACTTGTACACCACCACCCAGTTGGTGTTCTGAGTGCGCTCCACCAGCAGGTTCGCCAGCTGCGGGATCGACACGTTCGGCTCGTTCGTGCAGTGGACTAGATCTGGAACAACGGCCAACGTTACTGTGGAAACACAGAATAAATACATACAGAAGGCCTGCTCCATACAAACAACGATTGCGGGCGCACGTAAGACGATCTCGGTACACTCGTGCACTGGCTCGTACGCGACTATGTGTGCGTGCGCCCGAAATCGCTGGTTGTATGGAGCTGGCCTTCTGTGTGGAACCGTAACTAGTTTCTTTAGCTCGGTTAGTTGCATACGCCTAAGGCATGCGAGAGACACGGGGCTAGGGTCATACAGTCTTTTCAAACAGTGTTATCAAGATGTAACTTTAGAACGTAAAATCTCAAGAAACTAGAATGGTCAAATCCCGTACATTTTGAGCCAGAGATGAAGAAAGGAAGGTTTTAAGGTGTTTCATTAAGGCGAGGATTTGATAAACTTTTAATTTCAAATCGGCGCCATAGGGGAGTGGAGTGAGGGGGACTTACTCCATACAAATATGCGCTCACGAACTAGCTTATGCCGTAAGGTCGTATGCGGCAAAACAGTATTTTTCATTTAAAATGACAACTATAAGTAATTTAATAAATCCAATCGGCCATATTGAAGTGTATTTGTAGACGAATTTAAATTAAAAACTTTCATTCGCTCCCGTTTGTCAGTAAAATAGAAATATCTGTTTTAAAGAGGTTTTCTAAATATTTTTTTCTCTGCTATGAAAATTAATCAATCAACTAAATCTTCAGGCAAAATGATGTCAATGAAATGCTTAATCTAGTATATAATAAGATTCAAGATCAAAAATGTTTATTTGTAAAATAGATACATAAAGTATACGTTACAGTCAAATCTAATCTGTATAAAAATAATATTTTATGATGAAATAAATTGGTAATCACATGTGTTTTTTTATTGCTGAGAAAAATGGAGATCCATGTCGGCAAAATTTCCAATGCGTCGCCTTAAACTATAGCTATGTGACTGAACTAAAAGGAGCTGAGAACCTATTATTAAAACCGGTAAATTGCGAGTAAGACTCGCGCCGGAGAGATCCGATTTAAATAAGTTATTAGATTTTAATGATTTCAATAAAAGTTACAAAATCTATTAGCAAAACTGCAAAATTAGGTTGGTCGACTATTACTCGTTAACTTGTAAATCACAGAACAGAAAATACTTTGTTGTAAAGCCTACTCAGCAATGATAGTTTTCCTTTTAACTTCATTATTACTACTGCCGCGAATTTTTTCACAAATCCAAAATGCACTATTAAAGCTGATTTTTCGCAAACAGACCACTGAATCAAAAAATGGTTTTCATACAACTACAATATTTTTGAAAGACCTATCTAAAGACAAAACATGGGGTAGACGCGAAAAACATCATCCCCACTTCAAGTGTTTCAACATTTTATTTTACCACTTTGTCGGCATGATTAAGGGCTTGTCTTTGTACACATTTCACTCGATAGATTTTATTGTTGAAAATGATGCCTTTTTAGGGTTCCGTTGTCCGACAAGGAACCCTTATAGTTTCGCCATGTCCGTCTGTCCGTCCGCGGCTTAGCGCAGAGACTAGTAGTACTATAAAGCTGTAATTTGGCATGGATATAAATATTAATCACGCCGACAAAACGGTAAAATAAAATATCAAAAATATTTTTTTTAAGCGTACCTCTACACGTAAACTGGGGATGAATTTTTTTTCTCGTCTATCCCATTGTGTGGGGTATTGTTGGATAGGCTGTTTAAAAACATTGTGGGTGTGTGAAAACCATTTTTCGATTTAGGGATCCGTTGGCGAAATATTAAGCTTTAAAGTGAAAATTTTAGTTAGAGTGGAGCGTCCCCGTCCCCCCCCCCCCCTGCCGGCCAAACGGTTTTTTATAGAAATGTGAAAAAATTCACAGAAGTAGTATATAGAATGAATTTAAAAGAAAAACTATCACAGCTAAGTAGGCTTTACAGGTTTACGAGTACAGGTCGCGCCAAACTTCTGGTCCCATTCGCGCCAAACTTTTGGCCCCCTATAATGTATGGGACCAGAAGTTTGGCGCGGTCTGTATTAGTAGAACAACTTATATGTACCGGGGAACTACGGAACCCTACATTGTGCGTGGCCCGACACGCACTTGGCCGGTTTTTTAAGTTATTAATTCGTTTTAAGTCTAAACAGCTTGAGTTTTATGTCTGAAATATAGCTATGTACTGCTATAACAAGAAAACATAGTTTATCTTCTAATGTCAGGTGTAAAAACTCCTACAAGAAAGACATTTTCGTAAAATCCAGAAAAACCTCGAAAATTCACTGATTTTGCGTGCCGGCAGCGCGCGAAGCGAGCATTCTAATGTAGACTTTCTGACAACATACTGACGTTCAAAATCGCTCAGGAAGATTATCGGGCACCATGGGCCAAGCCTTAATTTGCCAACCCATGGCAAATTATAACTTTCTCAAAAAATTCTCTGAGCCAAGCTACGGACGGACGGACATGGCGAAACTATAAGGGTTCCTTGTTGCTCCGGAACCCTAAAAACAAAACAAAACAAAAACAAATTGAAGAAGAAGCATCCAAAATGAGGAATTTTGTTTTAACACGGGCGAAACAGCAACAGAATCTAGACAAATATTGTACTGTTTTGAACACGTTACGGTATACAGTTGCAGCTCTTACTACAAGTAGATAAAGGTGATATTCGTAAAAAAAGTTACCCTCAGTGACCGCGTGTGTGTACAAGTGTACGTACAGTCAGCAAGGTTCCCACCTTAAGAGTGTATAATACCTCACTTCGCTTCGCATGATCCTGTTTTATACCAACAAATACTGCATTAATCACTCTGAAATTGATTATGATAAAGTTGAGCACTAATGCTATCTCAATGCTATGGTGAAAAATAGATTCCATTAAATTTTCTCGATAGAAAAAAATTACAAAGTTACCTCCAAATAAACCGATAGATTTCAATGAATAGGAAGTTGATAGTTGAGATTGTCGGCACTTGGTGGAATTTATCAAACATTGTTGTGATAAGAAAACACTTGTACTTTTCCACAGATAATATTTAATTCTACACTACCCAACCGGTTTCACTATATAAGCATCATCAGGGGCTTTTTAATTACATAATTTTATATATAATTATTTATTTAAACAATCTTTCTGTTGCTAGATGTCCGTTTTATTGCACGGACATCTAGCAACAGAAAGATTGTTTAAATAAATAATTATATATAAAATTATGTAATTAAAAAGCCCCTGATGATGCTTATATAGTGAAACCGGTTGGGTAGTGTAGAATTAAATATTATCTGTGGAAAAGTACAAGTGTTTTCTTATCACAACAATGTTTCAATGAATACCTACTTGAAAATAGATCTGAAACTTGCATGATATAACTAATATTAGTAAAAAGCAGCTGCAGACTGTTCCATAAAAATGAATAAATTATCAGTGTAGCCGCGATTTCAAAATAACTGATGTTTTGCGTACGCGGCATCTGATTAGAGTGGGATAGACAGTTAAAAACCAGAAGCGTTAGAGCAGGACTGCAAATTGAGGTATTATGGGCCCTTAAGAGCTAGTTTTGTGTGCAATGGCTCACGGCAACTTTCGCTAGGCCCCAGCCTGCTAGTTTTTATCTACCAATAGTCTGACTAAAGTGACCGATGGACTTTGATGGACCCAAAAACGCTGTGTCTCTCATAAACTCTAATTGGTAAATAAAACAAAAGGCCGGGCTAGCTGAGATCGCCACATGCAAGCAACAAGGTTTTGAAACTAGATAGGCGGGAGCCTTGCTAAGCGTAAAACCGTTCATCATCACAGTTCACAGATATACAAGTCTATCTTTATTCCGCGAGCAGTTTTAATGACAACATTTTTATATGGAATCATAAATCATAGGAGTAAATAAACACCTATTTTTAGTGGTATTATTCAATTTTCCATCAACACAAGGCCATCAACACATTTTCTAAAACCAGATGCGTGTGTAACGCGACACTTCGCTAAAACATTGTTACCCTTATCTAAATATTACAACACTAGCGTTTATTCAATCTCTGCCCCGTTTTCGGCTTGGGCGTCACCGTTTCAACACCTTTATGTTGCCAGGATCACTACGATGACAATAAAGGAAACTTTATTCTAGAGTTAAAACGGAAACCAAAATACCTATATACCTAACATACAGACAGACAGATAGACAGATAAAAATCCTAAAAAATGCTTCACTACAATACTGATTTCATTTAAAATTTCGCAAAAATATTCAATGTACAGACATGATCTCCAAACAAAAAAATTTTAGAGATATCCGAAAACAAAAAATTGGTAAATACATTGATGATTTACCAATGAATGGAATTATAATGATATGAGTATATTGATAAATGATAATATGTAGGTACATATGCATACAGTTGGAATACTTTTAAAGCTGGTGAGGAAAGCATCACATTATACAAATGAGTGTCACTGGAGGAGGCAAAGACCAAGAAAATTGCAAATTGGTGCACAGCAGACTGGTTTCAACCTAATGAATGAGAAAATGACTGTTGTAATTTCATATTTAATATGCTATGGGCCAGTTATGTGTAAACCTTTAATACTGAGCATGCTAGGTGTGCTCGTCAACAATATCTCATCATCTCCATCATCAACAATATCATCTTGAGTCAAAAACAATACACTTTCAGTGTAACAAGGCCTTTACGAGATAATAAGTGCAGTTTTTAAAATTTTACTAGACACAAACTAAGATGTATTATATAAGGTGACTTCAATTTATGCAGCCAAACTGGAGGCTTGGTAAGTGATCAGTAACACAGATCGATAACACTTTTTGCTAATTTCGCAAAATAAAATCTTGACCTCCCATAGTAATTGACTCGGGGCTGGGCTTGCGTTTGTAAGGAACACGAAAAGAATAATTTACGAATTTCACACAAAGGGTCATCGAACCTTGTTACTGAGTACTTACCGAGACTTCAATAAGAACTTGGCTGCATAAATTAAAGTCACCTTATATACAAATGTGTACATGGAGTGAGAATAAGATAAATACCTAGTGACAAACAATTGTTTCCAAAGTTTATAGGTCAAGTATAGTCAACAGTAATGATTTGCCACATTATCTGTTGTGACCTCCATGCAAACTAAAGTTGGGATGACCTTGGTTTCATTTTCTATAACATTCACGATTTTGCTCATTATTTTAATGAATGAAAGTTCCACTGGTTTCAACTTTGTTGAATGCCCGAAGAACCTGCATGCTTAGTTCATATGTATATAAAGTACTTGAATTTCTCAGGATCTTTAAGTTATTCTACCTACCTACATACCTAAAAAATTTCACTCAATTGGTCCATTAGTTTTTGAGTTGCAGAACAGAATGTTGCTTTAAATATTTCCAGGAATATTAATTTTCTATATAGATATGAAAAAAAAACTAGTACTAGGATAAGGGTCATGTCACGATGGTGATTATACAATACCCAGCGGAAGTTGAAGCAAAAGGCAAGCCATATAATTTGTCCTGTTAATCAGTTACAAGTTAGTGATAAGAACACTACAATAAATTGACAGCACAGGAAACCGTCTGCCTCCCACTATCACATTTACCAGCTATCACCAATAATAACATCTGGTTATTGTAACAAATGCAATGTACACCCAATACATTGTTACTCAGGGCCCTTTCGCAGAGAGGACACTTGTTTGATATACTAGACCTTTCTCTACTTGCATGACCATGATAAATTAAACAGTGATATGATAATATAATGGAGATTTTAAAAACTTGAGAACTCAATTAATTATGAATATATTATACATGCATAGCTTATATTTTCTATTAAATGAGAATATTAATAAAATTAATATGCAGAGATATCTAAGTGAATTGACCCCTATGCTATTTTTATTGTAATCTTTAATGCAATATACATAAATGTAAGGTGCACAGCTATTACAGAGTTCACCGCAATGTTTGTGATAGTATCCACAACAACATAGGTACTAAGAACTTCCTATCTTTGTGAATGGATTCAGGAGAAAGATCAATCCCAATGGGGTCATTGCCTTCTCTCTGGTTATAAGCCTAATAGCTGAAGTTGAAGTTAAAGAAGGTTACTCCAAACTACCCAATACTTTTAATCCGAAATACATCTGTCAGAGTGTTGCAAAGGGGGTGCAACTGAAGGATTTCTGGGTTGTCATAAAAATTGCAATGAGGGGATATAATTTAAATAAATATGAGTTTTATTTATATGGGTTTTGTATGCGTCAATACTTAATGTGGCCTATTCTCGTGCAGCGAACCTTAAATTTAGAATTGAAGAACCTAATTATACAAGCTCATTTAACTTTTATCCTGTTGCTTTAAAGCCTATTTTGCAATGAAAAGTTTTAGGTTATGGCAGCTCTAAATCTAATATATTTGCTACACGAGAATAGGAGTCAATGTGACCTGAAATAAAGATATTTATTATTATTATTATTATAGCATACCTAACCTATTGGCTCACTTCTGCACTGAAGGATTTCTCTTTCTTTCTAAACTTTTTATTTCACAAAACAGAAGTTAATTTACAACAGATGAACTCGATGCCAAAAGCATTTTCTCCCTGTCAACCTTACAGAAATTACAAGAAAGCAACAGTGGCAGGTGTGCAGAAAGGCTTTAAAAGATATAAAAATAAGTAATCAATAAAAATCATTCTTTAGTTCTGGGTTGTGAAAACATTTTAAGTCTCAGCGTCCCTTATCTACCCCAATTGGGCATTAAGATTTGCAGCCCCACAGAATATGTTATGATGCTACTTTATAAATTGAACATAATATTCATCACAAATAAGTTGCACTGCTTGTTGCAGCACCTGAGTTATCTATAATTTTGATGATCATTAGATAAGGCATTCATAACATACTAATTGCAAAAATCACACAAAATAGTGCTTGTGTGGAACACACTGAGGTAGTCATCAATTCAAACTAATTTTAAGTGAAAAAATTATAGCTAAACACAACGCATTCCAGTTTTTGATGTAGACTGGAAATTTACTCCTGGATAGTTATCACAAACCGGAGATACAGTGTCTATCTATCCTGCTTGCCTTCTCAAACATACCGCATTTGTCATTGTGCAAGAGAGCAAGTACGATCTAGACCCCCAGAAGGAAATCATCTATTGCCGAGATTAAAGTCTAAATAAAAGAACCGGTAAACAAGTGAATAGGACACAGTAATTAGAATTCAATGCTCAACAGACCATCATATATTGGCTTACATAAAACCTAACAATTCAATCATGTTTTTTACATGTTATGAACCATCCCTCAGCCAGTTCTCATGACATAAGAGCTGAATGTATGTCAAATTGCATTATTAAATGCCGTGAGACAAAATTACATAAAAAGGTTTCGACATTCAATCAAAATTACATGGCAAGTCATAGATGAGCGGTCATTTCTCAAGTCGGAACCCGAAATGTATGTGAAATGGGTTTGTTAACCTGTTCAAAGCACCATGAAATATCAATAGGCATGGACAGAAAACAATATGACAACGTATGAGATTCGGAGATGGGAAAATATCGACCATTCGAGGGTAATATTGTCGTGATAATAACGGTGGAAAATCTGACTACTGAACGATAAGAAAATTATTTTTTCAGGGGATACAGCTTGGTAAGAATACTTACAATCTAAATGTTTCTTTTTGGGTGCAATCATTTCTTCGGTTGTGGCTTTGCATACTGATTTTGCTAAACCCTGGCCGGCGATACTGTGTCGAGCTGCTAACAGCCTGTCGTTTATAGTCTGACCCGCCATCCTCACTTATAGTCCTAGCAAACTGTGAACACTGTAAATTCCACTTTTCGTTAACAATTCACAGAATTATGACGATGACTGCTTAAAAAGCCACCGCTCCCCAACCACTCGCAAAATACTAAATTCAAGATGGCGGCTGCAGAAATGACATCTGTCAAAAAAGATTTCGATTCATAACTCAACCATAGGTCAATCATACATGATCAATCAATCATATAAAAATATTGACGAAACAAATTAGGTATTCGAAGAATGAGGATAAGTGGTTGCGGTAACATAACTTTAAACAGAATAATCAACTTCAGCTAACGTAATACATCAAGATGGTCCCTGGTTTCATATAAAAACCGTGAGATAACTCCTAATATACCACGTAAAAGTGTTAATACGTAAAAAACGTTAATACCAGAATAAATACCCGTCGGGTGGTTTCAATGAGAATCTTTCCAAAATTGGGAAAGATTCCGGGTGGAATCCCATGTTTACCTTCAGCTATCGTTGTAATATCGGTCTTGAAAATAAACCAAAAAAACACATTCAACCGAGCCCCATAGTCTTTAGCATGGTCGTTCGTTGTGGCCTGAAGTTAGCTGCACAACACGTTTGACAGATCATTTTCCCAACGATTATTGACATAATTTCATGAGGCTCGTGACCAGCGCCGGATTTAGGAGAGGGCAACCGGGGCTGAAGCCCAGGGGCCTCTACACAAGAGGAGCCTCCACAAGTTTTTAATGTTCTACACTCATTGTTTTTTCAAATAAATAACTCGATTTATCCATATTTTTAACTAACCATACATAAAAATACAATACCGTAAGTATAAATATTTATAAAGATGTTAGGGCTCACGATGTTTTTTTTTTCTATTTGTATTGGCTTTGTCCGTGAGAACTATATTTTTCGTTAAAATGTACTTTTATAAGAAATGTAACTATACTTATTCAAATATTAATGTTAAAACACAAAATTATTTTCAAGCACTAAGTACAACTACCTTCGTTCTTGCCCAGGCCCCTTAAAATACGGCCGGCCCTACTCGTGCGTGACCATGGGTGTTTATTGTAGAAAATTTGATTTGAATGTCTGTGAAAAATAACAGTTGCACTCATGGCATGGATGTAAATGAATTTATGAATCCATGACCAAGAAGTTTATAAAGGTAAAGTGCGCGCCAGATAAGTCTGCGCGTAGCCAAAATCATAAATCGCAGGCCGCCAAGTTGTTGTTGTGTCTGGTGTACCGAGTGAGTGTGTAGAATGTCTATCATTTTTATTAGTTTTCAGTAGTCAAGTTTGGCAATCATCATGCCAAAAGTCAAGTAGTAAAACGTTAGTAACGCCACCAGTCGCACGCAGACTTATCTAGTGCGCACTCTAAGCTTCTTGGTCATATCATGTCATGATGACCGTGGCAAAGACGAACGAATTTAACGAATATAGATTTTGTACGAAATAATTTAACAAAGTAACAAAACTTGTACCTACCCAAGCGATTATTCCGTAACTATTAAAGATATCAAAAAAATTTAAACTGATAACGAAAGTACGTTACCTAATCAGTAAAATAACATCAATAACATTTTGAAAATCAAACGAGAAGTATCCAACATTTTGACATTAAACACTCCCATTCATTTAGTATGAGATTAGTAGAAAGGTTTCAGTTTCCTTATTTTAAGTGGTTTAGTACTCATTTTACATTAATCTCATTTTATGATTACGTATGATATGATAATAATGATTTTCAAATAGATACACGTTTAGATTAATGAGGGATTTTCTGACAGATAATTTTAAAAAAATAGTTCCAAATAGTAGATGGCGTTGATTAGACATGGTTTTAATTTATCCCTTCAGGGAATTGATTAGACATGGCGTGACAATAGATTACACCAGCCATTTTTGTTTGACGGATAAAATCGATAATTTTTAAACGATAAACCTTAACGGCTTGACTGTGGAGGTACCACTATCTTACTCGGAAATCCTCCCGAAGTTATTCGGGGGAGAGTAAGAGGACAGCTCTCAGGCAAAAAAACCAGGCGGCCCACCATTGCCTGGGACCGATGGATAGCGGTATATCCATCCCCAATTGCCAGACCTTATATAAATCAGACTGGTGACGGACAGCGGCGTCACTGGGGCAAGGGTTTCGGCACCGCGCTCACCAACCCGCCTGCCCAGCGTATGTGAGTATGGGCATTTCTTCCAGGAGGACCACCAAGAGTACAAAATCCTGGAAAGGCCTATGTCCAGCAGTGGACGAAAGAGGCTGATGGATGGGAACCCTTAACGTATTGAAATAAGAGTTACATTTTCATTTATCGAATCAATAGCAAGTTCATCGTATGTTATCGTTCGATGTATCAATTGCATTTTTTTCGTTTCTCATGTGGTTATGAGAATATGCTACTGTCTGTGTTTTGTGATTATTTCAACAACCCTGGCTATTCTTTTGGACTTCAAACAATCAATGAATCATTTAATCAATCATATAATTATTTGTAAACATAGGTAACAATCATTAGGTACATTGATGGTGTTGGTGCTTAGTACTAGAACGCTATGTTTGGCCCGTAGGAGGGGGGGGGGGGGGGCGTACAAATTCTTAAAATAACATTGACATTTAAACAACAAGAAACAATAAAATATGTATATCATGCGCAAAGTCAAATATTAATTAATAGGCTTAAATATTAATAAATTATTTAATTCTGTGACTCTTTACTTCGACTGACCTTCGCGTGTGCCTTGGACCCTTGTTTGCCATTGCGTTTGACCTCTGGTTATATTCCGGACTTTGTTTTCATCATGAGTTCTTCAACAACAACGAGAATGGATTATGGTTCATGGTCTTTGGAAGATCTTCGGACGAGCTTCGGAGATGCAACGCGAAAGTTACCGGAAAAAAAGCATTTTTCACGATCTCCATTTAAGTATAAGCCTTTTTATTTACCATTCTTTCGATTAAGTTATTTCCACAACTAAAATAAGTCTCAAGTCCGAAAAAAGTTACGCTAGAAAACCAAAGACTATATAATTTTGGATAAAGAAAATAACCATAAATCACAGACATTCATTAAGTTTGTGCCAAATGAAATCAGAATTATTTAAAGCTGACATCATTCATCAGAACCGCCTTGATCATCGGCAACATTCAAGTCCATTACTGGTTAGCGCCATCTTTCGAGTAAATCGGGAACCAAGCTTTTTTTTTAAATGAGCTGTCAGAAAATTCCTCTTTAACTTACCACTTCAAATTAGTATTATTCAAGAGCTCGTCATTGTATCGCATAACAAGAACGTCACTTCGAACATCTGCTTTGAATACAAAATTTTGTACATACTAAGAAATAAATATTATTTAATTTAAAGATAGTTTTATTACTTTGTAAGGTTATCAAACAGTTTCCTTTAATATCAGTACTAAGCTAAAGTAACCTTTTAAAATAAGGAAACTAAAACCTTTATACTAATCTCATACTAAATGTATGGAAATGTTTAATTTCAAAATGTTGAATACTTTTCGTTTGATTGTCAAAAACTTATGGATGTCATTTTACTGATTAGGTAACGTACTTTCGATATCAGTTTGAAATTCTTTGATATCTGTAATAGTACGGAATAATCGCCTGGTCATACTTAACGATTACAACCTGTATATATGTTTTGCACGTACAGTGGAGCCCGCATCAAGCTATACACATTGAGTATAAGCTGACCTCTCATTGTACGGGAAGCCTATACAATGAGAGGTCAGCTTATACTGAAAGTGTTTAGCTTGATGTGGGCTCCACTGTACGTAGACATAAAGCAGTGTTCAAGTTTTGTAACTTTCTTAATTTTTTTCGTATGAAATCTATAACCGGTAAATTCGTCTTCTTGAGCACGGTCATTTCTGAGTCTGAGAACAAAACATTTTCTTCTCTGTGGTGCAGGGTTACCAACTCTTAAGAAAATCCCCCTAACCAGAACTAAATACCCCTAAAATGCCCGAAATTCATCGTAAGAACCCCCAAAAAGGAAAAAGCTTTATGAAAGTCTATATTCATACAATATTCAGTAAGTCGAAAAAGAAATCGGTTTCATACATTTAAAAATATATAGTTGACTGCTAATTAAACTTAACATTTTGGTTTTCCATGGTATAATTGACGCTAAATCCACCATTCCTTCGTAAAGAGAATCGGACCATCATTATTAGACAAATAATACTGATAGTTAAAACAATAAAAAATTTGAAAAGTGCTGTCAAGCTATCCTAGGCAATCTTAAAAGTATTTTTTTATAATTATTCAATTAACTGACTGAATTATATAATAGTTTCACTTGAATTCGTAGAGTTTCTTCGGAGTCAAACATGGTTACGCACGTGGTGGTGGAGCGGTAGCGGTCCCCCGTTTTGACAGTGACAGTGTCAAATGGGGAACCGCCGCACAGTGAGCTGAAATCGAATTTTCGTGGAATTAGGAATTAATAAAAAGGATTTGACATTTCAGATTGTTTGTTGATCTTGTCATATTCGACTAAATACGCCGATAATTTATTTTTTTAATTTTTTTTTCTAGTACTCATATCTTAGCCAATAAACTACTTTGTTTATTTTTTTGTATGGAAAAAAACACATTTTGTCATTTTACTCAAAAGTCTCAAAAAGTATTAAAATATCGATTGAGGATTCTGATAGTCTGTATGTTTAACTATCATCATAAACTCCTTGGTGGCCTCGCAAATGCTCGCAACCGTGCCAATTTACTGACCAACTTAATAGTGTAGTTTAGTTCATACATTTTGTTTGGTGCCGTAAGTTTGTCGTGGACATTTTTGGAGATATCTATAAAATTAACTATGTACTCCATTCCTTCCACACCACCTAAGAGGTTGAATACTAGGCACGTTTTTATAGTACATACAGACCATTCATCATAACTTGTCCCTTGGGGTCATGCATGTTGGCATAACAGACAGGATAACAGGGGATATCATATAGTGAATGGTCTGTAGTGGGTGGTGTCTCAGTTTCACTTATTTTATTAAGATCTGTGCCATAGGTAACAAATGTCTTACTGTTTTTCTGGATTTAAAAAAAGCCTTCGATACCGTGTCTGTCCCCATCCTTGTGCGCAGATTAGAGAATATTGGCATAAGAGGTGTTCCACTTGCACTTTTTAAAGATTATCTGCTGGATCGTAAACAAAGCGTTAAAATTTTAAAATATGTCAGTGACAATTCAAAAATTACCTTTGGTGTCCCACAGGGGAGTGTGTTGGGCCCAACATTATTTTTAACTTACATCAATAACCTATGTGATATGAAGATTGATGGAGGGGATATATTTTCCTATTCAGATGATACTGCTGTTGTTTTTGCTGGTAATTCATGGGACGCTGTACGTATCTCTGCCGAAAAGGGGCTTGCTGAAATTGCTCGCTGGTTAAAATCAAATATACTTACATTAAATATGACTAAGACTAACTATATATGTTTTACCAAATATAACAGTACTCAGCCAGCAAACGACTTTCAAATAAAAATTCATAAATGTAATAATATCCCAAACTCTAATTGTTTATGTAGCATAATAAGTCAAGTCTCAAAAACAAAGTACCTAGGGATTATGGTTGACCAGCGTTTATCTTGGCATTCTCACATAGAACTGGTTATTAGCAGAATCAGAAAACTGATATGGATATTCAAAACGTTAAGGCATGTCACGACAATGACTCTACTAAACCAAATATACATTACCTTAGCCCAGTCAGTCCTGGTATATTGTATTCCAGTATGGGGAGGGGCAACTAAAGAAAAATTTCTTGAATTAGAGAGGGCACAAAGGTCGCTATTGAAAGTGATGTATTTTAAACCATTTAGATTCCCCACTGAAAACCTATACAATTTCTGTGATTTACTTACAATTAGAAAACTTTATATTTTACACGCTGTTTTAAAACTGCATAAAACTCTAACATATGATCCCTGTATTCTCAACAAAAGAAGGAAAGATGTTGTGGCCCCGGTACTTTCTGTTAAATCTGTTTATGCTAGCAGACAATATTTCAAACAATCAGCGTATCTGTATAACTTAATCAATAAACAAATAAATATATACCCAATGAATTACTATGAATGTAAAAAGTCTGTAACAAAATGGTTAAAAACAAACAGTTATTAGCAAATTGAGACCTTATTGCAAATCCCTGAATAAACTTTATATATTTACTACATCTAAATACCTACTTATTAATCCAAAATTATTAGACAGTCTTGCAATCACACTTACACACTTTTGACACCCTCGCTATGCAATCCCGCACACACACACACACACACACACACACACACACACACACACACACACATATCCTCACCCCCTAGTGGTTAAATTTAAATCTGATTCCAAGACCTCGGTCGTAGGACTAGGGTCTTTCACAATCATAAACATTACACTCACACATAACTTAATTTTACACATTAGTAACATTTAGTGAAACCTACATTTTAACTTAATTTTATTTTCATTTATATTTGCCATGCTTAACTTTAATCATGTAGTTATGTTAGTTATGGAAGAGCGGAGCCTCCTAAGACAGGTATTTTTTACTTAAAAGGGGACTCCAAAACCTTGTTAAAAATGTATGTTTAAGTTATGGAAAATAAATTATTTTGTATTTTGTATTTTTTGTATAGAGTAACTTATAATCAAAGACTAATTACTCCCTTAACTAATACTCGTGTATCCTTGTCTAGCAAGTTGCCAGTGTATATAATATGTACAATATACTTATATCGTGTTGTTGAGTTTCTAACGTGTAAGAAAGGGTCTAATGAGTGCCAACCAAAGAGTATAGTAACCATTCCTATACGTGCCAACACCCATCTCGCTCGGCTCGTTGTTCGTGTCGTAGTGCTCGATGCTTGTCAAAGTCATGTGAAATGGTCGTTTATAACTCTTTGCAGCGGCTGCACAGTTCATCGCTGCAGCGATGCGAGGTTGTTAAACGTGACAATTGTCTTTGCTTTTGTGCTTAGCAGGGTCTTTTCACTTAGACAATTTTTTTTGTATGAGAAAACGTGGAAGCATCGTAAAAGCCCTATTTTCGTCGTTCCTCAATAGATTGCGCTACAAGAGGTTGTTTCAATCACTGCTGCCATTTTAGCGCTTTCAGCGCTACATCCAACGGATTTTTGGTATGGTTGGTTTTTGGTATGTTATATTTTTGCTCCTAGCGGAGAATTTAGCGGTTTTATTTAGTGTAAGTATGTTTTCATTTCTATACATTATGTCTTTGACTGTTGAAAATTGGAACTGAATTTGGCGTTTTTTTAATCTCCGAATTTTGTAGAATCTAGTGCATTTTTGAGCGTTGCTAGCGCTGAATGGGGTTTTTGTTCCTGGTTTCAATTTCAAAGTGTCTGTCTGTTTCTGTTCTGAGCTGCATTTGTGGTATTCATGATTTTGCGATAAATCAAATCAGTGACGGTTAACTTACGACCCGGTAATGTTTCATGGATTGAACTGTGTTTTATTTTGACTACCCCGCTTTCTTTTTGGACTCCGACGATCGTGTTTGTTTACGTTGAATGGAGTTCAATTTGCTACAAAAATGACATCGGAAAAAATGTGCTGTGTGCCAAACTGGTAAATATATGTATAAAATCTTATGTTTAAACCCCGATGAATGTGACTTTAACGAACATATCATATTTCAAATTTGCGTGAATTGTGAAATATGCGAAAACTTGTGAATTTAGATCACTTTAGAATAATCTAAAATGTATTGTTTACTTAAATAACATGTAAATAAATTATAATTAATTTCTTAAATGTTGTTTTATTTAACTAATATGAAGTGGGTATTTGAAAAACTAAAATACAATGCAGTAAGGCTGGGCTATACATGAGGTATACCCTCGGAGGAAATAGAACTGGAGACGGCATTTGGCGAAAATCTCATACAACTTATTCTGCCAACTCAGGTGGGGGACGGGGTAAGATCCTCACAAAGCAAAATCACTTTTATTACACAGGTATAAATTTGATATTCCCATATCTACGACATAATTTGACGTAAATCGTATCGCTTACTTATGTGTGCATTAGAGCGGCTGGACTTGGACATATGTCAATATCGATAAATTTGATTTTACTCTTGACTCAGCATCAAGGTAACACTAAACTTCTAGAAAATTTCGCAATCATGATTAATAGGTATTTAATACATTTACGGAAAAGAATAAAATACTAGTTATGAATTTGTCAATAAGTCCTTTAACCCTTAATTAGGCGCATGGGGTCAGGGCCACTTGAAATTGGAAAAAAATGTTTTACAGTGTTTAGAGCGCGCTCACGCTCTTTCTAGCTTCCTCACTCCCCGCGGGGTACGCAAATTAGTCGCGTTCAGAACATCAACGCGTGCGCACGTATCGCTGCTCTCTAGAGCGCTGACCCCATGCGACCAGTTACGTTACATTTTTTGGCGGAGGTAAGTTTTTACTTTTGTGTTTTCTTTAATTAATTATAAAACAGATCATACTAATAAAAAACGAAAATTTTATTAATATATATCGCTGTTAGAAAATTATCGATAACGTGGTTGTCGATAGTTATGGAACACCTTAAGTGCAAATTCGGTGACTCCCGCGAGACTAATTTTTAACTGTTCATTAGCGAGACTATTGTTGCCAGCGTTTTCAATGTGGTTTTTAACCGTTTGTTGGTATTTATTTTATGTATCGCGATCAACTTTGGTCACGTACATTTTTAATGCTAGTTTAACCAGAATATTAAGTTTTTTTTTTATATTAAGCTATATTATAATTTAAACAAAATTCTATTTATATCTCTTAGCACAGTAGAATTTGCAGCAGTATCCCGATAAAACAATGAAATGCTTTGGCATATGAGAAAATTTTCAACATATATTTAACAGGTACTTCGTGATTAAGTAACATAAGCTCCATAGAATTTAAAGAGGTGGTATCTAATTTAAACATAAGTAAATTTTTGGGGAAAGTATTTTATAGCAGCTGTCCACATTATTTATGTAGTCTCGTGGGGAGTGCGCCTACGTCATAAATTACTTGGCTTGCCGGGCTTCGCGAGACTACGGCGCCAAATTCAAATTTTATTTGTTTAAAAATGAGAATTTTCGTACTAAAAACAATAAAAGTACTCAAAACTATACTTACATGTGAAAAGTGATGCCATCTTTTTGTAAGTTTGACGTATTTGATTTGTTTTTACACCAACAAACAGCACAAAATGGCATTTTTATCGGAGCTCTGTTCGCTACGACGTCAGGAAAAGGTTTGTTGCAAAATGGCGGTGAAACTAGTTTTATATAATGCACTGGATTCTTTATCTTATACCTTTGGCAGAGGGGAACGCCTGTGTATGCCGTCTCCAGTTCTATTTCCTCCGAGGGTGTACCTGTGTAGGTATAGGTAGGTACGATAGTGAACTAAGTCTGTCGTTACCCACGAGATGTCACTAAACCGAGATAAAACTGATGACTCTATTCCCAGTTTATAAGTTACTCTATGGTGCTTAGGATAAAAAAGATGGCATGGCACCACTGAGCAAATGCATGGCACAGGCAGGCAGGCAACACTGTTGTGAACGCCGCTAGCTCACCTCACCTGTTTCTTTCAATTTTGTCTTGAAATTAATGTTTTGTCGACTTTTTAGAACATACTTTATAGTGAGACTCGTCCATTGTAGCACAAAAATTCATGACGGAATAAACGAGGTTGTAGAAGGCTTTGTTTGACCTGTAGGTATCTTCGAATTATTGCCAGCCAGTAACAACTTAGTGTCAAACAAAATGGCCAAGAAAAAGGGAAAACCGAAGAATTCTAACAGCGCGGCAGCGCTTAAAGCTGCACCAACATCAGTCCCTGATTCATTAACCTCTGAAGCTATTACCCCAGCTTTTGGCACCATGGCGCCGGTCATGATGAAAATGTGTAGATTATGCGAAGCTAAAGATGGGCCTTTCCTCAACATATTTGGCACAGAACAAGCGATAGCTAAGAAAATTGACCTTCTATTGCCGTTTTCGGTAAGTTTCTATCGGTTCCTTCCTCTGAAAATATTCAATGTTTTCAACATGCCTCCTATGGACACTGACCAAAACATGCAAAACAGCTGATCCATTTTCAGAAATAAAACATGTTTCGGCTACATGGTAACTATATTTCGCGACAGACGGGAGTGTGGGACATTTCATACTGACATGTATGTAATCGCCCACACTCCTGCCGTGTCGCGTACTATGCCTACAATGGCTGGTGTGATAAAACAAGTTGTAACTTACTTTTTTAATTATTTTAAAACACATTCAGTAAGTGGGCAATTTCACGGTAACTCATGTTACCTTTTACTTCAGTTTATAATATACTTTTAATAATATGTCAGTAATTTGATTATATAACTTATCCTCCTAATGTAAATATTAACTCTTGAATAAACAATAAATTTCCTTTAAGCTTTACACATTTTTTTGGGTTCCATATTGATAAAACTATTGGTAACTCATGTTACATTCGGCGACATAGCTTTTGAGACTAGTATGAATTGAAGCAAAACTCTGTTCGGTTTACAAATACAAATGCCTTAATTAAATATGGTTTTATATTGCCTAACAAGTTTTATCATTATCACTTTCTTGCCCTCCATGCAGTTTTTATTTCTGGTCACTTACGTTACGTAGATCTTAGAACTCATTTTACTTTCATAGCAATTTTCGAATATCAAATCTGCCGCTCTGACAGGTCGAAAAAGAAATGTTTCTTTTTGTGTATGTGCCCATGTAGATAATTTCATTTTTAGCTTTTTATGTCGCATTTCAATGGAATTGCCCAAGTGTATCAAAAAAGGGGCAAAGAGAGGTTTACTAAGCAGCCTAATATTTGAGCCTCCCAGTCAGACCCTAACTGCTGAGCCTACCAACCAAAGACCTGACAGTTGAGCCTTCCAACCACAGACCTAACAGCTGAGCTTACCAACCAGATTTAACAGCTGAGCCAACCAACCACAGACGTAGCAGTTGAGCCTATCAACCACAGACCAAACAGCTGAGCCTACAAACCACCAACCTGAAAGTTGAGCCTACCAACCAAAAAAGTTGAGCCTACCAACCAGACCTAACAACTGAGCCTACCAAAACCAGACCGAACAGTTGAGCCTATCAACTACAGACCTAACAGCTGAGCCTGCCAACCGGACCTAATAGCTGAGCCTCCCAACCAGACCTAACAGCTGAGCCTACCAACCACATACCTAACAGTTCAGCCTACTAACCACACTCCTAACAGTTGAGCCTACCAACCACAGACCTGACAGTTGAGCCTACCAACCACAGACCTAACAGCTGAGATTACCAACCAGATTTAACAGCTGAGCCAACCAACCACAGACGTAGCAGTTGAGCCTATCAACCACAGACCAAACAGCTGAGCCTACAAACCACCAACCTGACAGTTGAGCCTACCAACCAGACCTAACAACTGAGCCTACCAAAACCAGACCGAACAGTTGAGCCTATCAACTACAGACCTAACAGCTGAGCCTGCCAACCAGACCTAATAGCTGAGCCTCCCAACCAGACCTAACAGCTGAGCCTATCAACCACATACCTAACAGTTGAGCCTACTAACCACACTCCTAACAGTTGAGCCTACCAACCACAGACCTAACAGTTGAGCCTACCTACCACAGACCTAACAGTTGAGCCTACCTACCACAGACCTAACAGTTGAGCCTACCTACCACAGACCTAACAGCTGAGCTTACCAACCAGATTTAACAGCTGAGCCAACCAACCACAGACGTAGCAGTTGAGCCTATCAACCACAGACCAAACAGCTGAGCCTACCAACCACCAACCTGACAGTTGAGCCTACAACTGAGCCTACCAAAACCAGACCAAACAGTTGAGCCTATCAACTACAGACCTAACAGCTGAGCCTGCCAACCGGACCTAATAGCTGAGCCTCCCAACCAGACCTAACAGCTGAGCCTACCAACCACAGACCTAACAGTTGAGCCTACTAACCACACTCCTAACAGTTGAGCCTACCAACCACAGACATGACAGTTGAGCCTACCAACCACAGACCTAACAGCTGAGCTTACCAACCAGATTTAACAGCTGAGCCAACCAACCACAGACATAGCAGTTGAGCCTATCAACCACAGACCAACCAGCTGAGCCTACAAACTACCAACCTGACAGTTGAGCCTACCAACCAGACCTAACAACTGAGCCTACCAAAACCAGACCGAACAGTTGAGCCTAACAACTACAGACCTAACAGTTGAGCCTGCCAACCGGACCTAATAGCTGAGCCTCCCAACCAGACCTAACAGCTGAGCCTACCAACCATAGACCTAAGAGTTGAGCCTACTAACCACACTCCTAACAGTTGAGCCTACCAACCACAGACCTAACAGTTGAGCCTACCAACCACAGACCTAACAGCTGAGTCTACCAGCCACAGATCTAACAGCTGAGCCTACCAACCACAGATGTAATAGTTGAGCCTATTAACCACGGACCTATTTATTTTCATAACAGATTTAATTTGCAAGATAATTTTTAGTGTTTGAGATATCTTATTTTTTGTGTAATGTGAGTCTCTTGCCTTTGTCATTGATGGTCACTGAACTTGTTCCTTGGTCTGCCTCTTCCTCATTTCCCTTGTATTTTTTCCCCTCTGACTATAACTTATTAAAGGATCAGACCAAAGTAGGTTCCCTAACATATTTCCTCCTAAACTATGATAAAATAAATTTATATATTTTTAAACACTTTGTGATTTATCCATCTCAATGAGATAACAAATTAAATTTATATCACTGCGGTATAGAAAATCAGAAAAGTAAATCTGGACATGAGGAGCTTTGAACCGGGATTTTAACCCGGGATCTCTCACTTACAAGGCGTAGAGCAACCGCCCGGTAAGCGAGAGGTCCTGGGTTTGAATCCCGGTTCAGGGCTCTTCATGTCCAGATTTACTTGTTTGGTTTTCTATACTATTATTATTATTATTATTATTATTTATTATACACAAGCAGCTATAAGCTGATGATGTGTATGTCACAGCACTTTATGTTTTTATTTATTAAAAAATTTGTCCAGTCTATTTTTAAAGCAGTTCACTGAGGTAGCACTTATAACACTGTCAGGCAGTTTATTCCACTCGTGAACTACACGGTTAGGAAGGAAATGTCTACGTGGGTTGCTTGCACATGTCGACGTGTTAATTTTAAGATGGTGACCTCTCAGATGACGATTTTGGTTCATCTTGAAGAGTTCCCCCAGCGCGGGAACGTCATAGTGTCCAGTGAGCACTTTGTATGTTTCGATGAGGTCCCCACGTTGTCGTCGTTGCTCAAGTGTAGTTAGCCCGAGTTCTTGCAGACGTCGTTCATATGGTAAGTCACGTAAAACAGCTACCATTTTTGTCGCTCTTCTCTGAACTCTTTCCAACATATTAATGTCTTTTTTGAAATATGGACTCCAAATTTGGAAAGCGTATTCCAATAATGGTCGTAGGTAGGTTTTATAAATCTTTAGAAATAGTTCCTTGTCAATGTAGCTAAATGTTTTTCTGATCATGTAAGTTATTGAGTTGGCTTTTTTAGTAACTTGAAGAATGTGTACATCCCATTTCAGATTACTTGTTATTGTAACTCCCAGATCTTTCTGTGATGTTACTATCTTTAAAGACTTTGAGTCAATTGTGTACGAAAGTTGAGGATTTGTGTTACCAACGTGCAAAACGGTACATTTATCCGAGTTTAATGTTAAAAGCCAATCTTTAGTCCAATTATTGATTCGATTGAGGTCATCTTGAATAATGTTGTGAGAGATTAGTGGATTTCCCATTATCTTGGTGTCATCAGCAAACAAAGATAATCCACTTTTAATGATAACCTTTAAGTCTGTTAAGAAAATTCCAAAGAGGACGGGGCCTAGTACGGAACCTTGGGGAACACCACTGTGGACAGAATGAGAGTCTGAAAGTTGTTCGCCGACTCTGACTTTAAATTTCCTCCCACTAAGAAAGTCCTCTATCCACTTCAGAAGATTCCCACGTATTCCAAAGTGTTCCAGCTTTGCAACTAGTCTTTTTATCGGGACACGATCAAACGCTTTTTCATAATCCAGATATATTATATCAATAGGTGCATGCTCATCCCAGTTCTTTGTCCAGTAGTCTAAGCAGCATAGCAAGTTGGTAACTATTGATCTACGGGGTACAAATCCATGTTGCTCCTCAATTATGATCTGTTCTCTAGATAAAAAGGTTCTAATTTGTTTTGCTATTATTTTTTCCATCGCTTTGCAGGAAATACATGTTAAACTTATAGGGCGATAGTGACTTGGATCAAGCTTATCTCCTTTTTTATAGACGGGAGTGACCTCTGCTTCTTTCCAGTCCAGTGGCACTTTCCCTTCTCTTAAAGACAAGGTCATAATGTGAGCAAGTTGAGAAGAAAGCAGGCTTTCACATTCTTTTAAAAATATTGCTGGTAATCCATCTGGTCCCATTGCAGTGTCATCTTTGAATGTATTAAGTGTCTTGGTTACAACTTCTGGTGTAAAATCTATATGTTCAAGTGAGTTTTCTACGTGAGGACAGCATACACTTGGTATAGGTTGGTTAGGTGGTTCCGTTACATAAGATTTTTCAAATTGTTTTGCAAAAATATTCGCAACATCACTATGGTTACCAGTAATTTTTTGTGATATTTCATCTCTCAATGACGGGGGAACAGACACTTTAGAGGTAAGATGTTGGCGCATGTACGCATAAAAACATTTCTTGCTACCATTTACAATACCTGCTTCAAACTTAACTCTTGATTTCCTCACTTCATTAATTATTTTATTATTTAATTTTCTATAGCTTTCATAAGATTCTTTTGTTTTAGAGAGCTGGTAGAATTTCCATTTTTGTAATTTTTCTTGTGTTAATTTAATAATTTCTGGTCCAATCCATGGTTTTTTATTATTTTTATGTTTTTTTATTCGGGTGAATGGTATTTTTGTTTCAATTGTTTTATGTGTGACAGTTTTGAATTTCGTCCAAGCTTCATTTGTATCAGATAAGGTTGTACAATTCAAATCGTTTAGAAGTAATTGTGAAGTAATAAGTTTATAGTCGGCGTTATAAAAATCTCTGCGAGGCTTCTTTTCAACTAAGCCATGGATATGATCATTCTGAATTTGCACTTTGCTAAGCAGAACCAAATGGTCACTTTTGCCTATGGGGGGATTATGAATTACCTTGGTACACAAGCTTTCATCATTGCACAGTATGAAATCTAGCAAGGACTCTTCGTCATTTCGCTTCCTAGTTATTTCAGTCACTAACTGATGTAAGTTGGTATTGGTAAGCAATTCTATAAATTTTTCATGGAGTGCATTGTAGCCCTCCAGCTTTCTTAACGGCCACTCGATATCTGGGAGGTTAAAATCTCCAGCAATGAGTAAATTCTCTTTTTCATCAGCAGCAGCTTTCTCAATTGTCTCAAACAGAAGCTTATCTGAATCCTTTAAGTCATAATGTGTAGGACGATACACACCGCCAATAAGCAATTTAAAATTTCCATACTGGACATTAATCCACAGAGCCTCTACATTCAGTTTGTTATTCAGTGTTGGGTGCAGATTGGACATAATAGATATCTCGCTATGTTTATGTGCCACGTAAATAGCTACACCTCCGGCACCTTTGTCACTCTTACCAGGGGGCCTGTCTTTTCTATAAAGTGTGTATCCCTTTATGTTTATCAATGTGTCTAATATTGTAGGTTTCAAGTGTGTTTCAGTTATAATTATAAAGGTAGGTCTTAGATTATCAATTTCGAGTAAGAACAAATCTCGTTTAGCCATGATCGACGCCAGGTTCGTGTAGAAAAGAGTCAATTCGGTGAGACCATGTTTAACTACTTTTTTGCTGGTTGGTTTATGTTCACAATTACTGGTCTATTGTTAACATATTTAATAGAAATATCTGTCTCACCTTGTTCAATCCTTTGGTTCAGCTCCAAGCGCAAATTTTTCAAGTACTCACGCTGGTAAGGAGTGAGATCATTTTTGGCAGAGACTCCTGAACGAAGCTTTTTACCGTTCCTGAGAATATGGACAGCACCCGTCCCGTATTTTATATCTACTGCAGTGATATAAATTTAATATTTCCTCCTGTTTTTAATGACACTAATTATTTATTTTCTCTGTAACTTATTTTTAAGCACTATGTTTATTGATAAATAAAAATTTACAAGTCATTACAATTAAGTGAAAATAGTACATACAGTTTAATTCTTCTTTACTTGGGCCAACATGACACCAGTAAAATACTCTTTGGTTTTGTAACACACCATACTGACCAACAACCTCTTCAGCCTGTAATTGAAAATGGTTTCGCTTGGAGCAGGCTTTATGTCATCAGGAAGAACATTGTATACCTTTGGAACCAGGACGTTTAGAGTTTTGTTGGACTTGGCGAGTCTCGTCTTTGGTACGTGTAGTAGGTGGCGCCGTCTGGTGTTGATGAATTGTGAATATCGCCATTAATTTTGAAGTTTTGCTAGTTCTATTTTGCTAACTGAGCAATTCCCATATGTATAAGCAACCCTGGTTAGTATTTTCCATGCTATTAAGAGATCCTTAGCGTGATGGTCCCAAGGGACTCCTGCGATTATATGCATCGCCCCACATGTCAACTCCGTAGGTAAGTATAGAGTGAAAATATCCATAGTATTGTTACGAGCTGGGGTTCGGGATAAATTAATTTTATACCAATTTGTACCAAAAACCACTAACTGTCTTTATTTGTAATCACACACACTATTTAAACACAACTGAATTAACTGGACTCAGTGGACTCGCTGGAATGCCTAATTTGTCCGTACTATAATTTGAAAAATGTATCACCACTGCTAACTAAAATCGTTACTGGGTTATATTCGCTCTATACAGTCGCACTTCACTAGTCACTACTAGAGTTGTCCTTTAGTTCACTAGAGTTTCCGCTTTGTCTCGTAGTTAACACTGAACTGACTGTCGACCGCTACCCGTCCCGTATTTTATACCTTACGCCGGCTTCGCGATCTGTCTAGAACCCCCTTGCACATTATGGAACGCGCGTCACGCTTCACGTCAGCGTGTCAAGGACTCCAGTCTGTATCCGTCCCTTTCCAACCCGAATGCTTCCTCTCACTTCTTCGTCCGAGACATTTCGAGCTCAATGGCGGAAACTTCTCGAATTGTCCAGTTGTGACCTTGGCCCGGAAGCGTCCACACGTCATGCGCGCTGAGATTATTTACGAACTTTCTTACGCGTTCCATGATGTGTGAGATTTTTGTTTCGTGCGCCAGGTACTACGTAACAGTTTTTGTGTCTGTAGATGAGCTAGGTGCGAGCATTGATAGAGTGAAATATGTGAGCTGACAGGTTGGGGAAGATTCGTGCTCTGCGAAATTCGTGACGTGTAAACTCGTGCCAAAAATTTTTTTTTTTGGTGTAGTTTCGTGCTCCGTTAATAAAATATATTCACTACGTGTAAACTCGTCCCCTTTTTTGCTGTAGATACCTGCCGTACAACTTGTCAATTAAAAATCTTCATTTATTTCACATTGGAGTACTATCATTTCAAAAATAATAAATAAATAGAAGTGAAATAGATTAAGTTTGCTTAACATCGATTTGCCGTTCTACGCACCGAAGTTCAATGTTGATCGCAAAATAGTTGAATGATTTAGAAGTACTAAAATTAAAACAAAAGTCTGAATAACAGTGACATTTTTCTAATTATCACTATTCTACTCAAAACACACACACATCCTCTGGTACTTTGCCATGCCGACGGCCGCGATGCAAAACATTCGCAATCATCAACACACACACAGCAATCAACACTCATCACACCACAATCACTTATCATGCACAACCGAACAGCTCATGCAAAACGTCAAACTGCATTTACATACTAGAATGCAGGCACTGTCCTGCATTCTATATTGGTGAAACAAAAAACGCTCTCCACATCCGACTTAATCAACATCGACATACCTGCGACTCCATTAGAAATAACACTTTACCAATCCTCACTCACGCTCGACTTCATAGTCAAATCATTTTCACCTCCACTAACCGACACCCAACTACGGACATGGGAAGGATCTTACATCTAGTCACTTGGTGCCCATTACGGTCCAGGTCTGAACAGACAACACTGACCCCCACAAGAAAGCAGCACAAAAACCTCCCTTAAAATAATACTTTTTTATATTCTACCTGACGAGCTGTCATCGTATCATCAAAATCAAATTTTATTCATTACCATTTACAAGAACAATCAAATCATTAATCTTATCTTTTTATATCTTATTATTGTAAATATTATTTAATTCTACGAGTATATAATGTAACTGAAGCCGACCACATCAATTGGTCGAAATATATCTTACAAAACTACTTTTGATTTATGTGTTTCCTTATTTATATAATATTAATACTAAAAGACAAGAAGTCAATTATATTTTTCTGTTATTTTTTCCGTGTTATTATCATATTAGTTATATATAATAATAAACATATCATGTAATATAAAGCGTTAATTTAATAAAAATAAAAACAGACTAATAATTAAATTGTTTTATTAATTTATACTATTTTCACTTTTTACACCAACTGTACTTTTCTATTTTTGAGAAGCATTGGCCATTTACTAGTAAATAATTTCAAGGGATCACGAATCGTCACTTGTAAAAAACAGCGGCACCAGTCGCCACCAAAATAAAAACCGGCCAAGTGCGTGTCGGGCCACGCGCAATGTAGGGTTCCGTAGTTGCCCAGTACATTTTATAAGTTGGTCTACTAATACAGATCGCACTAAACTTCTAGTCCCATAACGGCCCATACATTGTCGTGTTTAGAGGGGGCCAAAAGTTTGGCGCGACCTGTACTCGTAAACCTGTAAAGCCTACTTAGCTGTGATAGTCTTCCCTCTAACTTCATTATACAACGTGTTTAAGTCATTTTGTTAACGAAAACTGGTGATAGTACTCTTCAATATGAACAACTTTTACTATCTGAAATCCCAGAAATCGCGAAAAAAAAAATCACCTGTTTCATACATTTGGGTCGAGTAGCTTTTCTATGGAACAGCTGATATTTTTTTCACATATCTATAAACAACCGTTTAGCCGGCAGGGGGGGAGAACGCTTGACTCTAACAAAAATTAGTATTTATTATAATATTCTCATTAATATTTCGCCAAATCGCAACCCACAATGTTTTTAAACGACCTATCCAACGATACCCCACACTATGGGATAGACGAGAAAAAAAATCATCCCCAATTTACGTGCAATGGGAGATACCCTTAAAATTTTTTTTTTGAGATTATATTTTACCATTTTATTGGCGTGATTAATATGTATACCCATGCTAAATTACAGCTTTCTAGTACTCATAGTCTCTGAGCTAAGCCGCGGACAAACGGAAATGGCGAAACTATATAAGGGTTCCTTGTTCCTTCGGACTACGAAACCCTAAAAAGAGCATCAATTCCGCGGCACAAATCTTCCCCAACCCGAGCTAACCTAGTGCCCTCACCTCACTGTCTACAGTGAACCCGAAATATCTAACTTAAGGCGGAACGTTTCGAGCTCGGTGCAAAATGCAAAATGCACAACTTATGATTGTTTTTCACACTATCACTACACTATTATATAAAGAGGAAAGATTTGTTTGTTTGTATGTTTGAGGTAAACTTTGGAACTACTGAACCGATTCTAAAAATTCTTTCTTTTATAAAAAGTTATACTATTGCTGAGTAACATAGGCTATACTTTATTTTATTAAAAGAAAGTTTTCAGTTTGAAAATTCAATATTTGTGTCGGGAGAAAAAACGCTGCTTAGCTGCTTCATCGGCGTTCCTTGAACAAATGGTTAGTTATACGTGATGAAACCGGTTGTTTTTCCATACGAGGAAACTGTATCAGTTTAATCTGACTAAAGATTTCCTTTTACAACGATCCTGACACACCTCTCGCTAATATTAAGCTTGAAAAAGTAACTACAGCCAGGTTTAAGCATAGATACATTAAATACTATGGTTTAAGTAATGATTTGTTCCCATACGGGAAAACTATATCAGTTTAATGTGACTACAGATTTACATCTACAACGATCCGGACACTCCTCTTGCTAATATTAAGCTTGAAAAAGTGATTACAGCCAGGTTTATGTATTGATTTTTTCCCATACGAGAAAACTGTATGAGTTTAATCTGACTACAGATTTCCATCTACAACGATCCTGACACACTTCTTGGTACTTTGGTAAAACATGGTGACCAGGGTCTGATGATGGGACTGGAAGATGGGTACAGGATCTCCTCAACGGACAACAGCAGACTCTTTGAGTTTGGGTTTATTTGATTGGTCATTATTAGCACTTCGGTAAAACATGGTGACCAGGGTCTGATGATGGGTACAGGATCTCCTCAACGGACAACAGCAGACCCTTTGAGTTTGGGCTTATTTGATTGGTCTTTATTAGCACTTTGGTAAAACATGGAGACTAGGGTCTGATGATGGGACTGGAAGATGGGTACAGGATCTCCTCAACGGACAACAGCAGACACTTTGAGTTTGGGTTTATTTGATTGGTCATTATTAGCACTTTGGTAAAACATGGTGACCAGGGTCTGACGATGGGACTGGAAGATGGGTACAGGATCTCCTCAACGGACAACAGCAGACTCTTTGAGTTTGGGTTTATTTGATTGGTCATTATTAGCACTTTGGTAAAACATGGTGACCAGGGTCTGATGATGGGTACAGGATCTCCTCAACGGACAACAGCAGACTCTTTGAGTTTGGGTTTATTTGATTGGTCATTATTAGCACTTTGGTAAAACATGGTGACCAGGGTCTGATGATGGGTACAGGATCTCCTCAACGGACAACAGCAGACTCTTTGAGTTTGGGTTTATTTGATTGGTCATTATTAGCACTTTGGTAAAACATGGTGACCAGGGTCTGATGATGGGTACAGGATCTCCTCAACGGACAACAGCAGACTCTTTGAGTTTGGGTTTATTTGATTGGTCATTATTAGCACTTTGGTAAAACATGGTGACCAGGGTCTGATGATGGGTACAGGATCTCCTCAACGGACAACAGCAGACCCTTCGAGTTTGGGCTCAAAATGTCTTCGACGCGGGCGAAGCCGCGGGCAAAAGCTAGTTATTGAATAAAAATTAATAAATGAATGTGATTTGTGGCATTTCGCGACCATAGTTTAATGTCGATTAGGCATTAATTTTATGCATTGCGTTGTAAATGAATGTCCACACCAACTTGAAACACCCTTTTAAGTTTGTATGGACATTCACGGTAACTATAATCCATAAAATGACGCAATTCTGCTAAGAACTCCTGATAATTATTAAACAATGGTCACAAAATAAGATAAAACTATTTTATTTCATACATTTTGTTTAAAAATGAGATAAACAATTATTAATTGTGCATTTTGCACTGAGCTCGAAACGTTCCCCCTTACCTTGATCTACCTGCGGCACACAAGTCTTATTTTACGCAATTGAAATTGGATGATGTTGGTTTTTTAGGGTTCCGTAGTCCGACCAGGAACCCTTATAGTTTCGCCATGTCCGTCTGTCCGTCTGTCCGTGGCTTAGCGCAGAGACTATTAGCACTATAAAACTGTAATTTGGTATGGATATAAATATTAATTACGCCGACAAAACGGTAAAATAAACTGTTAAAAAAAATTTTTTTTGGGGTACTTACCTCCCTCTCATACACGTAAACTGCGGATGAATTTTTTTTTCTCGTCTATCCCATAGTGTGGGATAGGCCGTTTAAAAACATTGTGCGTGTGTGAAAACCATTTTTCGATTTAGGGATTCGTTGGCGAAATATTAAGCTGTAAAGTGAAAAAATTTTAGTTAGAGTGGAGCGCCCCCCCCCCCTGCCGGCCAAACGGTTGTTTATAGGAATATGAAAAAAATCACAGAAGTAGTATATACTATAATGAATTTAAAAGGAAAACTATCACGGAAGTTGATAGTTTAGATTGTCGGCACTTGGTGGAATTTATCAAACATTGTTGTGATGAAAAAACACTTGTACTTTTCCACAGATAAATGTCGCCGACAAATTGATAAGGCAGGCTTTTGAGTTGCTTAAAGATATTTATTTAGAATTTTATGTTAAAAACTTAACTAGCCAAGAAAGATGCAAAACGATGAGTGAAGTAAATTTGAATTTGCTTAGATGTCTAATACATACATAAAAAACCTATTTATAAAATGATGGCCAGCATCGTCGACATGATTATCTGTGGAAAAGTACAAGTGTATTTTCATCACAACAACGAAAACTATCACAGCTAAGTAGGCTTTACAGGTTAACGAGTACAGGTCGCGCCAAACTTTTGGCCTCCTATAATGTATGGGACCAGAAGCTTGGCGCGGTCTGTATTAGTAGACCAACTTATATGTACCGGGCAACTGCGGAACCCTACATTGCGTGTGGCCCGACACGCACTTGGCCGGTTTTTTTTTTTCAATGTATAGGACCATCTCATAAGCAGAGATGCTCATCACTCAGTTTGTTTTTAGTTTTTAGGGTTTCGTACTCATTAGCAAAGACGATGATGCAGCAGACATATTCTGCTTCCTGAGATGCAGTAGTAAAGTCATTTAAGAGCAATAAGAAAAGGTTATTCCCCATAACAGAATTCTGCGGTACAGCACTATCGCCAATATATTCAAGATCTGACCTTGCATTTCGCACGTATGTGCACTTTTTTCGGTCACTTAAAAACTCGCAATTATCTCATGGAAGTTATCCCTTACACCGTACATCCGATACATTTGAAATGCTTTAATCCTGTTCTTATCTCTCTTTGTCGTAGTCCTTTTTGGTGTTCGGGAACACATGCTTCATTTTGCTTTTCCTCTAAACCCAGTTCAAATTATAAAGTGAGAACATGTTTCTTATTGTAGAAAGCCTGCTAAGTTGTTGATATTCTAGTCTTGATATCTGTTGTACATTTTCATTGTGCTGTGATGATGTTGCCCAGGCTTATAAGCTGTTCACCTGTTTTATAACTGTATTGTTTCTTATATATTAAGGTTTTGATTTTAACTGGCTGTATTGCTAATATTTCGGTTTTCATTTTATGTTTTATAACTAAAATCGGTGAAAATCTGAATCATCGGCTCTTGTAATGATTCTAACTGGTTTTTATTTTTGGTTACTGCAGCTTTATCATCATCTGCGAATTTGATAAATCCTATTCTCTCTTCATTTATAGTTGTGCCTTCCATAAAGGTATCCAAAATTTTCTATAAGGTGCTTTTTTATGAAAGTATTGAAGATGAGAGGTGAGATTCAGCAGCCTTGACTGACATCTTGTTTTATTTTTGACTTCCTACTTTCTTCTCTACCTCTATGATGGTTTCTTGGTTTTTATGTAGCACATAAATAATTCTGTGGGTATAGTCTTTAGTCAATCCCTGCCCTTTTCAGTACTTTTATCATCGGTTTCTAGTAGTTCACTTTGTCAAATGCTTTTTCAAGTCTATAATTTTTAAAGCTTGATGTGGGAATTCTTCTATCAGTAACTAGCCTCAAAGTTAATATTAATTACCTCTAGTCACTGTCATGAGCATCCACAAAGGAATCATTACACTTTTCCCCCAAAGAATATGTAAATACTATGTAAATTAGGATACCTTTTTAAAAGATATTTCTTTTCTGTTTACAGACAGATAAAAAAATTGTATAAAACTTGTATTTCAATATCTTGTAATTCCTTGCAGTGAAAATTCATGATTTTTGTTTATAATATGCTCCCATTATTTTAAAAGTAAGTTACAAGTCTAGCCTTTAATGTACAAAGTAGCATACAACAGCTCTTTTAAACCTTATAAATACGAGTAGATATTTGATTTAACTCTCATTCTATAACATAAGCCTTTTATGCACAAAGTAGCACCCAGCAGCCATTTTGATTTTTGGTTTTCATTAAAATTATTTTATGTCTGACCCTATGTTTATGTTTTTTGTTTGATAAACACTTGTACTTGTCCACTTATTTATATTAATTTCCCTTACCGGTTTCGCTGTTAAAGCATTATCTTAGGTTAAACCTTTGAAATTTGGCAAGTAATACCGTTATATACTACAAGTATAGGGAAAAATCTGAAAATGTATACATTTGGATTTAAATCATAAAAATATAGTCTTTAACAGAATCCACGGTGGGCGAGTCTGACTAGCACTTGTCCGGTTTTTTTCATCTATTATAGCTTTAACAACAATACATACGTAAAATGCTGAAAAAATAAATATAGTATAGCATTTAAATATTTCATATTTTCTATACATTAAAACATGCTACGTCCGTGTATCGGTCTGTCTATATTTTGTCTATATTTTATTAAAACCAGTGATAGCCTTGTGATAACTGTTTAATCTACACTATTATTCGGTCGATTGTACAAGCAGTATTAGACTTGTATTGGTTATATAAAGAGGTCAAATTGTTTTGTTTGTATGTAAGGGGTAATCTCTGGAACTACTGAACAGATTCTAAAATACTTTTACTGATAGAAAGGTACACTATCGCTGAATACCATAGGCTATAGTTAGTTCCCTGGGGACATACATTTGCGCGCGTAATCTCTGGAATGTTTGAACTGATTATGAAAATTATTCCACTATTGTAATTGTTAGACTCTTCACTTGGACATGGGTTATAGTTTGTTCTGTTGGAACTGGTAGTTCCTTAGGGCACAGAATAAACACGTATAGAAGGTCCTCTATTGAAAGACACTCAAATAAAATGCTACTCCCGCACGCGGCAATAAAGTGCATACTAGCTCGCATCGAATATACCGATCGAATATACCGATGCGAGCTAGTATGCACTTTATTGCCGCGTACGGGAGTAGCATTTTATTTGAGTGTCCTTCAATAGAGGACCTTCTGTACGTGTTTATTCTGTGCCCTAAGGAACTACCAGTTCCAACAGAACAAACTATAACCCATGTCCAAGTTAAGACTTGCTCGCGACTAGCTCGCATCGAATATACCGATCGAATATACCGATGCGAGCTAGTATGCACTTTATTGCCGCGTACGGGAGTAGCATTTTATTTGAGTGTCCTTCAATAGAGGACCTTCTGTACGTGTTTATTCTGTGTCCTAAGGAACTACCAGTTCCAACAGAACAAATTATAACCCATGTCCAAGTGAAGAGTCTAACAATTACAATAGTGGAATAATTTTCATAATCAGTTCAAACATTCCAGAGATTACGCGCGCAAATGTATGTCCCCAGGGAACTAACTATAGCCTATGGTATTCAGCGATAGTGTACCTTTCTATCAGTAAAAGTATTTTAGAATCTGTTCAGTAGTTCCAGAGATTACCCCTTACATACAAACAAAACAATTTGACCTCTTTATATAACCAATACAAGTCTAATACTGCTTGTACAATCGACCGAATAATAGTGTAGATTAAACAGTTATCACAAGGCTATCACTGGTTTTAATAAAATATAGACAGACCGATACACGGACGTAGCATGTTTTAATGTATAGAAAATATGAAATATATTTATTTTTTCAGCATTTTACGTATGTATTGTTGTTAAAGCTAGAATAGATGAAAAAAACCGGACAAGTGCTAGTCAGACTCGCCCATAGTGGATTCTGTTAAAGACTATATTTTTATGATTTAAATCCAAATGTATACATGTTCAGATTTTTCCCTATACTTGTAGTATATAACGGTATTACTTGCCAAATTTCATAGTTCTAGGTCAACGGGAAATACCCCATGAATTTTGATTCTCTTGAGAGTGTCGAAATGTACGTTTTTTGCGGCTTAAACGGCTGTATCTTTTTTTCACGTTAACTTGGAAGTTTTATATTTTCACAGCTTCAACTTGAATATATGGTTTTAATTTCAACTCGATACCTCCACGCGTTCCCGAGATAAAGGGTCTTGACAGACAGACGGACGGACAGACTGAAAGTGATCCTATAGGGCTCCTTTTTTGCTATTGAGGTACTACGGAGCCCTAAAAATTGAGAAGTTTTGTCTCTCAACCTCTCAACGAAGCGTCTGACCAATGGAAACGCAGGACGAGTCTTTTGTCGAAGCTATGGTCACATGATACAGTTTTCCTGTCTTGATATTGGCTAATTTTATCTTTATTATTTTCACCTATGCTAGCTATGTTGGTAGGTACATGTTATATTTTCCATTTTAATTAAAGTTTCTGACCCAAAAACCATGTCACCAAAATTATTTATAGCATAGTAGTCTACTGACCTACTTACGTTTAATTTATTTACAAATTGCGTAGTGCTGATTTTAATTTCTTTTTGATTATTGCTTGTTTTGTAGTCACCTGATGTAGTTCAAGTCACCTTAACCATGTTAAGGACGCTTCTGTCTACAAAATTAAGAATAAATATTTCGTGAACTACCTTCTGGTTTTCAATAAAAAAATATAAATTTGGTATTGTTTAGATATCAAACCTTGAAAAGAAAAGAAACTTCAGTTAGTTTTCTGTATCACAAGAATTTTATCTTTTATGGAATAAGGTTTAGTTTACTTTGTAATTTTCTCAGATTAGTTGTTAACTTATTTATAGTTGGTACATTGTACAGTTACTAGAAAGGCTGAGAGATACAATTTTTTAGGTCACGGAAAAGGGAAATATAAATAAATAAATATAAATATATCGTCACGACATGAATCCCCAAGGGGGTCTCAGAGGTGTTCCGAGTGTGAACTGTGAAATGAAAGTCACAGTCCACACTCAAAGGGAAATAATTAAAGTAAAATCGTAGCTCCTATCTGTCTGTAACCCGAAAAATAGCTAGACCCATTGAGGTGACATTGGGCCCGAAAGTTTTGGTGATTCTAATACTCCCCCTTAATTTGCAATCCTACATTTGTAACAAGCAAGAGTGCAAAGTGGTCAGTAGAACATTTTCCAATGGTACAGGCTCTATAACACTGGAACTATTGAAAAAATAAGCAAATATATGTAAATCAGAATATTTTGATAAATTTCGATGAAAAGGAAAAATTACTCAAAATAATTTTGCGGTATCTGGTTTAATTTTTGTTGTCTCTTTTATTTTACAGGTATCTGAATTTGACGACCTGCCACACAAGATCTGCTTCCGGTGCTCAGCCAAAGTGGAAGAACTACATGACTTTGTCCAGAAATGTGTTACTGCACAAGACAACCTGCGAAAACTTATGGGTAAGACAACTGCTGTTCCAAAAACTAAGACTAGAAAACTGTGGGAGGACAAACTCAATCAATCAAACATGACAAATGATGACATTTGTAATGCTGTTATTCAAAAAGCTATGGAAGGCATCAAAGACTTACCCCTTAATCCTTTACCTTTAGAAGAGATAGAAAAAGAAGAAAGAAAAGAAAGAGAAAAGGCTGCTTTAAACAAAAAGGCTCTAAAGCTCGATAGAAATAAAGAAAATCCTGTTTTAAATAATGAGGTCGGGGTAAAAAAATCAAAGTTGTCACTTGAGGCACACGTACCCATGACAAAATCGAAAACGTCTATTGATAACTTTGAAGATATAGGGACACCAAGGGCTACAAGGTCGGAGAACACCACAGAGCTTTGTTTTGACTTTCTGGAGCCCCCTAAAACTAGGAGAGTAGAAACACCAAAAGGTAGTCTTGATAATAAGAAAGCATTAAATACAGAAAATAATGCAAAGGGTCAAAAACAGAGCGCTAAGGCTAAACAAATAAAACTAGAAGATTCGATTTTAAAGAATGCCCTGACTGGAAATGATGAAAATAATTTAAATGATAGAGACCAAACTGAAGAACATGCATCCACGAAAAAGGCTGAGCAGCCAAAACCACAAGAACCAGAAAAGCCTCAAACCGAAGCAAAACAACCTGAGCAACCTTTTGATATCATGAAGCATATCTGCAAAATTAAAGTCAATGGTGTAGGAGTTTTATTCCAATGCAAACTATGTAATAGAAATTTCTTAAAGAAGGAAGTTGTTATGACTCACGGTTGCGCCAAAACTGGTGTTCCAAAACATAACATCGCCGCGAGCCCGGCAAATGTGGAATACAAAAATCCTATAAATAGTGTTAAATATATAAACAACAAACCAAAGGTGGAAAACCAGAATGAGTTACAAAACATAGTAAAACCCACAAGTGTACCGGAGACTAAACCGAAGCATAAGATTGGTCCTGCAAGCAAAACTAAAAAAGTGACCGATGAAGTTACTCCATCAGTCGGCATGAGAGTGACACCGAGAGAACCGACACCCCCTCCCCCGCCACCTCAGCCTGCGTTGCCAAATGTACTCAGCACTATTGAGGTACCTCCCATACCAGGGTTAAAAAGTCGCTACAGACTCGTTCCTGGCCCAAACAATACTTTTACTCTAGTCGAAGATTCTTCCCTGGTTGAAGCACCCCCGATCCAACCTACGGCTACTAAAAGAAAGTCAGATGAACCTGTCAATGTACCTCCACCTCCAGTCACCCAACCTAAGAGACCCAGAGGACCTAAAAGTAAAACCAAGAGACTAGCTGATGATTACCCAAAAAACCCAAATGAAGAAATAATTGATTTAGACGACGAACCGAAGAGCGAAAGCATGCCATACCCAGTAGGCTTATTTCAGACTATAGCACCCAATAACCCCAACGAACCACCTAAAATGATGCAAGCACCTATAATCAGGCCGCCTGTGATGCAGGCGCCTATACAGCCGCCAATAATGACGGCACCTGCAACGTTTACCACGCCGGCCATGAAGAAACAGTCTTACACAGTTGTTCAAACCGGGAATCCAAGTAAACTATTGATATCAGCAAAACCTCAGCCACAGCCACAGCCGCCGCTAGCAGACCTGCCTAAGCCTAAAAGTAAAAGGAAAGCAAAGCACGAAGCCAAGCAAGACGTCTCTGAGATCAAGCAACCTTTCAATGTTACAATAGAGGATAACGCTCGTCCGAAAGACTCGGGGTTTTTTACGTTCATAAACGTTGACCCGCTCCTCCAACCTTCTTATGTATTACCCACTGATAATATCATCCAGGAGTCGCAGATATCCACGTCGACGGCTGTGGCTGGTGGTTCAAAACAGAGTAAAGACTTATATGAATGCAGTATGTGTCCAGAGAAATTCACTCGGGAGAAAAAGTTACTGGGGCACATTCAGAATCATTACAACAAAATGGACGAGGAATCAAGACATCGTTCCGAAAGAAGTACCCGCAAAAAGGGTAAGAAACAATAAATCTGAATTAGATTGTAAGTGGCTTAAGTAATGGTGTGTATTGTTTTTGACAGATATCATTTTCTAAATATTTGGTTAATCGCAAACACGAATGAAAAAAATGTCTAGTGCGTGCGACTGCTATTAATAGGTCTCACTTATAAAATTCCAAAACAAGATACAAGAATATGTTTGTAGCTAATTAATAATAACTTCAAAATGTGTTGTCTACAAAATACGTGGAATCACAATACATGCAGCATTTATTACGTGAAATGTCGGAAAAACATTTGTTCAAATATTGAAAAGCGTTTACGAAATTCGAAATATTGAGATCAGTTTGGATCGAGGTACTCACTGGTACTTGGAAACAACAACATGATACTTGTTTTTTTTTTCTTTCAACTACTAGTTTATTATCATCAATCATAAAAATGACGAGAACAAAACGGCATTTAATCTTCCCAGAGACGTAAAGTTTCATGAAAATCTATTATCTGCCGCTACGATTTACGATTCAATTTCTAGGAATTGATTAAAGAACTGCAAAAGGTTTGTAACGATATTCGTTCAAAGAGTATAAGAAATACTGGCCGGCTAAAACAAGGCAAGGACCATTAAAAGCCATTTTACAAAATTACGCTATTGTAAGGCGCACGTTTGTGCATCGTACTTCCTTGAAATTTGGAGTGATGTAAATTATGTTATGGAGGCTAAATTCGATGGGCTAAAGATCATAGGTTATTCCGACTTGAAATTTTGATTGTAATTGATTTATTCAATACAAAAAATAATTGTAAACTGGCGAAATTAATCGGGAAAATTTAAGGAAGTCTTTTTACAATAATAATGAATAATAACTACTAAGCTACTTCAGACTTAATTACCTCTTAGTAGTTGAAAGAAAAGCAGATTATTAACTTCAATATTGCATCCTTTTATGGATAATGAATAATATTATTTGTGATTTTCATAAATGCTTTTTAATACATGTATTGTTTGTTGTACAGTCTGATGTGTATGTTTAATTATAATTCCAGAGTACCTAGCATGGAGGTGCAAGTTCAGCGAATTGATTACTCGCGTGTATGATTGATTTTATACAGATTAAAATTGACAGTACATTTTCTAGTGCCCATACAATAGTACTTTGACATATATCAGAGCTCACTTATCTAATAAAATGAATAGCAGTGAATACAATTATTATTATTATTACTAAATAAATATGTACTGCCTAGCGTGTATGATAAAATATTGGTTTTAACTAGGTATTGTATTGTGTAATTGGTATGTTATGCTATGGATCTACCTACATTTTAACGCGTTGAAATCTATTCTGCGTCCCAAATAAGAATATGACTGCCGGGACGCCATTTTGCTGTCGCTCTCTCTCACGCCATCGCTAGACAAAGCGAGAGAGAGATATGGCTATCGAGTGAAATTATCTGCGGGTGCAATCTCATTCATAATTGAGTCGCATAGTAGATTTCAAGAATGGTCGTCATGAGCGCATCAACTCAGTAATGCTATTTCATTTCGCTATTACGTGCACGTTCGATGAAACTTGCGAAGGCAATACAATCGCACCGATTTCGTCGCGGAGAAACAAAATTTTGGCAATACTGTAAATATTTTCAAACACATTATTGGTTTAAATTAATGTAAATTACATTTCCGGTGCGAAACCAGTATTAATTTTATGTAATTATAAAACGGTAAAAACACATTCGGGTACACTTTTTTAAAAAAGCCGTTCTATTTACGTTTTTCGCGGTTTGCTGTTAAAATATAATTAAAATTTCCTAATTTTTATTCCTAATTTGGCATAAATCTAAATAATAAAGCCGATTTTGAACGCTTTAATTTCAGTTTTAGTGCTGTCAAAATTAAATTTTCTTCGTTCCAAAATTATTCTTTAGTGTTGAAAACAGAAGCTAATATTACTTAGGAAAAAATCAAGTTTTGACAGCACTAAAACTTCAATTAAAGTCTTGGGAATCGACTTTAATGTCGATGGACTCCGCCTAAAATATTATGAAAGAATTCCATACATAACTCACCATTTTGTATTTGCGTTTGTATGGAGGCGTTAAATTGCAAGTGTAGCCCCAGCATCACAAATGAATCTCCAGTCAAACTTTTGTTTGTCAACATTTCTAGTGCATAGCTTGATTTTTAATGCTTACTGATTCCCATTATATAACAATATATTTTGGCAAAGAATCGTGTATGAAAATTTAGAAGAATATTATCAATATATCCTTTTTCATAAACTCTACCTACGAGGTATTCTATCTCACAAAGTAGCTATGGTTGGTTACCGCAGTGCCGTGTGCTGAATAGCGCGTTTTGTACACAGACATATAATTATTACTAAGTAGGTTTTATAGCGCTCCCGAGTTTACGCACTCTGGAAAAAACCGGACAAGTGCTAGTCGGACTCGCCCACCGAGGGTTCCGTTAAAGATTATATTTTTTATGATTTAATTAAAAATATATAATTTTCAGATTTTTCACTACACTTTTAGTATAAGACGGTATAACTTGCCAAATTTGATAGTTCTAGGTCAACGGAAAATACCCTATACATTTTGATTCCCTTGAGAGTGTCGAAATATACGTTTTTTGCGGCATAAACGGCCGTATCTGTTTTTACGTTAACTTAGAAGGTAGATTTTTTCACAGCTTCAAGGGACTGTAGATTTGAGTATATGGTTTTAGTTTCAACCCGATATCTCCACGCGTTCCCGAGATAAAGGGTCTCGATAGACAGACAGACGGACAGTAAAGTGATCCTATAAGGGTTCCGTTTTTTCCTCTTGAGGTACGGAACCCTAGAAAGTGCGTGTGCACGCACTGCTACAACCATAGACAAACGGACTTAGTGAGATAGTATATCTGTAATATTTTACTTATTGGACATTATGTGCTTGTTTGTATATTTATTTATTTCAACTTTCCATTTTGTTTTCGTTATTTTTATTAGGGACCCGTTTCAAACACTTGTTTTTAAACATCAGTATCTTTTACATTGTACATTGTTTTCCTATTTGTTTGTTGATTCTGAAATAGATTTTTTTCCAATAATTGATGAACATGCCAGTCCAGTACGTGATAATCTAGGGCTACTAAATAGGTTTAAGGAATATGATTATTAAGCTTAGAGAGAATGATCCCTCTGTGTTGGTATTTTCTACATGTAGAAGTTTTAAATGTTATCTTAACTGAAATGTAAATAATACATTGTTCTTCGAATTCATTATTTGGAATGTTTTATTTATTTGCAATTTACATTTTTATGATAAAATAATAATTATAATAATTATTTTTTCAACACACTTGCTTATAAAGTGGCCCTTAATGCAGCGTTCTTAGGGTCATAATGCAGCATATTAAACACACGTGCTTTTTACTTTACATTATCGCACTAGTGATTTTTACATTACAGTTTTTTTTTTAATTCTTGGCAAAGAGTTTTGATGTCTTGAGAAATAGTAAGTAGTTGCGAATAAATAGACTGTCTCAGTTGAAATATAATGAATAATCATTTAATTTTATCAAATTATTTATTTTTATCAACAAATTAACTCAAATTTTTGTTGTCAATACAAAAATATTCAGTTTGTTAATATTTCATATTTGGCTGTTTGTCTTTTTGCGTCAGTGCCTCTATTTCCATCTGCACAAAAAACAAAATCTCCGCCGCCATTTTTCAAAGAAAATTGTTAGTTCATAGCTGTGTTTTCGATTATGTGGAAAAAAAGAGTGAAATTTTATTATTTTTCCTCGCAAGTGTGTTGAAAAACCAGTGTTTACCCGTGGTCTCGGTGGGTGGACCCATTACCGGGTCCACGGGTAATTTTAATTACCCGTGTTCCATTAGACATTACACTCTCGGCTCCATTACGGCGACGCTTCGTCTCGGCACTTCGCCCCCTAACTCTTGTAAAATGGTATTACTATCTATCTCATTCTGATTCATGCAATACAATATCTATTGCTCTTTTCTAAAAAGTTGCCGTGGCAGGCAGTTTGAACACCTGCTTCTAATTTTAGTTAGTTTTTGTTTAAGATGAGCTCTTTTTACAGTAGAACAGCAATATACTTTTTTATAAAGTAAAACATGGCAATCGACAACATTGAAAATTCATAATTGGTGCAAAACTGAAAACCATTTCGAGATATGGGCTTTCTGAGCATCATTTTTATTTTCAGAAATAAATCGTGATTAAATAAAGAGATTTTAAAAAAACTAAAAATATGGTATACACAGGATTTTAAAAACAATTTCATTTGCTTTAAAGTTAAGTTTGTTTTAAAAAAAAACTTACATGCCATGTGACAGCAGACATAAACATGCCAAGGTTTTTTTTAATAATCCATTGGCAATGAACATCGACTTTTGAAATCCTCAGATGCGACTTACGTCCTTTCAGAATGAGTGAATAAGAAAACATTAAATTATGCGGGAAAATATAGAATAAAACAAAATGAAAAAATACTTAAGCTTCTTTTTTACGTAGACTTTCAATATAACTATTAAAAACAAATGATTAACTAAAATGAAATGTTGTCGATTGTTGTACTATTTAAGAAACTACACTAAATTAACTATTATTTAAAATTACTTGCCTGCTAAGCGTAAGCTTATACATTTTTTTCACAGTATGAAGAGTCAAAGTTAGCAAATAACAAATTTCAAATTCATAATTCGAACAAAAGTGGTTTTTTTCATTACAAATGTGTATCTTATTACTTTTATTTTGGACTAGGATCAATAGCAGGGCTATTCAGGATTATGAAACAAACATTTGAATCTGGAAATATTGGATTTGTGTAGCTGTAGCACTGGGAAGACTCATCTGAGACGTTGAATTCCACGAAATTCATAAAAGTATCGATAACTCGAAATCTATAGACTTTTTACTGGGGTTATATTTTGATATTCTGGATAGTGATGAGTTGGCCTATCAGCCCTCCCAATCTCTCACGCTATACATTCTGTATAATGATGAAGAAAGACTCGTTTACGTGATCCACAGATAGATCTGAATAACCTTATTCTAAAACTAGCTTTCGCCCACGACTCTTTGCGTGGACCTTTGTTTACGTGGTGACTTTGATTTATATAGCCAAATTAACATTGGAGACTCGGTAAGTTGTCAGGAAATACGTTTCTTTTTTGTTTATCTATACTTGGTCAGGAACATCCTCAACTCAGTATAAGTCTAAATTTTCTCGGTAAGTGCTCAGTAACAAGGTTCGATGACCCTTTTCGTGAAATTCGTAAATTATTCTTTACAAACCCAAGCCCAGCCCCGAGTCAATTACTATGGGACGTCAATATTTTATTTTGCGAAATCAGTAAAAAGCGTTATCGATCCGTGTTATTGATCACGTACCAAGCCTCCAGTATGAGTTTGGCTGTATAAATAAAAGATGACTCAGTGTACAGCGCCATCTAGTTTTACACTAGAACGGTTTTACGGTTTTGGTGGTACGGTTTTACTAATAAAGAGCCACGGTACCACTAGCTGGTACCCACCATACCCCCAGGGGTATGGGCCAATGGTACCGTGGGTGCGACACGAGAACTTTCAGTTCACAAAGCGTGATTGGAGGGAAATTTCCCTGGCGTACACGTCCCAGTTCGTCCCAGGCATGCTCGATGGTGTTCAAGTCTTAGCTGCCTGCTGGCCACTCCATGCTTGTAATAGTGACATCTTTAAGGTAGTCAAATACTATCCGAGCTGTATGGGGACTCTTTGAATCTGCATTTTATAGCCTTTATGTATTGTAAATCCTACTTCCTACTAATATTATAAATGCGAAAGTTTGTGTGTGTGTGTGTGTATGTTTGTTACTCTTTCACGCTGAAACGGCTGGACGGATTTGGATGAAACTTAGAATGGATATAGCTTATACCCCAAGTTAACACATAGGTTACTTTTTATCCCGGGAAAAAGCATGTCGTTAAACCGAATAACACGCGGGCGGAGCCGCGGGCAAAAACTAGTATCTTATAAATGATTACTTAGTATGAAGTAGAATTAGATAATATACAGAGTGAACCAAACGAAAGCCCCCTGGAAGGAAAGTACCTTAAATATTAAAGATAAGATAGCAAATTTTACTTACATTCTCGAGATTTTTGGTTACATGAATTTTGTCTCGCCTTAGGTTGCCTCTCACAGCGTGTTCGGTTAGTTCCGTACGACCTCGGGAAATGAACGTTCGGGCTAACCAGTTTTCTTACCGTGTGGGCTGCAAGACCTATCGGCCCGACAAGCCCTGGTGTCAGAGTTTTTAAACCGCCTTACGGCCTCTGACGTGGTTTATGTAACGACCACTCTACTAGAAAGTGGCCGGGACCAACGGCTTAACGTGCCTTCCGAAGCACGAAATCATCTTACTTTTCGGACAATCAAGTGATTCAAGCCTGCAATGTCCTAACCAAACTGAGAACAATTTACAAAGTGACTTTCCGCTATGTGTGTTCCCCGCGGGAATTGAATCCACGACCTCCGGGTTGACAGCCTAACGCTCTCACCACTAGACCACGGAGATAGTAGCAACAGTCAGTCAGTGCTCTATAATCCGAAATTGAATGTAGAATGAAATTGCAAGCATAGCGACCACATGCGCGACTGACTTCAAGCCGCCGACTACAGTGTCCTTAAAATCTACGAAAGGAGACGCGCGATAAAAAAACCTGATGTACCTAAGAAGAACGCGGCATGCATGCTTTTAATAAATGCCGAAAATGTACATACTCTTTCTGTGGTTACTTCAATTAAATATTCTAAGTTTTTTTACCTCTAAGGATTTTTGCATGCTCGAAAATTTCGCAAGTGCCAAAACCGTAGCGCTAGTAACAACAGAAACTCCCAATAGTTGTACCGTAGAATGGTACTTGAACTTTTCTCAGACTGTACTTGACAGATATTAACGCGATTTGAAAAGAAATCTACGAAAGGAAATAGAGAAATATATATTTCAATTCAAGTGGCAATCCCCACGGGTCCACCACGGCAACGTCGGCAACGGGTGGTCGATGCCGGGGTCTATCGTGATTCTGACTTAGCTCGGTTTACTGCCAAACAAGTGGATAGTGTATTAAGGGGGAAGTCGCCGGGTCACGACGGCCTCGGCATCGAGCACTTTCAGTACGCGGGCGTCCATCTGCCACGTGTACTGGGAATGTTTCTGTCGCTATGTATGGGCCACTCGCACCTCCCACAGGATCTGATGCGAACTGTGGTTGTTCCCATAATTAAAAACAAAACTGGGGATGCGGCTGACAAGGGCAACTATCGGCCTACCACACTAGCTACTATCTCGGCGAAGGTACTCGACAGCCTGCTGGACTCTTTTCTGTAGGGATATTTACATCTTCATGACGCTCAATTCGGGTTTCAACCCGGACTTTCCACAGAAAGTGCTATCCTTGGCCTAAAGCACACGGTCCAGTACTACACTGAGCGACGGACGCCAGTATATGCTGCATTTTTAGACCTTTCAAAGGCGTTCCATCTCGTGTCTTACGATGTGCTTTGGGCTAAACTCCGGGAAAGATGCGTCCCGGCAGAGCTGTTGCGTATCCTCCAATATTGGTACCTGAATCAGTCGAATAATGTCAGATGGGCCGGTAAGTGTTCGTCATCGTACGGGTTGGAATGTGGGGTGAGGCAGAGGGGGATTACCTCGCCCAAACTTTTTAACCTTTACATAAATGACCTGATTGTGGGGCTCAGCAGCAAAAGGATCGGGTGTCGCATTGATGATGTCAGTATAAACAACATCAGCTATGCTGATGATATGGTGTTGCTGAGCCCAACAGTCAGGGCCCTGAGGGAGCTGCTCCGTACGTGTGAGGAATACGTACTGTCTCACGGTTTAGTATACAACGCCAAAAAGAGTAAGTGCATGGTGTTTGGGGCCGTGGGTGGTTGGTGTCCCGATAGTGCGCCCGCTGTTACCCTCAACGGTATACAGATGAAGCGGGTCAACGAGTTCAGGTATCTCGGACATCTTGTAACTCACGACCTCAAAGACCATGCCGATGTTGAAAGGGAACGTAGGGCGTTGGCGATCAGATGCAACATGTTGGCGCGCAGGTTTGCATGTTGTAGTAAGCAAGTTAAAATATCGCTTTTCAAAGCATACTGCCAGGTGTTCTACACGTGCAGCCTGTGGACCAACTTCACGCAGAGGATCATGAGCGCCCTGCGTGTCCAATACAATAATGGCTTCAGGATGCTGATGGGGCTGTCCCGCTTCTGCAGTGCATCGGGTATGTTTGCGGATGAGCGTACTGATGACTTTTATGCCATCATGCGGGAGAGAGCAGCCTCGATGCTCTGTAGGGTGCGGGCCAGCTCCAACTCAATCCTGAGGACCATCGCTGGGAGGTACGACTCACCCATAATGCGCCACCTTGCGGGGGTGTTAGTCAAATACAGATATGTATCTGAACGGCACCCCAGCAGTAGGTAAGTTTGTAATGTTATTTTGTGTTTAGAGTAGGAATACTAACATAGGTTAAGATAATTGTTACTAACCAAACATAGTAGTCTGATGAATAAACGTATAATATAGAGAAACGCGACGTAATGGGAACGCTACATGCCGGTAATGATTCACCAAGACTGAGTAGAGCTAAAGTTTATCTGAAGTGTAGTATGGGTTTCTTTCTAATACCGTTTTTAGGCAAAGCAATGCTATTTGTTAGGGATACGGCTTTTTTTTATTTATCTTGCGTTTCCAGTCTCATCTCTCGATAGTTTAAACTTTAATTTGCCCTTGTTGGATATCTAAATGAAACGCCATTTCAAGATTAATCGTTTATTGATTTGTCATTATAGAACGATAAGCCATGTAGACATAGTAAACACATATTTCAACTTACAAAGTTCATTGGAAATCAACGTTCAGTAGATGTCTCAGAAATCCACTTAATTAGATATCCTCTTACTTAAATCTATGAGATCTGACGCAAGTTTAAACTTAACTTGTTAAATAGATATGTAACTATAGTAACATTGATATGTTTCTTTTAAAAAATCCTTAGTAACTAAAATACAGCTACTAGAAGTCAATATAGAAAATAGACACAGAAAATGGCATGGATCTCTACTTGTTTATAGGGTCTTGTGAGATCAGTGTGATAATTGATAATGATAACACTCTATGACATGAAGGTGTATTCATGAGGTTCCACAAAGTTGGCCAACTTCTGGCAAATACAGGCTTCGGTTTCTGCTGCAGCTCTGTTTCTGTATCAAATAGACATTTAGCATCACATTATACAATAATTCGTTGTCTATCTAGCCCGCATTTGACAAAAGTTTAATAAAAGACTCACAATGACTAAATCGCAAAACGTGTAGACGTGACGCGAAAAATGTAGGCGCCATTTTAAATCCTTTAAAATTTAAAGATGCAAGGTAAGACTTTAGGTATTAATTTGTCTACATCTATATAACATTGTTTATATAATATTATCTAACATTTTAATCACATTACTTTTGATATGTATGGTTTCGTGCGCAGCACCTTTCATTTAACACTCTTTTTCTATAATTTGATATGTTTGAGTCAAGAAAAATTACAATTTCTCTACAAAAAGACTTACCTTATATGTTTCAATTGCTACTATACCGATCATATTAAAATATTGTACTTTATTCACTACTGAATATAATCTATGATATGTGTCTATATCTACGTCACTAAGTTTACAAGATATGTATCCATGGTCCTACTCTGGATTTCCCTAAAAGCCAGATATAAAGCGCATGCATTCTTTCAACGATTCTTATATATTTTAAATCTAATACATTTTCACTCAAACGAAATCGAACTTGTAGCTTTATATCTCGCTTAGAATGGACGTACATTTTATTTGGAGTCGCCTCTGACTCAGACCTTAAAGGTTGGGTACAAAATTATATTCTACGTATTTAGGGAGCAACATTCATCAGCAGTCATCCACGCAGCCAATAGGTTTATAACCATAAGTCGCACAGAGGTCATCAGATAATAGGATACCCATTCGAAACTATCAATGCCTATAGGTGCTCCAGATATTACCCGCACAACGGGTAACCTTTATCTGATGGTGACGCGAGAAGACAACCCCGCAGCAAGTTATGGCTGGACTTACACAAAAATGTTTAATTTATAAATCAATTCATACTTCGGTTCATAACCTAGTGAAGCAGCTATATTTTATAAAAATATATATCTATCCTACGGATCATCGAAAATAAATACCTCTGATTAAAAAAATTACGTTGAAATTCAAAACTGGATTCGTTCAATTTAGATTGAGTCTACGTGGCCGGATGTAGATGGTCAACCTAAAAAAAAACGAGTCGCTGTTTTCAAAATAATTTACACTTCAATCACGCACAACATGAGGACTAAAAGAAAACGTAAATTGGAGGGTACAGATTACATTACTTCCTTTTTTTCAAGGAGTCGTAAGGAAGGTAGCTGTAGAAGGAGGAACTGAGGGGGGCTATTTGGACGACCTGATAGTAATCAGAGGCAGACTCCGGCGCTATTCAATCGAGGAAGCCGGTGTTGACCAGCTTCTCGAGGAAGAACTTGACATCTCCAAGTTCCGAATCCTTGATGCCGAGACTCTTCAGCATGCCAAGGTCGCCGTTTTCGACTGCCATGAAGACAGAGCGTAGGTGCTCCAGGTCTGATCTCATTAGATGTAATGCTGCGCCGAAGTCCTCGATTGTTTGCGATTCTGAAATGGGAAGACAAGATCGTTGAGTAAATGAAAGTGGTTCGTTTTGTCTTTGGTCAAATTAATACAGTTGGGGCCAGTACAGAAACAGAAGGTAGCCAAGAAGTTATTCCCAGATGGAGACACGAATTCAGGGACCTTTAACGAGGAAAGGATATTGCTCACGTGGCAACTAACTCCACGCACGCCTTCTTTACTTTAGTAATTCTTCCTTCTAAAGAAAGTTGAAAGTACCACGTTGGGCATCAATTTAGGCTATGAACTAAATATTTGGTTATTTACCTGAATTTGTTTTCAACTTCAAAACTTCGTAAGTAAATCTACAGTAAGTGTGCCTTTCTTCATATATCCCGGGGTGCTGTCAAGATGTTCCCGGGTATAGACTGTCAATACACCCTCTTTTCATCAACGATTTTTACTTCCTAACGTGATGGCATAAATATCTTCACGCTCTTTAGGCCATGCAGTTTACCTTACAGTGTTTTCCTTCACCGTTCAGCAAGTGGTAAAAAAACAAACATGGATATGGATTTATTATAATAATTTGCACCACTGCTAAACACAAAATAGTAATTGGACGTAGTTACGTAACAACGGATCAAGCGACAAAATTGAAAAAAATGAGTTATCAATAGGATGTCGTTCTAGACATTAAAATGATTCACCTCATTAATGCTAAATAAGTATGCAAATAAATTCCTTAAAACTCATCGGTGCATGCTCTACCGGTGGAATTCGAATGGTCCAGAATACCATAACAGCACCTAATTGTCGTTTTTTTTAAAGGTCATATAAAAGATTTTCTTTTTCTCCTTGATATACAAAAGATATACATGAAAATATTCAGAAACTGAATAAATAGCTTTGATAACGTAATAGTCATGTCATTTAGGCATTACAGGAAATAGGCCATTACCCACAAGAAAAAAAAGTAATGTCAAAACCGACGTCTGTTTTTTTTTATTTTCACTAATCCCATCTTCAGGTTTTATCCCCTATTTTTTTCATTCTTTCTTTTCGTCATGGAACTCTGCATATTGAGCCTAAACGGTATGACTATTACGTCACATTCCCATTTCTACAACCTGATTAAAAAAATAATAATTTCGTTGTAAAAAATACCACCTGAAAATTAAAGAAGAGTATGTATTTTCATGATTTATCCTATATTTTCAGATAAAATGTACGAAAGGGCCTGTTACAATTTATGGTTGGTTCGAATTCGAAGCTGGGTCTCCAGATTGACAGTCCGGCGTCCTACTGACTGAGCTACCACTACTTTTTACCTCGATCAGTTAAAGCCCGTTTTAGACGATGTTTAATTCAGTGTAGCAAATGCGTAAGTCATCACAGTAACGGCTTTTAGACTCGCAATTACCGCGTGATTACTGTGATTGATAAGATTGATATCTTAGCCACCCTTTTCTGCGAAACTTTTCAGCTAGACAGCGTCCCTGCTACCGCTGGCCGCGGGCGCGGATTAGCCGCTCCTAATATCTGGCCACCCTAGGCCCTGGTCTAGTCAGCTTTATGGAAAATCCGCCCCTGGGTACTTATTGATCATCGGCTAAAGGGCCTATTAAGTTTCGAAGTACCGGCACTTATCTCCCTACACTCATGTTAAACTCACCAGATAGAGCGATGGCAACTTTCTCGATACCCCCCAGCGGCTCCAGAGCGTCTCTCGCCTTACTCCCGAACAGCTTCTCCAAGTAGTTGGGGCCATGCGACGCCAGCAGGGACTGCAGGAACGATGCTGTCTCCTCTACCGGCGGTCTTTTAGCTGTAGACGTGGAGGAATTGAGGGTTTAAGGTTTTTGTTCGGATAACCAAAAGGAAACTATGATAGAAACTTTTTCATGTTATAATCGATATATTCCTAATAGTAAAGTAGTAAAAAAGTCGTGTCTGTACATAGAATATTTTCGCGAAATTTTAAATTAAATGGGTTATTAGTACTGAGGCCGAAAGAACAATTTTTTGAATTTTTGTCTGTCTGTCTGTCTGTCTGTCAAATCAAAATCAAAACAAAATATTTATTTTGTAAAATAGATACATAAAGTGTCTGTCTGTTCCGTTTACACTAGAGAACCACTCAATGGATTTGGATGGGGTTAATTTTGTTATCATCGTTGTGACTCTGGTCAACACATGGCCATAAGGGGGGTTCACAAAATAACGCCCAAGCCGGAAACGGGGCAAAGATTCAATGAACGCGGACGAAGAAATATATTAGTGAATTCATTGACACTTGGTTGGCATTCACCTTTTCTTTTCTTTAATTTTTCTGTTTTTAGTCATCCAAAATAGAAACATTATTTAAAGTTATTGTATGAAATGCATTTATTGTGTCCAATTGTTTTTGCCTGATGATGTCGACTAAATCGATGAAACCGGTAGCTTGAACGTTCTGACTGATATAGGTACGAGTGCGAACAAAGTACAAGAAGTTTCAATATTTTTCTATATACACCACACCATCAATCATTTGGTTGTTGTTATTCAATCGCACGAAGATACTAATTGACATTATATCATTGCGGTATAGAAGAAAAAATAATCTGAATGTGAGGAGCTCTGAACCGGGATTTGAGCCAGGGACCTCTCGCTTACCAGGCGATTGCTCCACCAACTGAGCTATCCAGGTCTCAAGATAACTCGTGAAATTAAAGAAGCGATTTTTTATTAGTGCTGTTTATGTACTGATGCGTTCTTCCAAACGGATAACATCTATACGTTAGTGTTGTTGATGTGCGTTGACCTACAGTAAAGTAATTGATATGATCTGATACTGAGAAATGAGAACGCGACAACGTCCTATCGCCAACTGAACGCTAAGTGCGAGTTGCCATCGAATGACTTTACTACCGGGTGAATCGAGTCTCCAGCGCACGTTTTGTACTACACACTAAACAAAAAAGTGTACACAAAACATTGTTTCGCTACACATTTTTACTAATAAGCATGCAGGAGACACGGGGCGTTTGTTGTAGTGTGTAGGACAAAACACGCGCTGAAAACCCGGCTTAACTCGATTCACACGGTAGTAAAGTCATTCGATGGCAACTCGCACTTAGCGTTCTGATCATAAATAAAATGATTACAGATAGTCAATCTCTCGAACTCCGTTTAGCTATAGTTAGAGTAGCGTGTACACTGTAGTACAGCCATCTAGTGTGCGTAACTTCGAGTGCGCTACAAAACGCGCAACCCGTACAAAGCGCGCGTATCTGTACGTACATGTCCCTTCTACAATCATAGTTAAACATACTTTTTGAGATAGATATGTAAGGTAAATACAAAATAAACGTCAACCAAGCTTACCTAAACAAAGGTAACCCAGATGTTCTAAAGAAGATTTTTCCCAATTTCAGGTTAAAAGCCGTACTTTAATAGAATGTAAAGGAACGAACCGTCACTAATACCCGACATCAAAGCGAGTTAATGGAAATTCGATTATAGAAACCTGAGGTAGATCAGGCCCGCAGCCAGGACTCGTGCTGGGGGTGGAACGGGGGGGGGGGGGGGGTTCGAGAGTTAAAACTTATAGAATTGCTAGTAAAATTACACATATACAAGTTGTCAAGATGATATTTTACTAAATTTTTAGTTAAAACGCGAGGTGTTCTATCCTTTAAGATAAACAACTTCCAATTGGGGCTACCGCTGAAATCGCTAAAAAATCAGCTGTTTTATACATTTTGTTTGAGTAGGTATTTTTATGGAACCGCAGTTTTTTTTTAAATTATAAAGTGGGTAGAATATCTGGTTTTAAGAAAAAAAAACGGTTATCATCTTAACAACCTGACATATTATAACGACATATAATTAAAAACAATTTTAGGTTCAAAGATTTCGGGGGGGGGGGTAAGGCACCCAAATACGCCTTCCCCTGTCTACGGGCCTGTAGGTACTCAAGTCATCTAAGCCGTCACAAATTGCTTTTCAATTTCAGACAGTTACATTTTTGGCTTCCTGAGGATTGTCTGGTCAATGGAAAGTTATTTTTTAAGGTTCCGTAAAAAATGGGAAGAAAAAACATCTTTGGTGCCTTTCAGCCTGTTCGCGGCAAAACGCAAGAATAAACTATTGAATCTTAAGGACGGTAGTCATGAGCGCAGCAACTCAGTTGTGTGCGTGACCAAATGTAATCCTATTTCATTTCGCTATTGCGTGCACGCTAATATTTGCGAAGGCAATGCAATCGCACCGATCTTGTCGCGGGCACAAAATTTGAAACGTGAGTTAGGAGAAACAAATTTTTGGCATTACCGTAGAAGGTTATGAAATAATTATTGTTAAAATTAGTCTAACACTTTCGATGCAAAATAGTTTTTGTTTTGTTTCATCGAAAACAATAAAAGCACATTCGACTACTATTTTGGAAAAATAACGTTAAATTTACGTTTTTTGTTCTAATTTGGCATAGATTTAAATAATATCAATGCACTCTGTCTAAATATTATAAATTAATATTATTGATTGTATAGATACGAGTAATATTCCCAGTTTTTGAGAATTCCTCATGATACTAGTATAACATGAAGCTAATTAGTTACATAAACATATCGTCACGACATATATCCCCGAGGGGCTGTCAGAGGTGTTTCCGAGCTCAATAGAACTGTCAGCACAATACAATATTGTTTTACCGACATTTTTTACGTCTCTCTAACACCATATTTTAGGTACAACCTCTTCTTCGGTCAGTCTGTAGAGGTAGATAGGTAACAAAGAAAGAAAAACAGAAAATTGTGTTTATTTCCACAACAGAATAAAGTGAAATTTAGATAACTTACTAATTTAACAAAACCAAACAATAACGTATTTTCGCACTATTTTAAATGAAATGCGTTATTTTTAGTATTGTTCTGAGGCCAAAATCACAAATTTAAAATTTTTCCCTCTCTGTCTGTCTGTATAATATATGTATGGTCCGTTTTCAAAAAAACACTCAACGGATATGGATGTGGTTTTTTTTAATTACCTATCATCTTAGCGACCCTGTTTAACACATAGGCTATAAGGGGCAAAGATTGAATACACGCGGGCGAAGCCGCGGGCGAAAGACTAGGAATTATGATAAAACAGAAGATTATATCTAATTAGATTGTAATTGTACTAAATAGATCGTATCCTTATAATAATCCTTATATTCCCTTTGTTCGAATTCCCATTAACTCGCTTTAAATAATTTCTGAAGTTACATATCATTTAAATGTATAAAAAAGCCTGCAACAGCCCCAATATGGCAGATGCGAAAAAAATTACATCACCCTGCACACAAAATTACGCAAACCCTTTTAAAAAAGTAAACAGAAGCGGAAAGTCATGGATTTCACCGCAAAGACCGAACCCACGATAGCTAGGCTAACCACCTAACTACGCCTTGTAGCCCCCAATGACCTTGAGATATTCTAAATAAAGTCGAAATGAACCTTAAAACCTTGCGTTTGATTTTGTAATCGACTGCTCCGAAACTTGGCGTTTACGGCAAAGTTGACGCCACGCCCTCTCAAATATCTAGTTTTTATTTATTAACTCTGCTCTAAATCAACATTTTTAAATTTCCAGTAATGAGTTTTATAAACTTTTTTTGTATTTTAGTGCAAGAACCATACAAATAACATTAGCGGTTTCCAAGAAATAGCCAATTTTATTCTACAAACTGCTTGACTTTGGGAAATATTTTCAAGGTGTTTCTTATACGCGAGAATAATTTTCTGCAACAAGATTGTTTCTTATACTTTAAATAATGACATATATTTTTTCATAATTTTTAAGTAAGCCGTTTAAGAGAAATAACTTCATCAATGGGAGTAATTTTCAGATGACGCTGGGAACACGCGCCTTAATAATTATTGTTATAATGTGATTGTTGGTATGTACTTACACTGTGTTTTATTTTATTAATACATCTTTCCATTTTTATCCTAAGGGTTACCAGGAAGATATTGCTATTAGCAATAGTGCCGCGTTTGTACATTAAGTTTGGTAGTTAACTGTATGTACTTTGTTATTGTTATCTACAAAAGCGCAAAAAATTGTTGGAAGAAAACTTATTTAAGTGGCACTTGAATTTGAATATTTGCTTTTACTAGTCGTAGCTGATTGACAATGGTGTCGATTCGGTGTAACACGACTTAACTTATTTGACAGGACTAAACTTAATCTAAGCATTCTGTCTTTTTCATTCTGTATCGAAAAGACAGAGACAGGCCGCTTAAAATAAGGTTAGTCCTGTCAAATAAGTTATGTAGCACCGAAATTCACATTCTAATAATGCTACGCCGTAGCAGATCGACATTTGCTACGCCGTAAAGTCAACTGAGTACAGTGCGTTGCCCCAATAGTTTGCACGCTTGGATACGCCGCCACAAAAGAGCTACAGACACGAGTCAAAAGTGGCGTCAGTTACTTCAAATACACAAATACACGGCGTGTGCTGAACACTGGACACACCCGCTGTGCAGTTGACTAATTTTAACATTTCCTTACTAGTACATTGCGCTTTTTAGTGTTCCATACCCAAAGGGTAACCAACGGGACCCTATTACTAAGACTCCGCTGTCCGTCCGTCACCAGGCTGTATCTCATGAACCGTGATAGTTAGACAGTTGAAATTTTCACACACGATGTATTTCTGTTGCCGCTATAACAGCAAATACTAAAAAACAGAATAAAATAAATATTAAAGGGGACTCCCATACAACAAACGTGATTTTTTTACTCGTTTTTGCTCGATATTGATAGCGGCAACAGATAGACGCTTGAAATATTCACAGAATATTTAGTTATATATTCACTTTAAAAATAAATAATTTAATTAAAATAAAACAAATATTTAAGGGGGGGGGGCTCCCATAGACCAAGCGTGATTTTTTGCCGTTTTTATGGATAATGGTACGGAACCCTTCTTGCGAGAGTCCGGCTCGCACTTGGGCAGTTTTTTATTTTTCATAGCTTCCAAAATAGCGTGCAGGTGCACTGCAACCTATTTAAATAAATGAAACTTTGTAGATACATAACAATACGCGTATTTTCTGCTTGAATGAGAGGGTTAAGGGAGTAATTTCATACAATAAAAGCCTTTTCAACTTTGAATTCACTCGTTTCTCTCTTTGTTATGCAATATGGTTCATTGTTTGAATGCTGTACTCTTATAGCACTGACGCTCTTAAAATGATTTAAGCGGTATAATAATGCCAAGCAGCAATTTTTTACATATTTGAGTCGATATTTCTTAATAAATGTCTGAGTAAAAACATATTATATAAATAGAATTTATGTTAATTTTCGATTACTAAACTTTAATTTCACCTTGTATTTTTTGTTTGATAAACACTTGTACTTGTCCACTTATTTATATTAATTTCCCTTACCGGTTTCGCTGAAACCTTTGATAATGCTTTAACAGCGAAACCGGTAAGGGAAATTAATATAAATAAGTGGACAAGTACAAGTGTTTATCAAACAAAAAATGTTTCAAAAGTTCCACCAAGTGCCAACAATCACGAGCATCAACTTCACCTTGTATTATTTTTGTAAAATAAAACTATTAAAAAACTCAAAGTTTGTGCTTTTACTTACTAAAATTGCTATGTCTTCGAAACAACTTAGTCGATTTAATTCGTTAATACTTTGATTACTAGGAAAACTGTATTGCTATAAACTGCACATTAGGGTGTCCCAAATTTTTCGATGTTTAGTTTTTAAGTTCATTTATTTATTTATTTTTTATAGTTCATTTTTTTGCTAGGTCTTAAAATACTTGTAAAATCAATTTGAAGACAAGACAGAATAGATAGGTACAGAAGGCCAGCTACGACTGACCTTGATTTTAAATACCTACTCATCACATGTATCGCAAAGCGCATGCACTCGTCACTAGTCGTACTGGCATTCGACCGAATCCTACCGAGATCGTCGTACGTACGCGTCTATGTGTGCGTGCGCCCGGTTGTGGGGAGCAGGCCTTCTGTATGTATTTATTTTGGGATTTGGTTACCTTTAACCCGTTTCGACTTGCGTGAAAACATGTGAGGAATTTTGCATTTCTCTCTAGTATGAAAATTATGAAATCCAGGTTTTTTGTCATAAATTTATAGAAACTGTAACACCCTTTTCTTGCCTATTTGTTAAAATTTTATTTAAATTTCCTAATTCCTATTTTAAAAAAAACTTCTGACATAGATTCGAACTCGAAAACTTGGCCCTCAATTCTGGCACGTGCGCAATTTTTGCGAAGGCAGATAGCGGGTGATTTTAAAAGAGATTTTGTACGGATATGTATTGATATTTTTGATTGAAAACTTAAAGTAAGCATTCCTTATATGCTATAGCTTCTATTTGATGTGGTTTAGTAACTATGATTTCCATCGCATGGCGTTTATCAAACTTTAAACAAATATCTAACGACTGATATTGCGAATGCGCAATAAAGCCGGAATAGCCGTCCTGTCACTAAATTATAGTGCTGTTGCTGTTATCCACTACACCAAAGATTCGAAATCTGAAGCGAAAGTACACAAGTTTGTCACATGCCGACAGCGGCGGAACTAAGGTCATAAACACACCAAATCCGCGACTTTTATCAATCATCTGTATACCACCTCGCATGCGTAAAATGGCCGGTTTTTCAGCGGACTCATACAACACCTACAATGCGATTCCACAGGCGGACGTTTAACTACTCTGAATAAATTATTTAGTAGTAGAGTTCAATGTAAGAACCACAATTTATTGACTCTACAAACAACTTGTTTGAATTCAGTACCCCGTCTGCATTAATTCAATTTACTAATTGTTTGTGGTTTCAACTAAAGATATTCAGTGCTTCCACTTGCGAAGTTACTTCGGGTCTTACAACATTAATGTAAGTACTGTTTGGAAATTCTCAGAAATACCTCAATGGAAACGGGGCTTATTCCTACAATGGATTGTTTGTTCTGATGAAATTTTAGAATAATTATCTAATAACTATAGGTGCCTTCTTAAAGATGTAATTACATTTTGGATTTCGAAATAAAATTTAATCGTAATAAGCTGTTTATTAACTCGACTGATGATACATTTGTCGTTGTAAGATGGCATCATTTTCTTTGTGCTAAAACTATGTAAAGTAATGACATTACCTTCTATATTTATTTATGTTTGTTTAATTTATGCCCATAAGAATGTGGGAAATGAAAAAAAACGTTGTGATATACACAATCATATAACGAGAAACAAAAATAAAATTGTCGTACCATTTACTCGCTTAGCAAAAGTCTCTAGCAGCTTTGCTGTTGTTTGTTACAAATTGTATAATAAGGTTCCTCAAACGTGGTTAAGTTTTAATGAAAAGACATTCAAAAGACAGATAAAGTCAATGTTGCTAAGGAAGGCTTATTATAGTATTGATGACTTTTTAACAGATAAACATGCGTTTATTGATACTTGAGTGACTTACCTATATATTTTATTTTAATTAACTTATTTTTAAAGGACGTGGTCTTATGTACTTACTGAATAACATTTCTTTTTAATAGTTTGAATTTATTTTTAAACTTATGTATGCGTAAGTTAGGCATACCTTTTACCTTTTACATAATAATAGTTGTTGTTATTGATTTATATTGTACTGTGTTGCTTTAGTACAACTTGTAGAACTTTGACGTGTATAAGAGCGATTTATCGCCCATGTACTGAATAAATATCTGAATCTGAATCTATGGCGTAAACACCATTACAAGATCATACGAAATTATTTTCTTTTAAAACCAGAAGAGTGTCGCTTCGCTTGGCTCCCCAAATCTAACTACAAATAAACCTAGCAAACCTTAACCTTAATAAATTCGTATTCTAAAGATATCCTTCCATCCATCCATCCATCCATCAGCCCGTGTTCGTCCATTTCTGGACATAGGCCTTTCCCAAATTTCGCCACTCATGTCGGTCCTCCGTCCTCCTCATCCAGCCGCCCCCCGCAACGTCCTTCAGGTCGTCGGTCCAGCGGGCACGAGGTCGGCCTACACTACGCTTTGCTGTACGTGGTCTCCATTCTAAAGTATTACGGCCCCAACGGCCATCATGTCGGCGACTTCAGCTTACTGATTCTGCAGGCTATGTCGGTTACTTTCGATCTCCGACGGATCTCCTCATTTCGGATTCTATCCATCAGGGATACCCCAAGCATAGCCCGCTCCATAGCTCGCTGAGCGACCGTAAATCGGTGGATCAAAAGATTCGGTGGATTTTAAAGATATAGCCCTTGATAATGCCGTTATAGCGAAACGGGTTGGGCAGAACAGATAACAATAGAAAATTTGTGAAACAGTATGGGTGTTTTCTTCGTAACCAGATATGAAAGAAAGAAAGAAAACAAAAGTTTCTTTCTGTCATGTTAAATAATTAATAATTTGTTGGCCCGATGATGTGTAATACGAAACCGGTAGCCTAAGTTAGAATAAAAATAAATATATGTGGAATAAAAGTACAAGAATTTGTGTATAATTTATTCAAGATGATATTCCACCAAGAACCATCAATCGAATCCATCCAAGATATGATAATTTCCAGCAAGTGAACATGGTTATCATATTAAAAATTGTTTTTTAATTAAACGCCACTCAGGAGTCTGTCGCAAGAAATGTGCGTAATAATGAAGAGATATTTTCCCGCCAAAAGCTGCGCTGAATACATACCGGTTTGTTTTATCATTTTATGTGTATTTTTTAAGGTAATTATTTTCTCCGTTTTGAATTCTAAACCATCGTTTTATTCTTAAATTCTTTTCTTGAAATTTGTTTTTAATTTGTCTTTTCACATTTAGAAGATACATTGTTTAAAAGAAGCTGCGGGCAAAAGCTAGTAAAGAAATAAATTAATTTAAATAAAAGTTTGAAACGGCGGATGAACGGCAAATTAGGCCTAGCTCTGGACGCAAGGACTTAACCAATAACTTCAACCCTGAAATAGACATTTCCAAACACTGCACACGGTATCAATCAGTTGTCTTGTTCAACAGGTTGCCTACGGAGTTAAAGACTATTGCAAGTCATACTTTGTTTAAAAACAAATTAAAACAGTTTTTGTTGGAGAGGGATCTGTACAAAATTGATGAATTGTGATTGTGACAAATGATATGTTTATATTTTTGTATTTTATTTTATTTTGACATAATTATTACATTTTAAATACTGAAACGACATTAACATAAATGGATATTATTGTAGAAATTAGGTTTTATTTTTTAATTAGTGTTAAGTTTGTTTTATTATGTATGAAATTCCAATGCGATGTATATTGCTTGTGAAATAAAATATATAAAATGAAATAATGCATATAAAACAAGAGTCGAACCTGCAGTGCAGAGCTTGGAGTCCTCGTCGTATCCGTCGATGCAGTCCGGCGCCCCATCACACAGGTATTGTATGGAGATACAGTTCCCATCCACTGGACACTTGAACGGCTCGTAGGGGTGACAGTATTCTGGAAATAGCGAGAAAGAAGCCTTCAGAGTTTGCTAAATAGGAATGGGGCCGCCGATCCATGACAAAGGATGCTACTTTAAAAATACGGCGTGTATCTGAAAGGTTTCTCTTCGTTCGATTCAGATGACCAATATACCTTAATATGTAAGCATTTTGATTTTCATCTTTGTTTAAACATGACACTTGTACTTGTCCACAAAACTATTATATATTTAAAACACCCAACCGGTTTCGCTTATAAGCATTTTCTGGGGTTTTTAAATTAAATAACTAGAGTAGTTACACAATATTGTTAACATATTTCATGCGTTCAAATAGCACATGGCAAAACGGCACGCATGAAATATGTAAACAAGATTGTGTAAACAACCAAGAACCCTTTGATAATGCTATAACAGCGAAACCGGTAAGGGAAATAATATAAATAAGTGGACAAGTACAAGTGTTTTTCAATCAAAAATGTATCAAAAGTTCCACCAAGTGCCAACAATCACGAGCATCAACTCTAAACAAAGATGCATAATAAGTTCAACCAAGTGCCGACCATCAACGTTTTGATTTTCCAAAATTTTATTTATTGTAATTCATTCGAAAATTTTAATTCAATGATGTTCCAAATGATTTAATAATTAACTCGAATAAAAGAACTAAACACATATTTATAATCTAGGCATAGTCGTATGACGTAGCAAGCCGACAATAGCGCGGTTGCTACGACGTAGCTGCATGCCGCATCGTAGCCAGTTTACTACGCGCCACCGCGGTCGTTCGCTACAACGCAAAATACTCTTTATTGTGCTTCACACCTACTCGTATAGGTGGTAGAGATGATGCCGGGTTCGTCTGTGGAAGTACCGCCATTTAGTTGCACGCAACCCGTGTATTTTGTTTTTAAGAGCCCGGTCCGCAACGACAACAATTTTGATGAAAAGCAATATGTTGTATATTTTTCTCAAAAATACATTGTAATATTACCATTACCTACTGTAAAGACCTACCAGAAAATACTTCATCCTGGTGAGCTACATAAAAGTGTCCAGGAAATCTGAATAACTGTCCAGGAAATTCGTATGAAAATCTATTACATACCATATGTTCACAGAGTATATTTCATATGTTTTCTTTTTAAAACTATCCGTGTCTATTTTTATAAGAGACTAAGGAGGTTTTTCTCGTTGTTTTTTTTTAGTACTTAGCGTTCCTCTAGATGGCGTTGTCAATGAAGGCTAGAAGGATGCATGGCGGTAAATACCTTTGCTCAGCTGACAATAATAAAAAAAGTTGCGTAAAAGCGGGAATTTATGTTGCTATAAATTTTAGTTGAAAGTATTTTGTGCAAATAATTACAAAATGAGTTCAGAAGCGGGCTCCGATATTATACTCAATCAATACAACAATCTGTACTACAATTGTACTCCACTAATGCTTTGCTGAATTGCTGAATAATCATGACTAATCGCCCAAATATGAGCAAGTAAGTAACTTTTGATATTTCCTAGTCAGTTTATTATATTTGATATAAAACATTAAAATGTCTCATTTTATTTTTGAGAAAAGCATACTTTCTTCTACCATGAATTAGTAATCCTGGCCATTATCGCGATGTTTTTGGGAAAACTAGGGACATACACCACTTCATATTGGCCGTCTAAATGAAAGCCTAGAATTTATTTGATTGAATTGTTTCTCTTTTGCGAGTTATTTTGATACTTACGAGCCTGCTCCGAATCGTTATTCATAATATTTAAGTAGCAAAATAACACGCTAAGGAGAAACAATTGAATAAAATAAATTTTAGGTCTTCATTAAGATGGCCAATATGTATGGACTGGTGTATGTCCCTGATTTTTACAAAAACATCGCGGCAATGACAAGAAAAATAATTAAAATAATGCTTCGCATCAAACAGACGAAAAAAAAGGAGCGGGTTCTTAATGGCGGTCTGAAATTAATACTAATAATAAATAGTAAAAAAGTCGTGTCTGTACATTGAATATTTCCAAAAAAAATTAAATGTAATGGGTTATTAGTATTGTATTACTATTTGTCACCGACATGATGGCCATTGGGGCCGAAAGGCTTTAGAATGGAGACCACGTACAGCTAAGCGTAGTGTAGGCTTTGACCGCTGGACCGACGACCTGAAGGACGTTGCGGGGGGCGGCTGGATGAGGAGGACGGACGACCGACATGAGTGGCGAAATTTGGGAAAGGCCTATGTCCAGCAGTGGACGAACACGGGCTGATGGATGGATTGATGGAATAGTATTGTACTGAAGTCAAAATTACAATTTTTAGAATTTTCGTCTGTCTGTAAGATGCGGTTTTTTTAATTATCATCGTAGTGACCCTTTAACGTATAGGCTATAAAGGCTGTTCATAAAATAACGTCCAAGCAGACAAGGGGACAGAGATTGAACAAACACGGACGGAAAAGCGGGCAAAGACTAAAAAACTAAAACTAAAATAAACATAAAACTACGTTTGTAATGAAAGAGTTGCGCCTCAGCATATAGCCAAAGATCCGTAGCTGTTATTCTACCGCCGCCGATTACCAATATCATATTTCTGACAAAATAAACAGAGCTATCCAATAAATAATATACTGGCAATAAACGTTGAATAGTAAGTAGAATATAAACAATAAAGCGGCCATTATCTGGAGTTTAGGGACAATAACTGGTACCGGCCATCTGGGAAATTAGCCGAAGATAGCAAATTATGTTATGTGGGGCAATAGCTGGGTCGTCAAAACGTTATTAACTGTAAAAGGCCTCGTTAGAACGTAGTTGATTGTACAAAATATGTGGCTGTAGTTATTTCGTGAAGATTTGGTTTGATTGATCATTGGCGTAACTAACTCCAGTTCCAACTCATGAAGCATTCAGCAAGTATCTGTTCTCGATAATTTGATCGTGATAAGATAAATAGAGATGAACCTCCATACAACGAGATCGCATACAAAGCAAAAAATACCTTAAATCGGTTAAAGAATCTTTTTATTTAAACGACGTCTGTTTTTCTAGGGGGGCTCTGGATGGTAGTACCTCCTCTAGCCCCTACTTAGTTACGCCTATTCATCAGTTTACCGATGAAATCAACGATCACCTGAATCACAAAAAACAGGTGCTCGTTGTTTTTATCGACTTTAGCAAGGCGTTTGATAGCCTTGATTATAAAACATTATATACAAAGTTAGCACAAAATGGTATACAGGGTCCTCTCCTAAAATGGTTCAAAAATTATCACGAAGAAAGATTCACATCTGTTAAAATAGACATAATTTCAGTGATAAAGTCAAAACCGCCAAAGGCACCGCCCAGGGCTCAATTATGGGTCCAACAGAATATCTTCTTTATGTTAATGATATGTGCAACATAATTGAACAGGGATCTGTATATCAGTTTGCCGATGAAACGTGTATTGTAGTTGCAGAAAGAGATATAAAAAAGCAGAGCTTCAATTACAAAATAACTTTAATATCTTATGTAAATGGGCGCATGATATGGGACTGGTGTTAAACGCGAATAAAACAAAAGCAATGCATATTCATTCCTCTCATAGCAAAATATCTCACCAGCCATCTATTGTCGCACATGATCATCACTGCCTTCATCAAAATATGTTTCAATGCAGATGTACGGAAATAGAATTTGTTAAAGAACACATGTATATTGGCTTGGTCATTGATAATAAATTTACCTGGCGTCCGCATATTAACTATATTAGTAAAAAACTTAGAGCTATTTTATGCAAGCTATCTATTCTCAAATATAAAGTACCGTACAAAATATTAAGATTATTATATTTAGCACTTGCTGATTCCATTATTAGTTATGGACTAAGTAGTTACGGTAGAACACATAAAACTCATAGAGAAAATATATTTAAACTACAAATTAGACTTCTCAAAACAATTGTACCTAAATATATAAAAGAAAAACATTGTCAAGATTATACTCAATTGTTTCGTTATTGTCATGTAATACCTATTCAAAATAAATTAAAATTGTCTATCCTCAATGAAGAAAAAAATAAAGTACCACTTTTGCGAAGAAAAACACGATTTAATAAATTAAGGCAACTATCCGATACTAAAACCTTTAATTTACCTAAATGTAATAATGTTTTCGGAAGTAGGCATTGGGAATTTATACTACCAAAAATCATCAATAGTCTTCCAAAAGAGTTGCAAAAATGGTATTTTAATAATAAAAATAATTATATGACAAAACTGAAAAAGTACATGGTGGAATGTAGTGACCTCAACTACATTTTGTAAATAAAATAAGCTAAATTAACCTATTTGTATGTATAAAGTGTAATGTAGAACTCACTATCGGCAGATAAACCCTCGTGGCTTACGTCAGATAGTTCTATAATAATTGTTTTTAAGTGTAATGGGTATAAATTGTTCAATAAACTAAAAAATAATATCAGGTTCAGTTTTTGATATTTATTTATTTATTTATTTTATTTATAAACAAAAATCCACAGCAAGTACAGTTTTAAAGATAACATAAAAATAACATCAAGAAATAGTGCCAATGACGGATTTCATTACGCTAACAATATATTTTAAAAGACGAGGAACATAACTATAACTACTGAATAAATTTAAATAAAAAGACGCAAGCAAGACTCCGTATTAAAAACTAAAGGGTTGTGTGTGTCGAGTGATTAGTGTGCATGTATATGTGTGTGAGTGTGTGTGTGTCTCATCGTGTGGCTTTAATAAACAGGTTAAGAGTTTATAGCTATCATCAAATCATTATCGACAGCAAGACTAACAAATCGACAATTTGCACTAATGCTGAAAATCCGGTTTCACATAAGTAAGTCGAGGAAAATGGCAGAAGTATTCGCAAAGCAAGAGTGGCAACTTTTGGATTAGCGTTATATCCAAAATTTCTCCAATGTCAACAGGTGGAAGTAATCTTTTACAGTCGAATCTGCCTTAATTTCCAGAAATTCTTTTTGGACTTCTTCTGGTAGTTATAATTAGGTAGATTAATATGTCCGAATATATTACGCCCCCCTTAGGATCTCTCTACGCCCCCCACCCCCAGGGGGGCGCGCCCCACCGGTTGGGAATTCCCCTTGCTGAAACCACACATCGCGGTCCTGTGCTTTTAGATCAAAAAAAATTACAAGACCTTCATCCTAGATATCATAGACGCTTTTCGACATAGTGGCCATGTATTTGGCGATTGTGAATAGTTTATTTTATTCTACATATATTAATAGTCTTTGCCCGCGTTTCCGCCCGTGTTGTTCAATTTTAGCCCCGTTTTCGGCTTGGGTGTTATTTTTTGAACATAGCCTTTGTGTTAATCAGATCACTACGATGATAATAAAAAAAACCGCAACCAAATCCGTTTAACGCCATTCTAGATTTCCTTCTGCGTCGATCCTGACACATAATATCTTTTTCTTGTCTCCATTACGTAATTCTGCCATTGTGATTGTTTTTTATTGCCCCTTTGTAAATGACATAATTTAGTCTTCATTCCACCTCTTGGTACCAGCCCTTGATAGAACAAACAATTAGTAGAGAACACTTCGCACGTGTAAACATTTGCCCCTTCTTTACGTGAGATCTTTGACCTTTTGTGCTCTTGTACCTAACACGGGCTTCCAGGAACAGAGAGAGAAGTCATTGTAGGAGTGATAAATAATATTATAAACAGTTTCAGATGCTATTAGGATAGGACCTTGTTATACCTGATGTCTGTTTGCTTTAGCACACTATGTTCATCTCACTCACTCACGCCCCTCCGTCAACGCGGCTAACGCACACGAACATCAGGTATGACAAGGTCCTATTTTAACAGAACGGTAGGTCCTTACATTTAAAGTTGGCGTTTTGTGGAACTGGCCACTTCAGTCTCAAATACAATTATGTGGCGCTTGGTTAAGATGTATAAATTCACATTATTTAATATAAAAACTAAAATTAGAGCTCGTGTTTTTTTTTTGTTTTAAATTTAATGATTCCTTTATTTTTGCATCATTTGAATTTTCTTTGACATCGTTCTGTTCACAATATGGAAAACTTATGATATCGCGTTATTTACGAATACGAGCTCCATCGTGGCACCAGCGCTGCAGAAACGGCTTGAAAGATTATTGATGCGTATGGAGCAGCCACTGCTAAAGAAAACACAGTACGTTTTTGGTCTCAACATTTTCCTTCTGGAAATTTTGACATACAGAACAAGCCCCGTGGACGGCTGGAGACACAAGTTGATAACGATGAATTAAAAGTGATTGTGGAAGCGGTTCCATCGCAAACCACGTCAGAGTTAGCGGCAGGCTTCGGTGTTAGTGATAAAACAATTTTAATTCACTTGAAACAAATTGGAAAAGTGAAAAAGCTCGAAAAATGGGTACCGTGTGTATTGACTGAAGTAAGATAAGATAATGTTTATTTCATGCACAAACGAAAAATAAAATTTACTTAAATCACCAAAAATAAAAAAGATAAAATTACAGACAAGATAAAAGTACTCAAACAAAGACGTGTTGACTGTTGCTTTGCATTACTCAACCGGCACAATAAAGAGGGAATTTTGAATCGTATAGTTTAATAATTAATTAATCGAAAAAGCTCATCACAACCCAGGAGAACCGGCCAAATCCTGCCCCAAGCGAAAGTTGACTCATAAAAAAGTACTGGTGAGCGTTTGGTTATTTATTTCGATCAAATAAGCATAATAAGAAATTTGAATATTGATTAATAATGAACGATTAAAAACGATAATCTATAGGGTGTCTCAATAAGAGTGCACTTTTAATTTCAAAATAAAAACACATATTTTTTGAGCGAGTCGTGATATTTTTATTGCATTTTAAAGTAGACGTGTTCCGATTAAGTATGGAATAAAATATCCCGTAAATGGCCCCTGCGGCTCTGATGGCAGGCGATTTCTCTTTTCGAGAAATTTTCTATAACTTTTTGACAAAGATGTTGCTGTATCTCACCGATGATGCATTGGATCTCGGTTTCGAGCTCAAAAATAGTTTCTGGTTTATTTGCATAAGCCCGAGATTTCACAAAACCCCAAAGAATGGCGTGAAATCGCATGATCTTGGTGGTCAGTTGACATAAGAATTTTGTGAGATGATTTGGTCTGGAAATCAATGCTGCAGTAAGTCGATTGTTTCATCCGTGGTGTGGCAGATGGCGCCGTCCTGCTGAAACCACACGTCGTCCTGATTCATGCCGTCCAGTTGAGGCCACAAAAGTCCACAAGGTGGACGTCTTTCGTCAAAATTCGCTGTGTAGTGCTTCGTGGAAGCTGTAGTTGTTGAGAACGATGCCAAATTGATGTTTTCGGGTTTTTGGCGACACTCGCGTTTACAGCAGCAATGTTTTCAAGAGACCGACCGGTACGTCGACTCAAAGGAGACTGATTGTCCAGGTTCTTCAAATTCTTGACCTTTTTTCGAATTTATTAAACACAGGTGCACTTTCTCGATCGAAAATTCCGCGAGGTTTGCGAGCAGTCTCAGCGTAACTTTCCCCATTTTCGTAATGGATTTTCACAATTATAACGCATTTTTTTGCGTAGTGCTCCATTTTAATCAATCGAACCAATCATAAGTGACGGCTGTCCCCAGAGAGGCCAAATGAAAGTAAAAAAATGACACAAAGTTTAAAAAGTGCACTCTTATTGAGACACCCTATAAAATCAGAAATCAAATTATCCTTCGTTAAAAAAGACGTTCCGCAAGTGACGTACAAGTTTTGTATATTCCACCTATAGGTAAGAGATGCGAACAAAGAAGTATGCACTTCAAAAAATCAAATTAACGAAGTCAATAAGCTCTCTTCACGTAATTGGTAGATAAACCAACTGAAACCCAGCAGTTATGGGCTTCAGAATTATGTTCAAGTTTTATAAACGTAGGTTATTTAATATTTACTTAGCTTCGGACGAAAAGGTTTATCCACTCGCCCTTTCAAGAGTGATATGCGAGTTTAATTTCTAGTACAAATAAAACCGTAACGTAAAAAGGTTTTTTGAGCCTTTTGTGTCGGCCATATTTAATACAAATTAAGTACATGAATGCTTTGTGAAGGATCACACATCGTATACCCGGCTATAAACATAAAAACCGGTTAAGTGCGAATCGGGTCTCGCTTTATTAGGGTTCTAAAAAATATTCTTTTGGTGATAGCTTACAAATTCTGTTATGAATTGGCGTATTATATTTGTTGTTTAAATACAGTATATGCTACATATACAGTAAATTTCAAATTGCTAACTAGTTTAGATTTTGAGATAGACCCTGTAACAATAATGGTCTGAAACTGACAACTTTGACGATCCCCTATTTCGTCATAATTCTTGAAGATAAAAATATATTGTAATATTACTTGATAAATTGTAGACAATGACACCACACTTTTGTCTAGGTTTGGGGTCAACATTCTACATAAAATAACTTTTCAGGTCTGTAACTCATTCCGTCTATGAGCTAGAGACCAGCCGCGTGACATACGGACGGACAGACAGACAGCAGGGTGACATTAACAGGGCTCCCTTTTTTCCAGTCGGTGCGGTATCCAAAAAGAACGGGAATTTTTTATACCCCTCCGTAAATTATGAAACTTTTTATGAGGTAAATACTTAAATGTGTTCAGTACGAAAGGCAAACGTAAAAAAACTTAAACCCTTAGGAAAATGATGATGATTAGATGTCGGTCTGTCCATTCTGTCAAAAAGTGCTACCCTTTTAGACCTCATTATAACAGATTCTCCGGAATTGTTTAGGAATGTATGTGTTCACCATAATCCGCTGCTCAGCGACCATGCAATTGTTTTAGCTGATTTAATAATAAAAATACCAGACGCGCCTCCACACTACATATGGACGCGGAGTTTGAATAAAATCGACGAGGAAAAACTCTTGGCTGACCTTAAAAATCAACCCTGGAATGAAATTGTACAGTACGATGATGTAAATGACATGGTTAATCATTTCAACGACTTGATTATTGCCCTCTTTAATAAACACGCCCCTTTAAAAAGGATAAGAGTGAACCAAAAGCCGCGTCCGTGGCTGACTGATATGGTGAGGTACATGATGTCGCTACGAGACCGCGCCTGGCGTAAAGCTCTCGCCTCTAAAACTGAACATCACCGTCGTTATTACAAGGATCTGAGAAATTTGAGTAACCTTTTTTACTTAATTATGTTTTTTTTATTGCGACAATAAATTGAAACACTATGAAAGGAAAAATTAACTAATTGAGCTATTTAATTTAATTTTAGAATACTGCCATATAATCAACAATTATTCCTGGCTGAAAATGTTGCACGTTATATTTATAAGGTACCTGTATTTTGAAAATTAATTTAGGGTTTGAAAAGGGACAGTCTGAAAACTAGCGTTGTGTTGCTGATCTACAGCTCACAGCAGATGCTGAGTCTGCCCCTTTTTATCACAATTATTATGTGCAAATTCAATCGAAATGTTTTATTAATAAGTATGATTATTATTTTTTGTATGCTATATTGTATTTCTTTTGCATGTTTTTGTTTTTGTATTTTTATGTGATAAATAAATATTTTTCAATTTCAATTTCATTCGCTCGCGGCTCAATTCGTCAGAACGGTCACGTTGCAAGCATGGCAGTTCTTACGAAAATCTCTGGATATACTGATAAACGCCCTGCCTCACTCTCCCACTTCACGGGCGTGCCCACTTCATCCTAGGAATCATCGATGTTTTCCCAAGTTTTCTATAGGCGAGGTTATCCAGAGAAATCTGTCCTGCTCCAGTGCTTTCATTTTACACATGTTCACCCTGCTCCGCGGAAGCGTGCCGCGCAGAAAACTCGCGGTTTCGAGGTATTTTTATTTATTATTTTGGAACTATAAAGATGGGTTTTTAATATGACGGCCGTTTTATATCACATTTTTCACGACGTTTATTTCACTAAAGGTTTTATTCTCCAAAACTTAATGTAGTTCAAATGAAATTACATTTAGATCATAGTTCAGATCTATCTTTGCGATTTAATCGGATCGAGGGAAATGTAAGTAATCGTGTATCGAACAGCCGAAATATTAAGATCAAAGAGTGAAATATGACATATATTTTTACAACATTTATAAATCGCTATGAATTGGTTTAGAATTTGAAAAGAGACAAAATCAGGATAACCCCCCCGTAAAGCATTAACCCATTGGATATAAAAAATAATTATTTAAAAAAACAATTATTGTATATTTGTAAAACCTTGTACATATTTGTAACAATCTCAAGTTGGAGAGGAAGAGATGTAACACATTAACTATATCGATAAATTATGTAATTATGTCCATAAATTAATGAATGTATATTTGTAAAAACTTGTACATATTTGTAATAATCTCAAGTTGGAGAGGAAGAGATGTAACACATTAACTATATTGATAAATTATATAATTATGTCCATAAATTAATGAATGTATATTTGTAAAAACTTGTACATATTTGTAATAATCTCAAGTTGGAGAGGAAGAGATGTAACACATTAACTATATCGATAAATTATGTAATTATGTCCATAAATTAATGAATGTTTGAATCTTAGCATTAACTCAGCTCAAACCGAACCCGAGGCTTGTGTTTCCAATTACAATGATTTATATTTCAAGCTTCATTTATTAAACACAAATATTGACATTGTACGTGTAATGTTAGGTTTAAATATGCTTTGAACAATTACAGGGAGGCTGTTCGTTGTGATTTGTGGGTGTTTATAAACTTAATACATCAATTATTAAGTTTCTCAGTCGACTTTATCGGATATACAGAGTGACTTTAAAGCTAACTTACTGAGAAATATTAATAGAATACATTTTAGATAAAAATACAATAATACATAGGTAACACTAAAAGTTTCCGGAACTGGCCACTTACATAAACAATATTTAAAAATTTATTGCAACATTTGAAAATAGAACTCTTTGGCTGTAGAATGCAGTTTGTTTCATCTGACTGTCTTTTGTTTTTACCTTGTGGCGCCATTTAAAAAATTGTGTGTCTGCATCAACATGGATTTAACTCGGAAAAATTTTCGTAGTATGATTTTCTACGATTTTAAGTGTAATTTGACAGCTCAACAGAGCATCGCTCGGCTTGAAACAGCTTTTGGCAATGAAGCACCATGCAAGACGACTGTTTATAGCTGGTTTGCAGAATTCAAGCGTGGTCGTATCAATCTCAGTGACGAATCTCGCGATGGTCGGCCGTCCACCGCTGTGACCAACAAAAACATCGATGCTGTGCGCCGTATGATTAAAACAGACAGGCATGTGACCTACCATGAAATTCGCGCATCCTTAGAAATAGGCATGAGTCAAATACAATCAATCCTACACAAACATTTGGGTGTGAGAAAGCTGTGCTCGCGGTGGATCCCACACAACTTGACCGAGGCTCAAAAAACGGACCGCGTCACTTGGTGCAGTGCCATGCTTACCAGATTCAACGAAGGTGCGTCAAATTTGGTGTGGGACATAGTAACAGGTGACGAAACATGGATTTATTGCTACGATCCCAAAACAAAGCAGCAATCGAGCGTATGGGTCTTTCAAGATGAGCCGAAACCAACCAAAGTGGCGCGCGTGAAAAGTGCATCTAAGCGGATGATTGCTTCTTTTTTTAATAAAACTGGACACGTGGCTACTGTTGCTTTATTCGTCGTACCGTGAATAGTGACTGGTACACGACCATTTGTTTGCCGGAAGTTATTGACGAACTCCGTAAAAATAACCGTAAACGCCGTATCATCCTGCACCACGACAATGCTAGTTCTCACACGACCAGACAGAAAAACGACTTTTTGAAGACGAAGAATGTAGAACTCATGAGTCATCCTGCATACAGTCCCGACCTGGCACCTTGTGACTTTTTTCTGTTCCCAAAAATTAAGAACCAATTACGCGGTCAACGATTTTCATCACCAGAAGAGGCTGTCGAGGAGTATGAAAAACACGTTTCAGAGATCACCACAGGGGAGTGGCACAAAAGTTTTCAAAACTGGTTTGATCGAATGAAAAAGTGCATAGACGCCAAGGGAGATTATTTTGAAAAACAATAAATTAATTTTGTACCTTTAATAGTATTTTTTCATATTCATTCCGGAAACTTATAGTGCGTCCCACGTAATTAATCAAACATTAGCTACGACGACTAGCTTTTCCCGCGACTTAGTCCGCGTGGAGTTCGTTTCACCCCCTTAAGGGGCGAATTTTCAAAAATCCTTTCTTAGCGGATGCCTGCGTTATTACAACTACCTGTATGCCAAATTTCAGCGAAATCCGTTCAGTAGTTTCGGCTGTGCGTTGATAGACGAGTCAGTCAGGTTTGCCTTTCATATATTCAGAAAGAAGAAGATAATTTTACTTGCAAGCAGAAAATGTCCAAGCAAAATAATTTAAAACGCCTAAAACTGGAAGTGGAATCCGGAATTGTAGTTTCCAAGTATGGACTATGAAATACAAGTCGCTTAACACTCGTAGGCCCACGTTTCACCGACAAATTACGTTCCAGCGCGGTGGGTGGAGAGCTTTATCGCCGTACTTAGGGCACAAATTTGGAACCACAGGTTAAGGTGTCATCAAGTAAACTGTTACTTCACGTGTCAGCTCAATCTGTCCAGCCCCTATCAGGTTTTGTTCTAGATAGACAGGCAAGAAGCTTCTCTCACATCATTATTATTTTATGACGAGGATTGCCATTGAAATACTGTACAAATGACTTGTACAAAACTTGACCATTTCATGATGTTTAGTTTCAAGTTTATATAGAAGCATTGTATTTATTGATTTATCACTGTTTGTATGGTTTAAAAAAGTTCAATATTAGTGGTTATTTAAGTAACAAAATACAGACACAGTCAATTAACACGATATTTTGAATAATTATAATAATAGAATAATTATTCCAATTTCACTTTATTTGTACCAGTCGTTATCTTCTCAACTTGATGCTTGTCCCTTATTCTACCCAGAAAGGGACTAAAAGATAATTATTCTTAGGCCTGCTATTGCCAACCCATCAGCAACCAGGCAGAGACTGGAGTAAAACGTAACGTAACTCCACGTTCGTCACAAACTGAGCGGGCTTCGAAGTTGTTTTTGAGAAAGGACTTTATTTGTACCAGTCGTTATCTTCTCAACTTGATGCTTGTCCCTTATTCTACCCAGAAAGGGACTAAAATATAATTATTATTCTTAGGCCTGCTATTGCCAACCCATCAGCAACCAGGCAGAGACTGGAGTAAAACGTAACGTAACTCCACGTTCGTCACAAACTGAGCGGGCTTCGAAGTTGTTTTTGAGAAAGGACTTTATTTGTACCAGTCGTTATCTTCTCAACTTGATGCTTGTCCCTTATTCTACCCAGAAAGGGACTAAAAGATAATTATTCTTAGGCCTGCTATTGCCAACCTATCAGCAACCAGGCAGAGACTGGAGTAAAACGTAACGTAACTCCACGTTCGTCACAAACTGAGCGGGCTTCGAAGTTGTTTTTGAGAAAGGACTTTATTTGTACCAGTCGTTATCTTCTCAACTTGATGCTTGTCCCTTATTCTACCCAGAAAGGGACTAAAAGATAATTATTCTTAGGCCTGCTATTGCCAACCCATCAGCAACCAGGCAGAGACTGGAGTAAAACGTAACGTAACTCCACGTTCGTCACAAACTGAGCGGGCTTCGAAGTTGTTTTTGAGAAAGGACTTTATTTGTACCAGTCGTTATCTTCTCAACTTGATGCTTGTCCCTTATTCTACCCAGAAAGGGACTAAAAGATAATTATTCTTAGGCCTGCTATTGCCAACCTATCAGCAACCAGGCAGAGACTGGAGTAAAACGTAACGTAACTCCACGTTCGTCACAAACTGAGCGGGCTTCGAAGTTGTTTTTGAGAAAGGACTTTACAGCTTCATTTTTAGGCGAAGTTTACATCTCAACATGATAGGAGTTAAGCTTTTTCGCGTTACCTTGGCCACCATCCATCCATCCATCAGCCTGTTTTGTCCACTGCTGGACATAGGCCTTTCCAAGATTTTGCACCCTTGGCGGTCCTCCTGGAAGAAATGCCCATACTCACACACGCTGGGCAGGCTGGTTGGTGAGCGCGGTGCCGAAACCCTTGCACCAGTGACGCCGCTGCTTATCATCAGTCTGTTTTATATAAGGCCCAGCAATTTGGGATGGATATCCATCCATCGGTCCCAGGCAATGGTGGGTCGCCTGGTTTTGCCCGAGAGCTGTTCTCTTACTCTCCCCCGATTAACTTCGGGAGGATTTGCGAGTACCTCCACAGTCTAGCCCCGCATCAGCTCTACCACCTGTGCCACAAAAGAACCTTTTTTTAGAAGATTAAGGTTTTGTGTCAGTGTCTCCCCTGACTGTTGGGCAAGTGGTAAGCACTTTGCGCACAAATTCTGAAAAACATTGAATGGCCTTCAAACCTCATCTACTAACATACTAATCTTATTTCCGTATGACGCACATAAAAATTGCACACTTAGCTTTAAGTAACATTCCTTTATTCTTTTATAAAATGGTTACAGTTAGTCTCTAATAAACATGATCAATGTGAACATATCTTTTTAAATTCCATACTCTATCCCATCGCCCCATACACACACCTAGGGATGCTCGACAGACGGAATATGAGCCTGGTGTTATCAAAGAGTCTTCCTAACGACTAAGCTGCCGCAGTCCGAACCTAAGAAAATGCGTATTTTGTATTTTAACGACAGTCGACTTAGCTCCACTACCTCATTTACAAACCCCGACTTACAGTCTCAAGGCAGTGGTCGAGGTTACTGTCGACCGACTCGTTACTGCCTTAGTTGCTTTCATATTAACCTTTTTAGCTTAGAATTAGAGTCCGGGTGATAGACGGTCTTCGGCTAAAAAGGCGTTGGACAACAGAGGACAATGGGCAATGACGCTAATTGTTTAAACAACTTCTAAATCACCACGTTACAAGACTAAGGGTTTGTCTTAAAGCGTTTGTAATGCTCAACCTCGCACATATGTGGCTACTGTTTTCTATTTTTAGGGTTCTGTACCTCAAGAGAAAAAAACGGGGCCCTTATAGGATCATTTTGTTGTCCGTTTGTCTGTCCGTCTGTCTGTCAAGCAAGGCTCTTTATCTTAAGAAAACGTCGAGGTATCGAGTTGAAATTAAAACCATATACTTAGGTCTACCGTCCCTTGAAGTTGTAAAAAAAAACAAACTTCTAAGTTAACGTGAAAAAAAGATACGGCTGATTATGCCGCGAAAAACGTATATTTCGACACTTTCATGGGAATCAAAATTTATAGGGTATTTTCTGTTGGCCTAGAACTATGAAATTTGGCAAGTAATCGTCTCATACTTCAAGTATGAGAAAATATCTGAAAACTATACATTTGTAATTAATTCATAAAAGGGAGTCATGAGTCCGACTCGCACTTGTCTGGTTTTTTCATGGATGACGCTAAGTTGGTTTGCTCTAAAGGCTGAAAGGCAATAAAGAATATGCGTGTAAATTTTTTAATGCACAAATCGTTAATATATGATCAAATTAGGGCTATGAATAAGAATTTACAACTAAATTATCCATATTTCATAGTTGTAAAATCAAAATAAGTTTCATAATAATATTCTACAATTCAAACGGCTGCCATTTTAGCGCGCATCAAGTGACGTCACATGATACTGCTCTTGCTTGCGGTGTATGGCGAGTGGCCGGCTTTTTCATTATTTTTGATTAAAACAACCTATCACAAAATATTTGAGGGTTTTAATTTACACTTATTAATTTTGAACTTAATATTTTATGATGAAAAGTACTCACTTTGTCACAAAAGGCAGTAGCCAATGGTGACGTGTTTTGGAAATAATTATAAAACTATAAAATAAAATAATTTCCCATGTTCATCATTAAATTCTACTAAGTAAATAGAATACAAAAAACGCAATATATTACTTATTTAGACGACATGCATATTCTAAATATTGTAACTTAAAAGCACTTTTTATTACTGCAATAATTTTCCAGCAAAATGATTCATGTATCTTTATTATTTTAAAAACGGAGCAGAAAAATAAAAAGTCATCAACACGCAATAGAAAAAATGCTGCATTTTATACCGATATACCTATAGTATTAAAGACTTTAAACAAGAAATCACACCTTTATTTTCGGCCAAACGCAAGAGGGCGAAAGCCAAAAATGAACCTTCGGTCGGACTCTACTAAGAATGATCCCTAAGTAATAGGGAAGTCGCTCGAAGGGGAAAGACCCTATTAAAAGTTAGCCAAATGAGGACAGCTCGTTTGTAACGGCGTGTTCTTCAATTAATGCTTATAATAGAGTTCGCTGGAACTCGAAACAGTTCTTACGTAAAAGCAAAATCGAATTGAATCGTAAAAAGATAGAGAGGATGCTTTCACCAAAACAGTTCATGCTTCTTGTCTGAGTTTCCAGTAACTAATGATTCTTGACTAGTATCAAAGAAAAATCTGCTAGCCCCACTTTTAGCTATTATTGGAAAAGCACATAAGTTAAAATGGGTAAATGTTAGGAAGAAATAGGGGGTTGAAAGGGTTTTTGCAGATTTAGAAAGAAAGAAAAGATATTTAACTGACTGAACCACACACTAACAAAATACAAAATGAAATTAGCACAAAATTAAAGCAGCAGAATATTAACAAACACTTATGCTATATAGGTACCTATAGTAATAATCATCACTAGTATCTATGTTGTTTTATTACCTTAGATAAACAATTCAAAGATTCAAAGATTCAAAATGTTTATTTGTAAAATAGATACATAAAGTATACGTTTTACATGTCAAATCTAATCTGTATAAAAATAATATTTTATAATGAAACAAATATGATAATTACGGGAAATATATATAAAAAAACTATATTTAAGTTGGGCCACTAAAGTTATACACATGCATAAAATAAAGACTTATTGGAATAATAATATTAATATACATAATGCAATTAATAAATAAGTTGATAAATAAACTGAATAGACCATAAATAAATATAATGCCTAACCAAATATATACTAACTTAAGTAAAAAATTCAAATATTGTATATACCTACATAATGCAATGAATAAATAAGTTAATAGATAAATTAACTATAAATAGATTTAATGCCTAAATCCGCCCATTCGATTAATCTTGCTAAGAAGAAGGGCAAGAAACTTAGCAATCAGCCTATTTATATACAATGGAAACACTTTTTGGGCACACTTTCGCAGTGGCTCCGATTTAGTTATAGTTTCATTTAATCAAGTTCTATTGGGCTGTGTGAGATGTATTAAGTTTACAGTTTATTTATTGTTATTTTACTTTCTAGATTTATATATAGATTATTGTTATTTAAGTTTCTCATTTAATATTACGGTATATGAATGTTTACATACGTTAAAATACAAAAACAAACTTATTTTTATGAAATGTCCGCAAGTCACGAACAAACAGCTAAGGCGAAATGGTGGGTGCTAGATAATTCGATAAAATTCCTAATTTTTTTCTTAAAGGGCAGCACGAATTTCAGCGGTTTTTGTAGCAAACACAATGTAACCCAATAAGTGTATTTATATATATCATCAGCCTATTTCGCCCACTGTTGCATACGCAAGATTTCACCACTGTAGGCGGTCCTCTTGAGAAGGCGGGTTTGGGGACCGTGATGCCGAACCGCTTGCACCAGTAACGCCGTTGCCCATCACGAGTCTGTTTTTGTAACTGATAATTATTGAAAGCACTTATTAATTGCCCTTTAAAAATTCCTTATAAATCTTTTTTTTCCTGTATTCCTGACATTGGGCTCAAATTCTTGACATGTCAGGAAAATTCCTGTTACCTGATAACCCTCAGCCTGAGCTTCGCAAATTGAAGTGTTACGTCCATTTCACTGCTCATTTTTAATGACATTTTGAACGAGATAAAAGAAGGTAGACTGCGAAAAGACAGACCTTTAAAGGTCGTCGCACTTTACAACGGATCGACACCAGACCGCCTCAAAGTGAAACGTTGAAACATGAACTTTAAATCGTGTGACGATCATGTAAACGAGTACTACATCTAGTCCCCCTTACAAGCAGTCGTAGGTTATTCTTTGGTAAACTTTAGGTGGTAGAGCTGATGCCGGGCTCGACTGTGGAGGTACCACCATCTTACTCGCAAATCCTCCCGAAGTTATTCGGGGGAGAGTAAGAGAACAGCTCTCAGGCAAAACCAGGCGGCCCACCATTGCCTGGGACCGATGGATGGCGGTTTATCCATCCCCAATTGCAGAGCCTTATATAAAACAGACCGGTGACGGGCAGCGGCGTCACTGGTGCAAGGGTTTCGGCACCGCGCTCACCAACCCGTCTGCCCAGCGTGTGTGAGTATGGGCAATTCTTCCAGGAAAACCGCGAAGAGTTATGAAATCCTGGAAAGGCCTATGTCCAGCAGTGGACGAAACAGGCTGATGGATGCATGGTGACTTTAATTTATGCAGCCAAATTCTTCCTGAAGGCTCGATAAGTGCTTAGTAACAAGGTTCAAAGACCCTTTTTGTGAAATTCGTAAATTATTCTTTTCCTGTTCTTTACAAACGCAAGCCCAGTCCCGAGTCAATTACTATGGGACGTCAAGATTTTATTTTGTGAATTTAGCAAAAAATGTTATTGATCCGTGTTACTGATCACTTACCAAGCCTCCCTCCAGTATGAGTTTGGCTGTATAAATAAAAGTTACTTTATATTATATTTTTTTTCCTATATTTCTTTATTATATGCAGGTGTATAATTAGATCACATTTTAATAGCCCAACCTAAATTTTTTTTGTATGTATTTCCCGTGTTATTAAATATTTTTCTCATATTCTATTCTTTTTGTAAATATTAATTTTGACCTGTAAAAAGTATACTTTATGTTGATATCTATTTTACAAAATAAATATTTCGAATTTTTTGCTTTCTGGTGTTTTCTTTTTGTATCTAAGACATGGACAGAACGCAAAAAATAAGGTTAGTTCTGTCAAATGAGTTAAGTCGTTATACACCAAATTGCCATCATTTTAGTCGGTCTCTCGCCAGTCTCATCCATTGCCCACCAACAGCCTTGACGACATCGTCTCGCCATCGGGCCATCGGTCTACCCACTGAACGCTTTCCTGGCCTCGGCCGACACTCTGTTACTGCCCTAGTCCACCGTCATACATTATAGGACTAACAAATTTATTTTATATTACTATATTAAGACAATTTCCTAGTTATGTTTTACTACAGTCTTGAATTTACGCGTATTTTGATAGCACAGGAAATAACAACAACTACGATTTCCTAAGAAAGCTCTATGAAACCTACCCCCCCCAAATCACGATTCTGGGTCCGCCACTGACAGAAGATACGACTAACTTTGGCAGGACGTGCCTGCTAATACTCGTAGCTTGTGAATTCATTCACGTTTGTTTGTATTTATTTTATTTTATTTTATTTATTTATGGAAAAACAACAGGAGCAAACTACAGAAAGCAATAGTATTATAGGAATGTTGACATGTACATAAATCTACTCCCTTTAACATTTTTCACAAAGAGATAGACTTGTAATTAACTTTTGGTGAACATTACAGATGAAAGAATATAAACATAAACCTAACTTAACTAAATCTACAACTACACTACATTACAAACTCTGTCTTCCGAAATAGTAAATACATAAATAGATATGTCGGAAAATATACATACACACGGATAAATACAGAATAATCAGAATATTCTATAAGAAAGTCTTATAAGTAGCAGGGCACGTGGTTTGAACTTTTACAATATTTAATATTATCTAGCTTTTTCTCATTATAACTTTTTATGTCAATGTTTTTTACGTGTATATACGAGTATGTCATAATTTTATTTTCCATTCGCCTGATGACGACCCGACTGAGGGGTCGAAATATAGCGCAATTTGTTTGCTCTTATTAATCCATCCATCAGCCTGTTTCGTCCACTGCTGGACATAGGCCTTTCCAGGATTTCACCACTCTTGGTGGTCCCCCTGGAAGATATGCCCATACTCACACACGCTGGGCAGGCGGGTTGGTGAGCGCGGTGCCGAAACCCTTGCACCAGTGACGCCGCTGCCCGTCACTAGTCTGTTTTAAGGCCTGGCAATTAGGGATGGATATACCGCCATCCATCGGTCCCAGGCAATGGTGGGCCGCCTGGTTTTGCCTCAGAGCTGTTCTCTTACTCTCCCCCGAATAACTTCGGGAGGATTTGCGAGTAAGATGGTGGTACTTCCACAGTCGAGCTCGGCATCAGCTCTACCACCTGTTATTAATATTAATAAATAATAAAAATTAAAAACCAATGTCTGGTTTCTAAGAAAATATATTTATTAACTTTTATATGTATACTAATAATAAAGTAGTAAAAAAGTCGTGTCTGTCTATAGTACTGAGTTCAAAGCCACAATTTTTAAAATTTTTGTCTGTCTGTCTGTCTGTATGTATCTTCCGTTTTAACTTGAGAACCACTCACAGTTTTGATACGTATTTGGACTTTGGACACAGTTTTTTTATTATCATCGTAGTCACTCTGGTCAACACATAGACTATAAGGGATGTTCATAAAATAACGCCCAAGCTAAAAACGGTGAAAAGATTAAATAAACGCGGGCGGAGCCACGAGCAAAGGCTAATTATTAATGTATCCATAAGTCTTCAATTTTTAGAACTATTTTCTGTCTATGTGTTATGTATGTTCCGTCTTAACTTCAGAACCGACGGATATGGATACGGTTTTTTTTTATTATCATCGTATAGGTACCCTGGTCAACAAAGATTGAATAAACGCAGGCGAAGCCGCGGGCCAAAGGTTATAATATTAAATAACCTTGTAATTAATTCCCTGTAAAATAGCAGCTGTGACGTGCCTCAGTTTAATTAAAAAATAATGTATTTCCATCATCCGTATTTCTCTAGAGAGCCCATCCAAATAATATGAAACGAGTTACTTAAAAAAATAAAGACCAAAGTAAAGTTCAAAAACCTTCATAAATGACCCAAAGTTTTAGATAATAAATTACCTTACTTTTATTTATTCCGGGGCTGAAGATATATGTTTCACTTTATAAATCAAGTGAGGTTTTGAGGGTCTAAGAATGCTTTGTGATGAAGCTATACTACGTATAAATAGTTAAAGATATGAAAGTATGTCCTTTGGAGATGAAGGTTCATGTAGGATTAAACTGATTCGATTTGTTTATATGTATTTAGGTTGGATTGGGCCTAGGTCTTTTTTATTTTTTATTCAATGACCACCGTTATTTATTCCGATAGCATTTACAAGCAAAACATAATGTTCAAAACATAATGTTATATTTGCTTTTGACAAAATATCCTACAGTGTCACGTTAGCGATTTCTAAATTGATTTAATAAGGGAGCTAACGCGAAAATTTCGGTTTTTTTTAGTTCTGTAATTACTTTCAAGAAGAAGCTATCTTGGTAAATTAGTATAAAATTGTTGTTAACTTTTTCTAGATTACTTTAGAAAGCAACGCAATTGCAAAAACTTCGTCTCCAAACATACTTTTTATCCAGTTTGACGAATAGAAATCATGAACTCCAACATATTTTATTAGATGGGTTTTAACAATATCTTTATCTTGGTGAAAGGGAGCTATTTCTTATTTAACCATAAAAAAATCTCTAACATTGATACGCACTGCACGTTTTTCCTTTCGAAGTGACAGTAATTGTTGAAAAATTCATCGCACCTTAAACATAAGAGACCAAAACTAAAAACACAACATGGCGGATACCAGACGAAACAAAATTGATAAATACAATCCCAGTAAAAAACATACATTTTAATCAAACTAATTTTTCATGTCCTTGTTTCAAATTCATTAGATTGATACAGATTCAAAGATTCAAATTGTTTATTTGTAAAATAGATACATAAAGTATTCGTTTTACATGTCAAATTTAATCTGCATAAAAATAATATTTTATGATGAAACAAATATGATACGGGATATGGGAAACTTATATAAAATAATACTAAACAATATATTATAAAAGGATAAAAATATAAAAGACAGAAGGAAATTGTATCATGAGAAAAAAATAATGCATATCTTAGTCTAGTACTGTACGGTAAAACAAGATTGATGTTATTTAGTAAAACAACAAATATTATAAATTAGGTTTCCATATTCAGGGGGTGGCATATTGTTTGTCATGCATTTTAGCGTCTTGATGCTGCCATGTCATCTACATATATTACCGTTACCATAATATTTTAAGATTAGGGTTGTTATCTGACCGTAAGCTACAATATCTGACCCTCAGAAATGGTAGTTTACTATAAATTACAGTAAGGTATAGTCAGGAACGTCGCTAATAAACAAGGTGAAAATAGAACGCAAAGAAGTTTGAGCTAGGTGGCAAACATAAGTAATATAAACAATTGCCAATAGCACTCATTTCATGCATGACGCTGTCAGACTGGTTCGTTAATTTCGGAGCTTTAAGAATTTTAATTAATAACTTTTCACAGTACACGAGTACAAAACAGTAACAACATTTAATTTTACGATTAATATTGGAAATGTATTTATTTAGCGCCGGCCCTTCCCCGTTATCCAAACCTTTAATACTGGGCATGAGCGAGATAGACAAAATTAAAAACACTACTATAGAATAGGGGAGGATAGTTTCAGCAAAACCTTGTCTAATACCTAATAGTGGGGTTTAATTGATTTTTGTCATAAATTATTACACCTTTATCACGCTCACGTTAACTACGTTTCTTACGGTAATTTATTATTTCTGACGGTAACTTACCATTTCTGACCGTAACTTACATGAGTAAGGTAAAGTAAGAAATGGATCTTAATCTCTATTTCAAGGTTTCGTGGCTAAAGAGAGACAAACGTCAAAACGAGAGCCAGGAACCCTTAGCGCGAGGCTGACTCGCACTTAGCCAAATTATTTCTACGCGTAGAACTTTTACTAGCGCCTGCTACGTCGCGAGGCAGTAACATAATTCAAGCTACAACGTCAGCTCGTTTAGCTACAGAAATAGAACAAAACTTGACCGCTTTACTCATGAATCTCATCTTACCGTCGTCACTTTAATAAAGCACTACAATCTGCTTTGTAGTGCAAGCTTCTAAGTTCTAGTTTCCAGCTTTTTCATTGTAATTTTATCCTTCTGTCTTTCACCGTCTGCCAATTAGTTAAACTCAGATTTTGTAGCGTTATTCTAGCAGCTTGAATTCTTATGACAAATATCTGTTACTTTTTGTGTAAAAGTGATTACAATAGTTTGTAATAGTTTGTTTAAGTAACTGATTTTATTTTTGAGGAGACTTGTGCAACCTTATAATAAATTGTATTAGTCAAGATTCATTAATATTATATATAAATTTGTCGTAAATAGTCACGACTCCCATATGAATTTACTTAGTACTTTGTTATTTTGAATGTTTTATTAATATCCGAAATCAGTACATGAACATTGAAATCTAGACAAAAATCAAGCGATGGTGGGTTTCTCAGTCCCCAAAAAATGATACCAGGCAAAGTAAGTCGCAAAAAATTGGTATTTTTTTAGGGTTCCATACCCAAAGGGTAAGCAACGTGACCCTGTTACTAAGACTCCGCTGTCCGTCTGTCACCAGGCTGTATCTCATGAATCGTGATAGTCAAACAGTTGAATTTTTCACAGATTATGTATTTCTGTTGCCGCTATAACAACAAATACTAAAAAACAGAATAAAATAAATATTAAAGGGGGCTCCCATGCAACAAATGTCATTTTTTTGCTCGTTTTTCCTCGATATTGATAACGGCAACAGGTAGATGCTTGAAATATTCACAGAATATTTAGCTAGGTATATATTCACCTTGCAAATAAATAACTAAATTAAAATGAATTCATATTTAAGGGGGCGCCCATACAACAGACGTGATTTTTTTGCCGTTTTTATAGATCATGGTACGGAACCCTTCGTGCGAGAGTCCGACTCGCACTTGGCCGGTTTTTTAAGTTCGAATATTTTACAGTTTTAACTGCAATTAACTGTTTTATGCTAGTGGAATTCCAGACAGGGTGAGGTCAGTCCATTTTCAAGTGCGATTATTCGAGCATTTTCATACCCCAACCCAAGCGATGTTAACAGGGTTGATAAAAGTCATATCTTTTTTATCTCTGACAGACATAACCGACTTGGAAAAAAAACAAAAAATTTTTTTTGGTTGATATCATGTTTTCCTGTCTAGTCGTAGATAATTTTGACTTCCATCCATCCATCAGCCTGTTTCGTCCACTGCTGGACATGGGCCTTTCCAGGATTTCGCCACTCTTGGCGGTCCTCCTGGAAGAAATGCCTATACACATGATACTCACACACGCTGGGCAGGCGGGTTGGTGAGCGCGGTGCCGGAACCATTGCACCAGTGACGCCGCTGCCCGTCATCAGTCTGTGTTATATAAGGCTCGGCAATTGGGGATGGATATACCGCCATCCATCGGTCCCAGGCAATGGTGGGCCGCCTGGTTTTGCCTGAGAGCTGTTCTCTTACTCTCCCCCGAATAACTTCGGGAGGATTTGCGAGTAAGATGGTGGTACCTCCACAGTCGAGCCCGGCATCAGCTCTACCACGTATTTTGACTTATTAACTGTCAATTGCACAAAAAAAGACTGTCAAATACCACTTATAACGTCAATAAGGTTGCACTGTAGGGCTATGTATCATGTTTATTATCTAACGATTATAATAATACATCTTTAATTGTTATTTGAGAGTGTCTAATTTGCGTTTGAAAAATTTGAGTTATGTTTTATGTTAAAAAGAATAGTGTAATAATTGTTTCACCATAATTTTCTAACTTGATTTTCTTAATGAGTTTATTTGTAGTTTACTGTTACAAATTCAGTAAAGATTAAAACTTCAAATTTAAATTAATACAAATACGACAATTTTTCTCTTCTCATAACATTATGATTGTAATTAATCAATATGTTTTTTAAGATTATTTTTTTTATTGCGAAATCCATCGCTTTGGAATACTCTACATATTCCAAATAATATTCAAATTCGAACTTGATAACAAGAGGTCGCAGGTTCGAATCCTGGCCCGAGGAATTTTTACAAATTCTTGTCTTTACGTTTGTTTTTAATTTATCTTTTCCAGTTTGTAGTGCACTCTAATAATATTTTTTTTTTAATACTAATTACAAATATGATAGAAATCGCAGATTTTATAAAAAATTCAGGTGATTTAAATCAATCAACCCTGTCTCTCAAATCTATTACAGCCAGCAATACACTAAATAAAGCAAATAAATTCTATAAGTAGGTAAAAATTTATATTTTGTGCTTCTTACGTTTGAAAAATGTTGCAACAAAGGTTACCTTTTCAATTAAAAACGAATCCTTACAAAATTTGCCGTTATTTTACCTCAATAATTGGACTAACTAGCTGATTGCTCGCTAATAATTTTCTAAATATTCATAAGACCCTTACTAAGTGGGAATAAAGATGATTTTGCATTATTTTGGTTCTTTTAAGAAGCGGTCTGGCGTACCTCAAGGCACGAACGTTGGACCAATTTTCATTTAACAAGGTATGGATTTATGGGCCGCGGAAGGTGTTATAAGTGTTTAACTCACCTATTAATAAATGAAGGAAGTCAATTATATTCCTACGTAGTCACGTGGGTTTGTTTTAGTTTTTGATTTTGTTTCTGATTAATTACAGAAAATATAAAAAAAATCTTGTGTAGGTGTAGGTTGTGCGTTTCTGTTGGAGGGTGACACTTCGATTACTTGCTGTAAATTCATTAATTTTAATCATAATCAACTGTGTCTGAATAAAATACAATCATAAATTAAAGAAAAATGGCATACAATTATTTATTAGTTTAAAAAAAAAGTTACTCCTTAACTTTCAAGGCCGGTTACAAAAAAAAAAGACGCATTGAGGTCTGGTTTTTTCAAATACATTCGTTTTTATACATAAATACGTTTTTTCATAACATTTCAAATACACTTTTCTATTTTTTTTAATTTTAAGACTATTATGATTGAACAGTAATTTTGGACTTTAGACTAAATTTTAGTCATGTTCCGCAAGACCTAGGTAAACCATAATTTTTAAGGTTCTAAGGTTAAGGTTTAAGGTTAAATCCTTGAAAAAACATTCACAAATATTAAATAGAAAGAGAAAAAAATCAAAACTAATGTCAGGTGAAAATGATTACTAAAATAATTTAAAGTAATCATATCTCGTAAAGTACAAAAAATCGCGGAGCATACATGGGGGTGATTCGGATACTCCTAAATGTAAGACAGCCAAAAAAACATTTTTGGACTTCTCTTTTCCGGCCACACATATATATGGCTCCGCCATATGTTATTCGGTTTAACGACATGCTTTTTTCCAGGATGAAAAGTAGCCTATGTGTTAAGATAGGGTATAAGCTATATCCATTCTAAATTTCATCCAAATCCGTTCAGCCGTTTCAGCGTGGAAGAGTAACAAACACACACACACACACACACAAACTTTCGCATTTATATAAGTGTGAAGTGTGATGATGTGCTGATAAATATTTTGTAATTTTCGGTCTGGTTGACAATACCTATAGTAAGAAGCGTGATTCCTCTGTTGAACTACTGTAATTGAAATGTGAAAATGTGCAGGTCTTGTTATTTCTTCACGCGATTGACAAGATCATGTTAAAACATTTTTGTGACTTATTTGTATGTTACGGCTAATGATAAGTCTGATTATAATTTGAAGATTAGGCGGCTAAACTCAAGTTTAGATTTGGGCAATAGTTAATGTTATATTATTTCACCTTTAGCCGGCTGAACTTATAAATAACCACTAATTATCAACGGCTAAAAATACAGTAATAATTCAACAAAACGTAAAAAATAGGTGCGACGACAAGAAGGATTTTTGCGTTTATCATGAATTCTGTGAAAACTAGGGGGGAAAATTTATCTACTTATAAACCTTACAAGCTCCTCTCGAATGTATGAAACAGCTTATTGCTTTTTTTTCAAATTTCAGGTTTGACCTATAGTGAAAGATTTTCATACTAATTTATAGAAATATTTTTAGAAAAGGGGTTATCATCTTAACTCCCGTATATTTTAATTCTAGCTCAATTATGATATAAAAAACACATTTGTTTTCACGCGAAGGAAATTGTTGGATGCATTAAATTCTACCGCTGAGATAATACCACAGGAACTTTGAAAGTGCGCTTTTCGTGGTTAACTTTTTGCTTGTAAAGTGCAAGTTTATTTTGTTCAAAGCGGATTCTGAGTCTGCGGCAACGCTAGATATTTTATTTTAATATATATATATATTTTTTTTTTGATGGAATAACATACCGAAATTGGGACAAGGTTTCCCAGATTTTCCCGGATAAACGTGGTATTCTTTTGTGATTTTATTTGTAAATAGGTATGAAGGATTAAAAGATCAAAATTAGTATTTACGACCACCTGCATTGAACAATATAAAACCAGTGTAGTTTACAATATAGCGAATTGATTTGAAATATACTTCTGGCACTATACCAGGTAAGATATAACATTATAATAACGAAATGGAGTTCCTTGGGTAACGCTTTACATAAATACCCCAAATTCTGGAGCTAAAACATAAATAACCCCTAGGTATAAGCTATCACCTGAACACAGGTATTTCCAGTATTTTGTTATCCAATGATTTCCCAGCGGCACGGAGTTTTTTCGGTAAGACATCTTTCTTTACGGAATCTTCTTATATTTTGTAAATTACGGAAAGGTTCAATAAATATCAATACCTAGTCGGTTCTTAAATACTGTCACTGGCCATTTATTTCAAAAATAGAACACCTAGAAAAAAAAATGAAATGTTGTTTGAATTTCAAATATTTTTTGATTAATTATCTGCCAAATCACAATTACATTCATTCATTTTTTACGATGGAGTGGACTCGCAAAGAGGACCGAGTAGCAGTAATTGCATTGCATCGTTGCGGCCATCCACCGAAGACGATATTCAACTTGCTTCAAAAATTAAAAATCACTAAGAGGTTCGTGTACCGTACCATCAAGAGGTACAATGAAACCTCTAGTGTCGATGACGAGAAAAGAACTGGCAGACCTCGTTCCGTTAGGACTCCAGGGGTCATCAAAGCAATCAAGGCGCGTTTTGCAAGAAATCCCGTCCACAAGCAGAAACTGATGGCTTTGGAGATGGGATTAACCAGAAGTACCGTAAAAAAAGTACTCAATGAAGACCTGGGACTACGAGTTTACCGAAAAAAAAGTGGACATCTTCTGAACGCGCGTCTGATAGCTATGAGAGCCAAAAAATGCAAAGTTTTGCTAAAGCAGTACGCATGAAACAGACACCGCGATATCCTATTTACAGACGAGAAAATTTTTAATATCGAAGAGAAGTACAACAAACAAAATGACAGGGTGTACGCTACCAGCTCTGCGGCCGCTGGAAATGCCATTCCTAGAGTGCAGCACGGCCATCATCCATCATCAGTCATGATTTGGTTAGGAGTGTCCTACTATGGCCCTACTGAAGTGCATTTTTGTGAAAAAGGTGTCAAAACCAGTGCAAAAGTGTACCAAGACACGGTTTTAGATCGCATAGTAAAAGATCTGCCCCAGACACTCTTTGGAGGAAAGCCATTTGTGTTTCAACAGAACTCCGCACCTGCTCATAAGGCCAAAACAACTCAGGAGTGGTTCGAGCGCCAGAATATCGAGTTAATAAGGCATCAAGATTGGCCCTCATCTAGCCCTGACCTCAATCCACTGGATTACAAAATTTGGCAGGAATTGGAGGAGAAGGTCTGTTCTAAACCTCACAAAAATTTGAGCAGCCTAAAGTCATCATTGATTAAAGCAGTGGCCGATATCGACATGAATATGGTCCGTGCTGCTATTGATGATTGGCCGCGAAGATTGAAGGCTTGTGTGAAAAATGGTGGTCATCATTTTGAATAAATTTTGTGTTTAATTTAAGCTAATTAAATTACCTTTTTTTAAAAAAAAACTTTTTTTGTGTATCGTGACTAGTTTTCATTTTATAGCCAATTTTGTTTGTGACAGAATTTAAGCACCGACTAGGTAGATAACTTTATAGGAAAGGAATATTTCCTTTCTTTTATGATAAAATATAGTATTATTCTATGTATTGCTTTTGCCTGCGAGTTCGTTCGCAAAGTGAGTAAACCATCAAAAATGTATCCTTTCAAGTTTTAAAGTTAATCAAAAGCCTACGGATCGACAGAGGAACAAAAACGTTTTTTTACGGGCCTCAGGGATCTAAGGATTTTCTTACATATTTTTTCCATTGTACGGACAAAATGCTATTAACGATATAATTACAAATGAAGATGATGTCATGTTTTAGTAACGAAGCTTGCCAAGACTTTTATCATTTTTTTAGCAACTAAATTTTGCTTTCTTAATCGAGCATCCTTCAAACTTTGATATGGAAACATACTAGCTATTCTTTTAGTAGAACATAATTACGAATTATTCCAAGACTTAACTAACATAGATATGCTCTTAGAAAGGTGGGCAGAGACAATTCGTTACGTTCCTCACACACTTCTTAAATGTATGTACCTAGTAATTTTATTGGCGACCTATTAAATAAAAGTCCCAGACCTGTTCGCAACTAATCTAGATTATCCTAATTACCTAAAAGGATTCCACGTACACCTCAGTTCGACGGAATGTGTCCCCAGGGAGCTGAAGTAACTCAGGAGCAACTAGCAGGAAGATTAAGTGCCCAAAGCCTACTGTTGCTCGCCGGGTTTACGATCGATCTATTATTCATGTAGTCACATGCATGACGTCTTAACGATAGACTGTAATATCTTAGTAATGTCACAGTATTTATACTATGGTCATATCGATTTGTTCTTGATACTGATAAAGTTATGTTGCTACGGAGGCGTTTTGTGGCCGGGTTTATATCTAAAGAATATCGGACTGTCAATTCTAAAGCACTGTTCAAATCCCGCCAACCACTGAATCAATTTTTATCCAACTGTCACTATTATAAAAAAAAATCTTGGTAGGATGTTTATTATACGGCAATTTTTCCAAATATGTCACACATTTTATCCATATACTCGTATATGTCAAATCCTATTTTAGGACTAACTAGTTTGGCCAGAGCCTCCCAGCTCAAAAGAGAGCCGATAGGTAAGGTTACAAGGTTAGGTATGGCGAGTTGCACCACGTAGTGGCCAATCGCCGTGCATGACCTTCGTGTTTTTGACAACTAACCACTTTGTCCTCAGGTTTGGCCGGTAACATAATAACAATTGTTCAGCTACTAATTTTTATTAATGGTTTCTAATTTAGGTATATATCACCGAATATCACGTATATTCATTTTCATTTTATTTTAAACCCATTTTGCATTTACTTTTATTTGGAAAAATAAACGGAAAAGATCCTTACAGTACAAAACGAATACAGCAAGTTCACTCCCTACTTGTAGGCCGTGGATGATAAATGAGTAGACAGAAACAAGAGATCTGCCTGCAAACGAGCCAGATGGAGACAAATGACCTCCGACGAGCTTTTAAGAGCACCATAAATGTTGCAGCAGAAGTTGAATATAGCTCTTCTACACCAGCCATTGCAATATGATTTTTCAGTCAATGGCATAAAAGTTAAAAGCTAAAGCAGCGATTTTATAACTATCATTAATACTAGTGTAAACTTATTTCAAGTAAAAGTTTCGTGTTCATCTTAATTGTATATTTAATGTAAATATAAATTACCTTCAGAGGCTTTTGTGGTTTTTTATTTTAACCACGATATATTTTTATTCTTTTGAGATAATTAAAATGTTCTATAATGGTTTTGATACAAAAAAATATTTGCTTTTAGAATGAAGGGCCTAGAGCAAGGTCTGTTTTTTTAACTGGAAATAATTAATTATACCGTATTTTTATGACAAATGGACGGTTACTTTGTGCGAATCACACATTTTGTCGACTTTATAAGTATTATTTTCAAAATATTTAACAAGCATACCTATTTAAAAGCAAAACTGACATATTTCTGCTGCGAATCTGTCTTTAGCAACGATATGTCTTTGTTTTCATCTATGGTCTTTAGATTTTATGAATACTTAACTTGTTTAACCTTTCGTCTGAGATTCTAGTTTTCCAGTGTGTTTAAGTGTCTGCATGTCTGTCTGTACACATCTACTCAAAGGCCGTTGATGAAACATAATTATTTCGTTTCAATTGGCCAATTATTTTTTTTATGCCAATATTTACGATTTGAAAACCGTTTCGGGGAATAGCTACATAACTCTTTTTAGTAAACAGATTTTAACCTGTAGAATTGTGGCGATTTTTGCTTTCCCGCCAATTTTGTTTTTGGCTATATCTCCGAAAGTAATGATCAGATTCTAATGCGGTTTTCTTTTTCTCAAACTAGATTGAATTTCCGAATCCGGAACATTGAACTGCGCTCCAGAACTCAAATTGCTGACGTTTTTTTTCTCGGAGAAAGTAGGGTACTTTCTTCTGGGAAAAGTTTTGGTTATATATATAAATGTATATTTATATACTACATATATGTCTATTAAAATTTCATCATATTGTAGAAAAATATAAAAATAGATAAAAAAATGAAAAAAAAAATATCTCTATATACATATAAATAAAAAAAGTAGGTAAAATATGGGTGTCAAATTACAAACCACAACATTTTTTTTGTTGCAATTTTTTTTGCTCATCTTTCTAGCTTTCCAACTATTACTAGATAATATAATAACTACTCATTAATATTTTTCTTGTATGAGCCGGCAGAGTGTGTCGATCGACACCTCCACTAGCGCGGCGGGTTTTAACAAGCGAGCATATCCTTCATTAGATGATAAAAGCGATGGCTTTTATTTGTCCAAAATGACCGATGTGAAAGAATTTGACTAAAACTCTTTGACCGCCTTATATATTTATTTATATATTGCACTTGTGGTCGCGTATGGAGTTCCTGTGTTCACCACTCCAAGCACCACGCTGAGATGTGAGATTCGTCGATGAAATGTGGATGTACGAGTTTGGTTTGTGACTTGCACTTCGTAGTTCACACAGTCACAACTCCTCGGAAACACCCCTCTGTCACGTCACAACAACTCTAATTTACGTCGTCAATACTGCAGTGCTTAAAGCAGTGCTTAGTACGGTTTGTCACCGACATGATGGCCATTGGGGTCGAAAGGCGTTAGATTGGAGACCACGTACAGCAAAGTGTAGCGTACGCCGACATCGTGCCCGCTGGACCGATGATCTGAAGGACGTTGCGAGTTAAAAAGGACTGCTATACGATGCTTCTACGACGGAGAGACATATAAAGAGGGCCCAAATCCCATCGTAAGGACGTCTTTAAGTCATTTATACGATGACCTTATAAAACGAGGACGCCGACCGGACCACTAGATTGTTTACTGGGGGTTGGCGGCTGAATGAGGAGGACGGAGGACCGCCCAGAGTGGTGAAATCTTGGAGAGGCCTATGTCCAGTAGTGGAAGAACACATGCTGATGGATGGGTGGATTGAATCCGACACCCTTCACCCATTTGTATATTTACAACATTAATTTAACCGAAACAACAATATATTTAATGGTAACTTTTAAGCTCAACATCAATTTGAAATTACTTACATAAATGTAGCAATACATAATATGTGTACTTATGTTTGTCTGATGGATTATCAATTGAATTCGTTAAGAAATTTATTTTCTCCGCTTGAATATGAAATGCTCCTCTGTAGAAATAATCCTACAGCAGGACTAGCGAGGTTATTTCTCTTATCTACACTGTAACATTACTCCCTCTGTAGCACCCTTTGTTTATCATCTATATAACTAACTCGTCTGTTTCTCCCTTTGTTCACAGTTGGCGTTTGATTTCGTAGCAGCTGGTGGAACAAAGGAACGATATTGATATAATTGCTTTTAATAGTTTCTTAGATAAGCTTACATTAATCCCTTTTGAATACAATAGAATGGAATATATAATTTATATGCTGTGATAAGGGTACTAGAAATATATAAAGGGAACGCCTTAGTCAGCTTGTATTAAAGCATGCAAATACTACATTCATGATTATGTTTGTAATAAGTTATTTGTTATAAAATATAATTATAGTCTTTATCAATGTCTCTCCTTTAATTTGTATGTTTAATTAATAAAATATTCCAATTTTTTTTGTACAGAAACAATGTCTCTGTAACCATTCAAAAATACTTAAATTGTTGAAATAGGATTTTGTGTAACTAGGTGACAAAATAAAAGTTATTGTGAGGCGAGTGCCAAAGTAAAATAAGAAATATTAATCGCTTATTATAATTATTATTAGAGTGAATTACAAACTAGAAAAGATAAATAATATAGAAACAAATGTAAAGACAAGAATTTGAAAAAATTCCTCGGATCAGGATTTGAACCAGCGACTAAGAGCTTTTATGCGCATATTATTAATTGCTTATTAATAAATTGGTTATCTAAGCAGTGTTATTACGTGGTGTAACAATATTACTGATGCATTTTACCTATATATATATTGCGATACTGACAAATAACGTGCGTACTTGTAAAACCGTTTCAGATGTTGTAATTAGCTAAATGTAGTATGGTAGTAGTATTTTTTGCTTAAAATCGAGAACTACTCGACGGATTTGGATGCGGTTTTATTTATTATCATCGTAGTGATCCTGGTCAACAAATAGGTCATAAGGGGTGTTTATAAAATAATGTCCAAGCTGAAAACGAGACAGATATTGAATAAACGCGGGTGGAGCCACGGGCTAAAGGCGAGTTAAGAATAAAAGAAACGTCGTATATCCGTAGCGTGCATCTAGCTACGTCGGCGTAGCGTAAGGTCGCTCCATATTCGTAGCATTATTCACCAAGATGTACTACGGAGTTTAAAGCAATTAAAGATAAAAGTAACTAGTTAATTACTGTATCAACTTATTTACATATTTATTTATTTTGCGAAATTAACAAAAAGTGTTATCAATCCGTGTTACTGATCACTTACCAAGACTCAAGTATGCATAAATAAAAGTCACCTTATACCGGTTGTAAAAGCAAAGGCAAGAATCCTTTAAGGGTGTGTTAGTATGATCGGTAAAGCTATTATTTTAAATACTGGGATCTCTAAATAAAGTACCAGTACCTCATAATAAGACGATTTTCTTTACACAAAATACACTAATCGCGTGGACACCCTCACTGGTCGCTGGCCACTCGGTTGAGGGGTGCGGGTTGCGGGGTGCAATTAGGTGTGTGGGCAGGCCAGTGAGCTGCGTAGCAATAGCTTAGAAAAATGATAGAATTTTTGATAAAAATTCAAGGTATTTTTTTTCCTCGTAATGACATCAGAATCGTGTATACTTTTATACCCTAAAGGGATTCTTGACTTTGCATTTACACTCTGTATAATAACACGGATTGATAACACTTTGCTAATTTCGCAAAATGAAATAATTAACGTTCCATAGTAATTGACTCCGGGCTGTAAGGAACATGAAAAGAATAATTTACAAGTTTCACAAAAAAGGTCATCGAATCTTGTTACTGAGCACTTACCGAGTCTTCAGTAAGAATTTGGCTGTATAAATTAAAGTCACATTTTACATGTGTCGACCATGTGCAAGCTACAAACTACTTGAAATACTTATGTAAATAGTAAAAGTGAACAGTTGTCGGTGGCGCACTGACCGGAGCGCTTGGCGTGGTGTCCGTAGAGGCGGTTGAGGTCGAGCGCGAGCACGGTGTGCGGGAGTGCACAAGACACCGCCGCCAGCGCCGCCACACACGCTGCCACGCGGCATCCGGACATCGCTGCAACAACACACCAACACTTGAATTTAACACACGCGCACCAAGTAGAACGGAACTTGAGACTAGGCTTAGCGTGCACTACGAATCATTTCTGTGCGTTTTTTATTCGCTAAATCTGTGAACTATAGAATTACATACCATACGGTCCGAAGTAGAATTACATCGCTCAAAGCCATGAATTATTTGAAGCGTGAGCGATGACTGGTCCGTAATTTGTGTGCTAGCAAACGACGTGAAATAGAATATGAATATGAATAGCTCATGATTCGGACCGCATTCAAAAAGATACCTCATTATACTTAACATATTTTACTTTAGTCATTTTATTTTAGTTTTTTTTTATCGACTATACACATTCATAAATATAAATTCTTCCATTTCGACGTGTTCCGCAAGACTTTTTGTCTGAAATTATGGAGCGAAATCAGCAAAAATCATTTTTGACATTTCATTCCGTTCAACGCTCTCATCGCCTCACCTCCGACGCGTGAGCCACAAAAGTCATACGAATGAATGAAAGCATTTGCCTAACTCATGGATTATTTGCCATTCACCTCATTCATTTGTAATCGATTTTAGCGATGTTATTCTATTTCGGACCGCACGGATTGAAGTGGGCGCATTAATTTGTTACGTTGACTACTCTTGTAGGATAATCTTAAATATCATATATTAGAAATAGGTTATTTCTGTCGAGCTCGGCATCATCTCTACCATTGCTAAATAAATCCATAATAAATTAATTCCTAAATAGGCTCGTTCCTTCATCCCAGGGGTCTAGCACGCGCCGTCGATACAGCGTCTCTCCATCATACTTGCTCTCTCGCCCATTGACAATGGCGGTATGAATGAGAGCGCAAGGCTATATCTCTGGCGCATGCTAGCTACACCTGCTAGTCTAGCATAGCAAACCATATCGAGCTCGATAGCGCTTGATACGGTGCTCTGTCTCACTCTGTTGATCTACCTAAAGAGGGACAGACAGTGTATATGGAGCTGTCAAAGCTCGATATGGTCTACTACGCTACATCTCCTGGTCTCAGGGACGCTTTCCATAGACGGTAGTGGTCAAACGTAAGCACATTTTGAATAAAAAATAATAAAGTAAGACTTTGCAATACTATTTTCGATGTAAATTGGTAGAAGTTTAGATTAAAATGATATCATTGTGGTATAGAAACGCAGAAGAAAAGTAAATCTGGATACGAGAAGCTTTGAACCGGCATTCAAATCTCTTGCTTGCCAGGCGATTGCTCTACTATCTGAGCTACCAGATCTCAAGACAACTCTTGAGTAAACCTTACTCATACTGCAATGAGTCACTTGGCGTCTAGAGGACGCTAGTGTATTTAAGCTAGTCGAAGAGCATTATGTATATGCCCTACCGTCACCTGTTACAGCATCGGGTAGTTAAGAATACACATTACTCTTATCGAAACTATGAAACGTTAACATTAGAATGCATATCCTTGCGATGGATAATGCCAAGTATTTAAAATATTAAAATTTATTTTCATAATTGTTTCGACACGAGTTTAAAGGGAACAAACAAGCAACTATTTCTCTTGGCACTGATTTGTATGAATAGGTTAGTCCGGTTTAGAAAATCTTTATGATGTCTCTGTTTTAATCAGGTCTAAATCATTACAAAAAATAATGAATTATACGTCTTAAGTGAGATTTCAAACCGCATCTTTATTTATTATATCAATTAAAAGCTAAAACAATTTCAAAGTGGCATTAAGGGAATCAAAGAGAAAACTTTGTAAACAATTTACAAACTGTATCACTATTGAAAGCCACAGAGTCTTCGAACCATGGTATGAATAAGCATTTTCTCAAAACTCTAAATATAATACTCGTACTAGTGCTTGTATCGCTACTACTCTACTTGTCAATAGTAATTAGAGATTATGTTTTTATTGCGAAATCCATCGCTTTGGAATACTCTAAATATTATTATTGGAGTGCATTACAAACTAGAAAAGATAAATTAGAAACAAATGTAAAGACAAGAATTTGAAAAAATTCCTCGGGCCAGGATTCGAACCTGCGACCTCTTATTTCCCAGACAAGCGCGCTACCAATTGCGCCACCGAGGTACTTACCTAGACCGTTGAATTTTTCCACGTTCAGTATGTGCATTACAAGCTAGTTAGATCAAATAGTTACAAAAATATTCGCTGGACAAGTATGGTGGAAAAATTCAACGGTCTAGGTAAGTACCTCGGTGGCGCAATTGGTAGCGCGCTTGTCTGGGAAACAAGAGGTCGCAGGTTCGAATCCTGGCCCGAGGAATTTTTTCAAATTCTTGTCTTTACATTTGTTTCTAATTTATCTTTTCTGGTTTGTAATGCACTCTAATAATAATATCAATAGTAATTATAGGTTGTCCGAGTTATCATGATATGGGTGACAGTTCGTAATTTTCCGTTTCACCTATACTACTCACAACATACTACATACACCCAGGTGCAAAAGAAAATATTAGGTTTTAGAAATAATGTATATCATTATTGCAAAAATACAATAAATTATTTATCTATAAATCGAGACAATAATCAGTGTATTCGTTAAATTTAACAAAAATAGATTCAGAAAAGAATAACGTCTTTTTGCTACTTGATGCGTGGATCGGAACGTTACCCCATAGGGACTGACACTACATAATCGAAAATACATCGATGAATCGGTGCGGCCATCATATAGGATCGCGTCAGTCGTTGCGGTTGCTTTACGTGCTATTTGTTTTGACGTTTGTTACATTTTTTGTTGATTTTTGTTTTGTTATTGTTGTTTGTTTTTGGTAAAAAGTCAAGAAAAACAACAAAAAAAATTGAGTTCTCATGCTCGGGAGTTATTGGTTCGTTTAATTTAATTAATTTAGAAATTAACAAAAAGTAGTTTGGATAATCAAAGAGCAATCAAATAAAAAATCGATTTGATAGCCCTTGTTAACGATCTCGATACTTAAAAAAATCGATTATATTTCGTTAGGACACATAACTACAACTGCCAACTTTGAACTGCCACCCATATCATGATAAATCGAACATACTATAGTTAACATGGAGAGTGAAATTTAAATTCTGTGAATTTCTTTAAATTATTTGACTATTTCTTCTTGTCATATGTATCATTATGTGGCCAACCAGAGTACCTAGCATAGTAGACCATATCGAGCTTTGACAGCTCGATATACACTGTCTGTCCCTCTTCAGGTAGAGCAACAGAGTGAGACAGAGCACTGTATCAAGCGCTATCGAGCCCGATATGGTTTGCTATGCTAGACTAGCTGGTGTCAAATTTGCTTAAGCCGCCCCCATACCGGCCTCTGACTGATAATAATCTTTCGATATCAGCCGGTCTTCGTGCTTTTCGAATGCCACTAATGGCCACCCATCCAAAGACTGACCATGCCAAGCGTTGCTTAACCGCGGATCGTTACTGGTCACGTGGCCGCACGCTGGACCTTCTACTGGTACAACTCACTCCTTAACTAATAAACGCTCATAAAACTTTAATAATGGAAGCTAGAAGGGAGTTGCATTTGAGCTTCCGTAATCCAAAATGTTATCTGGAAACAGTGTCCTATTTATACCTTTAAAAAGCTAAAATTAAAAAAAAACAATTGTTTTAGTACACCATCAAAGGATCAAAACATTCTGTATACTCCAAAACATAAACTTGCAGGATTCCAAGGATGTTTTTATTCATTTAAGTTTAGCTAAAAACAATATCTAATGAAAAAGCAAATGAACACTGGACATTTGAAACATCCTTGGAAAGCCTACAATGCTTAAGACTATATACCCTACTAATAATTCTATATGTATGTACTAATTATCTTTTTTTGTGTTTTTTCCTTAGTACCCATTTTTTGTTTTGTTTTTATTTACAGAATTAGAAACACCTGTACTTTTCTTTTATTTATTTATAAGCCATTTCTGCAAATTGTTATTGTTTTTTTTTATTTAGTAAAGAAATTTGTTAACTACTCTTACATAACCTATCATGCAATTGTAACGGGAGTAGCTGAAAACCAGCGCCAACTAACGCTTGTTTTATGGCACATAGGTGAGCTACATCCTTTTATTTTTATCTATAGAATATTCCCTACTTAAGTTACCTTACCTTATACTACCTTTTCTACTGTTTTAGTTTTAAGTATTTCTTTTTGTAAACGTGCCAATAAATTTATTTTCTATCTTTCATTCAGGTAATGAACTTACTGAGTCTCCACTATCAATTTGGTTACATCAGTGAAAGTCACCTTGTAAATAAAACAGCGCGTCGAATGAAATCAAAATAATTAATCAAAATTCGTAGCTCGTCACGATTCCCACTGCCCTCGATTATTTGTACAACTTTACCCAAAATGTTACCACAGAACAGTTTCAATTTAACATAGCCCCAATCATAATAAAGGTAATATAAACGAAAGCGGACAAACTAAGGCAAAACCAATAAATGTTATTCCAAGTTGGCTCCAAGTTTCTGAGTTGCTCTCCAGTGAAACTGGCTAATTAGAAGTATAACTCTGACATCTCACTTGGTTCGTTCTGAAGTTTGTATTAATACGGAGTTTTAAAACTACAGAGCGAATTGTATATCAAGCACATAAGTAAATTGAAACTTTCGTGATTTTCACACATTATGACCGTGAGACTCGGGGGAACTGTAGACGCACTTAATTAAGGGCGCATAGGCACGTTTTTCGTTACAATCCTTTATTATCTGGTACTTATATTTTTAAATGCACCATTTTGCAAATATTACCTTACCGTCCTCTTGAGGCACAAATACACGCTTTTTGGGGCATAAAGGTTAACCTCACAGTCAGCATGTTTCAGTTAAATTTCGTAAAACTCATTGTTGCATATCGACCGGAAGGAATCGAACCTGGGCCTCAAGATTGAGAGTCTGTAGTCCTACTGACTTAGCTATCGCTACTATAATTTGTTATTAACTTCATAAATTTGTTTTCCATAGTCTGTTGATTGATGAGTATTCTTTTCGAGTCGCCAGTAAACTTCCTTAACAAAATATAATTTGGTGAAGTGAGAGTCGAACTCGCGCACAAAGGGTTCCGTACCTTCACACAATACTGGTTCGGAACCCTAAAAACGTACATATGTATCTACAATATAAATGATATAATAACATTAAGGCGACAAAAACATTGCGTTAAAATGGTTGCGCCCGACAAACAATGTGATATCCTCTGAGTACGGAACCCTAATTTTTTGTTGTTTTATTTGAGAGTATCTAAAACAATGAGACCAAATTTTAAACTTGTATGTATTACCGTCTTAAAGGCAAAGCTGAAACAAATAGTTTTTCGAATATTGTAAGTTTCGATTTAATAAACGCTCTTTACTCGAGAACCACTCAACGGATTTGGATGCGGTTTTTTATTATCATTGTAGTGACCCTGATTAACACATAATGGGTGCTCATAAAATAACAAATAGTCACGACATGAATCCCCGAGGGGGTGTCAAAGGTGTTCCGAGTGTAAATTGTGAATTATATGTAATATTCTTACAATAAATAAATTCTTTTCTCATCTATCCCATAGTGTGTGGGGTATCGTTGGATAGGCCGTTTAAAAACATTGTGGGTGTGTGAAAACCATTCTTCGATTTAGGGATCCGTTGGTGAAATATTAAGCTTTAAAGTGAAAATTTTAGTTAGAGTGGAGCGTCCCCCCCCCTGCCGGCTAAGCGGTTGTTTATAGAAATGTGAAAAAATTCACAGACGTAGTATATATAATTAATTTAAAAGGAAAACTATCACAGCTAAGTAGGCTTTACAGGTTTACGAGTACAGGTCGCGCCAAACTGTTGGCCCCCTATAATGTATGGGACAAGAAGTTTGGCGCGGTCTGTATTAGTAGACCAACTTATATGTACCGGGCAACTACGGAGCCCTACATTGCGCGTGGCCCGAAATGCACTTGGCCAGTTTTTTTATAAATTAGGTCTGCTTCTGAGAATAGTCTTTCTGAATGAGCATTTTTTGTTATCGTTATTTAAATTATTCATTATAGCATCATTTTTGATGTCGAATGATTATGGCGAATTATTCGACTATTCGCCATAGAGAATGCCGATTAATCGCTAAACGATTATCCACTGTAAACGCTATTCGCAGCAACTCTAATCATAAATGATTAATGAAATAAAGTACACTTGCGGAGTATTTCTTTAAAGAAAAGGTCTACGCTCTTTTAAATCGACAGTCATTCCAAACCCAAATGAAAAACTCAGGTAATAAAATGGGGCAATTTAGTTGATACACCCGCGTTACTGACGGCCAGGCAAAGGTTAACAATTTATCACGCTGGTTATCAAATGAGTTGGAAAAGTTTTATTTACGTAGATAATAGGGCAGGAGCCAGGAGCTATGGCTTATGAATAGCGTTGCGTTGGACATTCATGTTTTATACGTAACATATTTTAATCTTCTGGTTATTTAAAAAAATATGCAGTGAACAAACAATAAATTTAAAATTTGAGATCATTTTTTTATTTTAAACAATAACGCCGACCAAAAGAAGAAAAGCGCTAGTTACGGCTCTGTTTATTTAATGAATAATATGTCAATAAAGCATAGTATATAATATTTAGTATCACAAAGAATGTATCTACATTATTACTGAAGCAAAAATCCTATCCTACTAATATTATAAATGCGAAAGTTTGTGCGTGTGTGTGTGTGTGTGTGTGTGTATGTTTGTTACTCTTTCACGCTGAAACGGCTGAACGGATTTGGTTGAAATTTGGAATGGACATAGCTTATACCCTAACTTAACACATAGGCTACTTTTTATCCCGGAAAAAAGCATGTCGTTAAATCGAATAACACGCGGGCGGAGCCGCGGGCAAAAGCTACTTTAAAATAATTTGTAATATATAAATCAAAACTATCTAAAGTTAGCCCAAATTTATAGAATTTACAGTTTCTTTTTTTTAAAAGCACCTCATATCCAACATACATTTTTAAAATACCCGCATGACATTTAATAAATACAACCACGATAAAGTCAACCGATACACTGATAACCGATAACCTACTATATTACCATTAAAATATGTTTTTTAATCGTTTTTTTGTCTGTTTGTGCGGTAAACATTTTGCTATTTATTTTAAACTAACCTTCTGATGAGCTGAGATGAGAAAAAAAGAAAACACATTTTTTAAAGTGACTAAAAAGTATAAAACAATTTTCTTAGAATGGAAAATGTGAGGCGCATATATAGGTGTGGTAGAGAGCTGTCATTGCATTGGACAAAACTCACATCGGTTCAATACCATTTGCAGTGAAATAAAATTGTACGTGACTTAGGTGAAATTCATGCATCAAATACCTATTTCAGGCACCTGATGTATTTCGTTTAATGAAATAACTGTATACTTACTTTTAGTTTTAAAAACGTGGTACATATAAATTTTAATTTAATAAATACAATTCAGAACCAGTTTGTCCTAAAATCACGTTTGGTAGGTAATATATTTTATATTGTTCGTAGTTAAAAGTTATATTTTGGGCGCTATAATTATTTCTTTAGACTATGTTACAAACCCGAAGAATCAACCCTTAAGTTCTTTTCTGTTACTCTCAAACAAATAACACTTTCCTTTGCACCATTCCATTGTTACAAAAACATTCGTGTAGAAAATTGGCTTCTTTTGTAAAAGGAGAAAAAAAGCTAACAAGGAGAAAACATCTGAGCAGTATCTACTTATTAATAGGCCGTCTTTGTGATCCATAGAAACTGTTATTCACTAAAATAATGCTTTTCTCCAGTTATATAAAATGACAAGTAAAAAAAATATACGTAGTATATTTAAAAATATATATTATTTTCAAAATTTTATCCCCTTACGCGTACGCGTTCAGATTACAACGTAGCGGATCAACAAAGTGAGAAAACTACGGAATCGTTGCACTTGCTACTGGATGCGCGATGTGTGGGTTTAAAGGTGCACAAATTTGATTTTTTCTAAATTTTCGCATGTTGTGTTGAGGTGAAGTGGAATGTACAATTTTGTGTCCAAAATGCGTGTCCAATAGTTACCACTGGCTATTTATATTTCAAATCTACACGATCGAAGTCGCAGGTATCCTATAGTTATTAATAATACGTAAAAAATGTACTTGATAACCATCTTTTCATCCATTTGGTTTAATCCAATTTTACTAATTTTCCCAAGGCGTTTTAATGTTTTCTTTGCCGCGTACTTGTGCCAGTCTGTAAATATTTCTTGAATTTTGACATTAAAACATAACTTGCTTAATATTACGTATATTCTTAGTAGTATTAAAAGTGTATCTGCGAACAAAATAATTAGATAACCAAATAGATCCAATCGGATCCGGACTGTGTTTATGCATGGTGCTTGTAATTTTTTTTTAAACACAATTTCTCTTCTCTCACACCCGCGCCCTCTGCACACAGACGAGTTAGCATCAGCGAAACCACGATAAATTCTGTCTCAATATAATAGAAACTCACTCTGTCTATTTAAGCGTTTTGTCATAAATTTCGCTTAATTTTTACGTTTCTATCTGTGTACAAAAGGCATCAAAAATCAAAGATTAGACGGCTACCTTTCTTATTGAAAATGGAAGATTTATTACGGATCTTTTAAAAGAATCTATAACTAGGTATATTTCTAAGAATACAGAATAACATTTTTTCATGTTTCCTTTGTATATATAAATAATTATAAAAATTTTGTGAGCAAGAAATACTGATATCTTTCCTACAAAATAATGGAGTTCCAGAAAAATATCTGTTCCCGATAGAAAACAAATAGGATCTAAAAAGATGTTAAAAAATACTGAAGGTAAGTATTTCAATATAAATGAAAATTTTATTTATTCAGAAAATATATAGGTAGTACATGGGTAGTACCGTCTTTTCCTTCCGTTATACAAGTGAAAAAAAAAAGTTTCGTACACTGAGAAAAATGTCTTTTTGGCTTCATTATAAAATAGCATTACCTAAGTTTAAAATACGGTGGATTATTTTTAAATTTGGTGATAATTAGAAAATATGATGCTGTAATTAAAACGAGGAAATAATCTAGTTTTTAAGGTAAGTAACGCAATATTATGATGATGACAGATCACCGTAAAATTGGTCACAGAAAATAAGATTATCATTTTCGTATTACATCATGCCTTCACCTTAAAAGAGGTCCGTCGCACTACTGTCACCATAAAAGCTGTGACGGAGCGCATAATTCTATCTGCTTCCTACAAAGTCATAATGACAGTGCGTCATAATATAACGCTAGCAGCAGCAACAGTAGTTTCATTGTATTTTGTTGTGATGTCCATTTGCTTCCTACTTTACGTGAATCATCATTATTTCAGGTGAATTCACTTTATTTTATGATGAACAGTTTTCTCAGTGTAGGTTCAGATAGAATAGAGAAATATTGAACATATTTACTAATACTATTGAAATGTTTGGATTTGTTTGCAAAGAGAAATAAGTTTCTCTAATTCCTTCCACAGTTTGAGCCCTACCGACCGCAAATTTCAATTAACTGTACGTTTAGTTTGTACCGACAATCAAACATTTGGAAGCACGCGTGCCAACAACAATGAGATGTTAATGTTAAAACCGGTTTCCTAAATAAATATGTATTTTATGACAATCCAGCTGATTTTAAGGGCTCTAGTTTTAGCGCTTTCAAAACTAAAATTGTGCAAGGTGAGGTATCTTTTTAATTAAGTCCACAACTAGCGCGCTTTTTCGTAAAAAATAAGTTTTCGCCATCAAATTATGATGACATAAATAGGGTTAGTTTTTCAAGTGGGTTTGGATGGCGAAATCAAAACTTTTTTTTTTAAATTGTAGTCTTGGCCTCAGTATAATGTTAACAATGTTAACAACCCATTTAATTAAAAATGCAATAGGTCTTTACCTAAGAAATTGCCGTTTTGTATGGAGAATTTGAAGAAAACTCAGTTTTCAGTACAAACGTTTTTCCATTTATTTAATTAATGACAAATCCAAATTTTACAAAACAATATTTGTATGAATGAGACAACATTAAGCTAACAGTAACTATAATTACATTTTTGAAAAGTGTCACCTGTTAAAAGTTAATATGAATCTTATCATGAAAACGGATGACAAGAAAACGAAAGACTTAATTTAAGTAATCAAACTGAAAATATAAACGAAATTGAATACGGAGATATAAAACCTTGAATCATCGTTCAAACAAAAAACAAATAATGGAGATTGTTCGCGCAACACTCAAATTGAACGCGCTTTGTTCGCAGTGTGCTAATCTATTTTTTGTAGACCGCTAGCGGTGGCATAATCATTTTGTTTGTTTTTAATTTTGCGCTTCTTGTCTATGATTTTTGACAGAAATGACTTGTTAATTTTGTTCTCTCCCGGTTTGATTGTGAAAATTGGTCGCCTGAAAGGTTTTTAGAGATTCTTGCTTCAGGGACATGTGTGTATAAAAATAAGGTCTCGTAGTGAAACCGTGTTGGGGAATTGTGCTCGTAGAAGCCGGGCTAATTCCAGGAAAAGACTTTGACATATTGCGTCAGAATTTGGGTTCGTGGCCACATTCCTTTGATTTCCTGCTGATCCCTGCCTTGTAGTTCCCCTCCTCCTTACCGGCCCGGCCAACAGCTGGAGCAGCGAAGCGACCCAAGCAGTGGATGGACCCCAGATTTTGGACTTCTGGAGGTACCGTGACGCAGTCAATAATTTACTGGATTTATGTGAGTTCGTATTATTTATTAATCTGGGTGAGGACTCTGTCTGCATACTAATTTCGTGCCAGGTATATGGTGTTTCTGATATACTATGGGCCCTATATAGAATCCCGTATATTTAGTTTGGCCGGACAGGGTTCTTTTCCATACATTTGTTGGTAGCAGAACGCGTATGAGTTGCTTATTATCGCCAGAGATAGCTATTGATTTACACGAGTTATGAAATCATGAACCTGTTAGGATATTTCGGCAACTTCATAGGTAAAGATCTATTATTAAAAGTAAAGACACAACTTTTTTCCTACTATAAATAGTAACTATAGATGAAAGAAAGGATATAAATAATAATAATAAATAAAATTTCTTTATTCCAGCCAGATTTACATAAATACAATAAAAATCAGGCCATATTACACACAAAAAAAGAAAATTAAAAAAGAAAAAATAATAAACTTTATAGTACACCAAAGCTTGCGTGATATTGTCGCCACTTCTTATGCACGGGGCTCTGAGTCCACTCGGATATGTAGCACACCAACTCAACGTCAATGTTTCAAAGTATGTTGTTATGGTGTGACGACCATGTCTGACCCGCACTTTATTGGGATCTCTACCTCTCTGCAAAATTAACTGAACCTTATTTTGTGTCTTTTTTAGGTCATTTTATAAGAACAAAGCTAGGAATCGAAACGGCCATCAAAAAAACACACTCGCTTTTAGGGAACAAATTCTGAGAAGTAATTGAAAAACTAAAGGAAAGTGCTCATTTTTAAGAAAATATGTAGTTTTAAATTTTATTTCATTCGAAATTATGCCTATTATGATGTCTGCTATACTGCATTCAATATCACAAGACTACATATTGGATTCCAATACATATTGTTGGTAAAATCATCGAGTCCAGACGAGTGTTGAAAAGTAAGCAAAAAGAATAGTTGCGGATCGGTTGATGTAATAAAATTTAAAAATATGAATCAGGTTATTACACGGATAGTGTTTTTTTAGAAATCAGAGATATCGATTTCCGGCTAGAGAAATATTTTTTTCTAAAATCTTATGATGGATTTTTGGTTTTCATCAAAATAGGCCCCGAGAATCCTCATAGTATTTTTTGAAATAAATATATATATTTAGCTATATAAAGCCTTTAGTTTCCTTTAACATTCTTAGGTAGCTACTTGTAGATTATAATATAGTATTTTTTGCTATTTCCTATATTTTATATATATTTCCTAAATATTGGATGGATTCGATTGATGGTTCTTGGTGGAATATCATCTTGAATAAATTATACACAAATTCGTGTACTTTTATTCCACATATATTTATTTTTATTCTAACTATTTATTTATTTATATTTCCTACAGGGTGTAAATGCAAAGTCAAGAATCCCTTTAGGGTATGAAAGTATACACGGTTCTGATGTCATTACGAAGAAAAAAAATATACCTTGAATTTTCACCAAAAATTCCATCATTTTTCTAAGCTATGGCTACGCAGCTCATCGGCCTCCCCACACACCTAATTGCACCCCGCAACCCGCACCCTTCATCCGAGTGGCAAGCGAGCAGTGAGGGTGTCCACGCGATTAGTGTATTTTGAGTAAAGACAATCGTTTTATTGTGACGTACTGGTACTTTAATTAGAGATCCCAGTATTTAAAATAATATCTTTACCGATCATACTAACACACCCTTAAAGGATTCTTGCCTTTGCTTTTACACCCGGTATATTATCCACGCCCACTTGAAAAAGTAAATATTGAGAAAGGGACGCCATTGAACCCGTCCGCTCACCAGCGACACGCAAAAGGACTGTCAGGCAAAAAAAGAAAGAGAAAATGAGCATAATCTCAGAAAAACATGGTAAAATTCATAGGTTTTAGGCAAAGCTTTACCTCAATTACATGTATTATATTCCGATTATATAATCTCAGAAAAACATGGTAAAATTCATAGGTTTTAGACAAAGCTTTACCTCAATTACATGTATTATATTGCGATTATATAATCTCAGAAAAACATGGTAAAATTCATAGGTAAAAAGATTTAAGACAAAGCTTTACCTCAATTACATGTATTATATTCCGATTATATAATCTCAGAAAAACATGGTTAAATTCATAGGTTTTAGGCAAAGCTTTACCTCAATTACATGTATTATATTCCGATTATATAATCTCAGAAAAACATGGTAAAATTCATAGGTTTTAGACAAAGCTTTACCTCAATTACATGTATTATATTGCGATTATATAATCTCAGAAAAACATGGTAAAATTCATAGGTAAAAAGATTTAAGACAAAGCTTTACCTCAATTACATGTATTATATTCCGATTATATAATCTCAGAAAAACATGGTAAAATTCATAGGTTTTAGGCAAAGCTTTACCTCAATTACATGTATTATATTCCGATTATATAATCTCAGAAAAACATGGTAAAATTCATAGGTTTTAGACAAAGCTTTACCTCAATTACATGTATTATATTGCGATTATATAATCTCAGAAAAACATGGTAAAATTCATAGGTAAAAAGATTTAAGACAAAGCTTTACCTCAATTACATGTATTATATTCCGATTATATAATCTCAGAAAAACATGGTAAAATTCATAGGTAAAAAGAGTTTAGACAAAGCTTTACCTCAATTACATGTATTATATTCCGATTATATAATCTCAGAAAAACATGGTAAAATTCATAGGTAAAAAGAGTTTAGACAAAGCTTTGCCGCAATTACATGTATTATATTCCGATTATATAATCTCAGAAAAACATGGTAAAATTCATAGGTAAAAAGATTTAAGACAAAGCTTTACCTCAATTACATGTATTATATTCCGATTATATAATCTCAGAAAAACATGGTAAAATTCATAGGTAAAAAGAGTTTAGACAAAGCTTTACCTCAATTACATGTATTATATTCCGATTATATAATCTCAGAAAAACATGGTAAAATTCATAGGTAAAAAGAGTTTAGACAAAGCTTTACCTCAATTACATGTATTATATTCCGATTATATAATCTCAGAAAAACATGGTAAAATTCACAGGTAAAAAGAGTTTAGACAAAGCTTTACCGCAATTACATGTATTATATTCCGATTATATAATCTCAGAAAAACATGGTAAAATTCATAGGTAAAATAGACAAAGCTTTACCTCAATTACATGTATTATATTCCGATTATATAATCTCAGAAAAACATGGTAAAATTCATAGGTAAAAAAGTTTAGACAAAGCTTTACCTCAATTACATGTATTATATTCCGATTATATAATCTCAGAAAAACATAGTAAAATTCATAGGTAAAAAGATTTTAGACAAAGCTTTACCTCAATTACATGTATTATATTCCGATTATATAATCTCAGAAAAACATGGTAAAATTCATAGGTAAAAAGAGTTTAGACAAAGCTTTACCGCAATTACATGTATTATATTCCGATTATATAATCTCAGAAAAACATGGTAAAATTCATAGGTAAAATAGATAAAGCTTTACCTCAATTACATGTATTATATTCCGATTATATAATCTCAGAAAAACATGGTAAAATTCATAGGTAAAAAGTTTAGACAAAGCTTTACCTCAATTACATGTATTATATTCCGATTATATAATCTCAGAAAAACATGGTAAAATTCATAGGTAAAAAAGTTTAGACAAAGCTTTACCGCAATTACATGTATTATATTCCGATTATATAATCTCAGAAAAACATGGTAAAATTCATAGGTAAAATAGACAAAGCTTTACCTCAATTACATGTATTATATTCCGATTATATAATCTCAGAAAAACATGGAAAAATTCATAGGTAAAAAAGTTTAGACAAAGCTTTACCTCAATTACATGTATTATATTCCGATTATATAATCTCAGAAAAACATAGTAAAATTCATAGGTAAAAAGATTTTAGATAAAGCTTTACCTCAATTACATGTATTATATTCCGATTATATAATCTCAGAAAAACATGGTAAAATTCATAGGTAAAAAGAGTTTAGACAAAGCTTTACCGCAATTACATGTATTATATTCCGATTATATAATCTCAGAAAAACATGGTAAAATTCATAGGTAAAAAAGACAAAGCTTTACCTCAATTACATGTATTATATTCCGATTATATAATCTCAGAAAGAGAACCACCACTTACCAAACATGGTAAAATTCATAGGTAAAAAAGTTTAGACAAAGCTTTACCTCAATTACATGTATTATATTCCGATTATATAATCTCAGAAAAACATGGTAAAATTCATAGGTAAAAAAGTTTAGACAAAGCTTTACCTCAATTACATGTATTATATTCCGATTATATAATCTCAGAAAAACATGGTAAAATTCATAGGTAAAAAGAGTTTAGACAAAGCTTTACCGCAATTACATGTATTATATTCCGATTATATAATCTCAGAAAAACATGGTAAAATTCATAGGTAAAATAGACAAAGCTTTACCTCAATTACATGTATTATATTCCGATTATATAATCTCAGAAAAACATGGTAAAATTCATAGGTAAAAAAGTTTAGACAAAGCTTTACCTCAATTACATGTATTATATTCCGATTATATAATCTCAGAAAAACATAGTAAAATTCATAGGTAAAAAGATTTTAGACAAAGCTTTACCTCAATTACATGTATTATATTCCGATTATATAATCTCAGAAAAACATGGTAAAATTCATAGGTAAAAAGAGTTTAGACAAAGCTTTACCGCAATTACATGTATTATATTCCGATTATATAATCTCAGAAAAACATGGTAAAATTCATAGGTAAAATAGACAAAGCTTTACCTCAATTACATGTATTATATTCCGATTATATAATCTCAGAAAAACATGGTAAAATTCATAGGTAAAAAAGTTTAGACAAAGCTTTACCTCAATTACATGTATTATATTCCGATTATATAATCTCAGAAAAACATGGTAAAATTCATAGGTAAAAAGATTTTAGACAAAGCTTTACCTCAATTACATGTATTCCGATTATTTATTAATGTCGTCACAATTTTGCTCCTAGACAGGTTTATACTTATAGACTGACCTAAAAAGATACAAAATAAGGGTTAATTAATTTAGCAGAGAGGTAGAGGTCACCACAAAGTGCGTGTCAGCTCCCTGGGGGTCGCCACACCGTAACAACTTACTATGAAAAATGAACGTTTTGTGTTAATGTGCTACATCTCCTTTCTTTCATCTATACTATCTAATGTAGTAAGAAAGTCGTGTTTTTACATTTAATATTATAGTCAGTAGAGCATTATTTATCTGAGCACGCTATTAGAACGCCCGTAACTTTACGCACGCCATTAGAACACCCACATATAAATCATAAAAACCGTGTGACAAAGTGTCAGACAACTTAAGTTTATCCCTAATTTTAACAAGCCAATTTGTACTATAGTAAAAAGTAGTCAAAAGCTTATCAGCAAAAGTATAAAGCACTCTTATCATAATACCTTTATTTCAACAGAGTAAACTTTGGACGTTTTGATAACTGATTTTACTGAGAGATAGAGAAATACAAAAGGTAAACCCACCTAGCTACTTGTATACAATGGCTGTAAAGTATAATAGAAAACCTTATAGACTTAGGGTTGCCAGGTATTCTGGTTTTTATTCTGGTAGTAATTTCAGCCCCATTTTTGGTGTTTGGTATGTCAAAAATACCTAAGTATGAGAGGTTCGGTATTCCTTAAAGCCCATTTATAATTTTGTTTTTTGTTGATCTATAAAAGAATATCGACTTAAAATACCTATTGACTAGTTTGTTATAACTTGCTAAAAGCTGTTTATTAGCAATAATTAGTATATGTACATTCTAATATTTACTTTTTCATTGCGTTTACCTGCAGCAAATCCAGTCATCAGATGGTCTTATAAGTCATAACCTCATAACATAACATAACTCAAGGTATATAGAATTTTGAAAAAGGTTAGGGTGGCAAGGAAAGGCTTTTAAAAATGGTCTTATATAGGCTGAATTGAATTTATTTTCCATACAAAAGAATTATTTTTCTCAATTCCGTCATAGAATGTACAAAGAGGTTTCGACTTGCGAACAAACTTCAATCATTTGGGCCAAGTGCGAGTCGGACTCGCGCACAAAGGGTTCTGTACCACCACACAAAACGGGTAAGAAACCCTAAAAATATGATGAAAAACAACAATATAGATACCACAACAACATAAAGGCGTCAAACAAGGCCGCTAAAAATTGATAACGCCTGTCAAATGATTCGGCATCCTTTAAGTAAGAAACCCTAAAAAAAGTAGTAGGCTCAGTCGGTAGGCCACGGGACTCTCAACCATGATTCCCGGGTTGTAACCCGGGTGTCGAAATACGTAAAAATCTTATTATGTACGTATTTGTGCCCGAAGATAGGTATATAATTTTTTTTTATTTCCGCTAACAAAATACCGAATATCATTAGGTTTAAAGGTGTATCACTGACTTCGCTTCGCATGATCCTGTTTTATACCAACAAATACTGCAACAATCACTCTGAAATTGATATAGAATAGAATAGAATAGAATATAATTTTATTATGTAAAAAGGGGATACAAGAGACTTATAAAAACACAGAGCTTAAAATCTAATATTAACATGTAGTATAAATAACAAATGTTTGCTGTTATCCTAAATAGGGTTTTACGCCTGTAGAAAGGAATAACAGCCCCGTTTCCTTGGTAAAACACAATGGGGTAAAAAACAATAAAAAAGGACGGGTTATCGGCTTAACATTTAAAACTGTATCAATTATGCGATATTTTATATAAGTATAACTGTGTGTGTGTGTGAGGGAGGGAGGGTGTGTGCGTGTGAGGGTGTGTGTGTGTGTGAGGGTGTGTGTGTGTAAGTGTTGAGAAGGTAATAAATAAGCATAAATTAAAAATATGACTGAAAATAGGACCCAAGATAGTAGAGTATCTTTTTAAGAAGGTAGTAGAAATATTGTCATGACCCGTAGCAGCATTAGACCTAAGTGAACGTATAATAGATATCACTTCTTCATTATCAGTTTCTAGTAATACAAAAGACGAAAGAATATTAGAGGATAAATGCATGGGTGAGGCAGGATTATTGGAATGGTGAGATGTAGGAGTAATTTCCTCCGCAAATTGACTGCCTATGTTTATGAAAAAGTTATTAACTTTATTGCAAGAGTCAGTAGGAGTGTTGGAGACATGTAGCAACTCGATAGGGGTATGTTTAGGTACCGCACTATATGTTATTGATTTTATAGTTTTCCACAAAAGTTTGCTATTTGTTCCTGCTTTATCAAGTTCCTTAGATTCAAATTGACGTTTAGCTTTTTTTAAAATGTTTGTGCAGAAGTTTCGGTATCTAATGTAAGACAGTTTCAGTATGGTAAAGTTGAGGACTAATGCTAATCCATGCTGTTGTAAAAACTTGATTCCATTAAATTTTCTCGATAATTACAAAGTTACCTCCAAACCGTACCATAAACCGATAGCATTCAATGAATACTTGAAATAAAATCTGAAACTTTGCATAATATAACTAATATTAGTATAAAGCAGCTGCAGACTGTTCCATAAAAATGAATAAACCATCAGAGTAGCCGCGATTTCAAAATAACTGATGTTTTTGCGTGCGTGGCATTTGATTAGAGTAGGATAGAAGCGTTAGAGCAGGACAGCGAATTGAGGTATTATGGGCTCTTAACAGTTTTGGCATGCCACCCTGATGTAGCGTCATTCCATCTCGCACGTTGACAATCTCCATCACTTTTTTACGCAGTATTATGGCTTTTGGCTGATATTTTCTAAACTCGGTTTTGTATTATTTTAAACTGAATATGATTTTAGAAAAGATTTGTCATTTTTGCACTAGATATTTTTTTATTTATTTTCCACAAGTACCTACCATTACAGACTTTATGCTAGGTATTATCACTAACTCAACAATAAATAAAAAATAATAATATAATTCTACAGTAACCGCTCCGCAACAGCACAAACAGCGCCGTTCTCCTAAATTCATTCAGAGCAACATGTAATGCGTTTTCCCAATTATGATTCAAAGGCGCGGAGCGCGCGCGTAAGCGGTGCCTTTGCCTGTAAATTGGTTCGTGAGCGCGGCCCCAGCAGCAGCGGCGGCCGGTGTGGCGGCGCCCCACGTACTCATCCAGCACACACACACCTAGTACGCTCAGTAGCACTGGATTAAAAACCCTACTCACTAATACTTTGTGCACATAAGATACCAGAGCGAGGTCCCTTCTTACCCTTAGTTCGTTGTATCCTGCCATTCCCAGAATAAAAAGTGTAGGGTACGTAAGTGGGTAAAACGGATATACTGCATACTGCCGCAAATACAAATATCGAACGAATTTATTTTGCATCCGCTCCAACACGAGTCGATATATATATTGATATACTTGACCAGCTCAAAATTGTAACGTGAATAGCAAAAATATTTTTACACCACCTGCTCAACAGTGTCCAATTACATATCATGCAACCTCTATGCAAATTAAAGCATTATATCTTATGGGATATAAAGTTGTATGAAACTCCCTAGGGAATAAAGTGATTTTAATTTGGAACGTCAAATTCTTATGAAAAGTCGTGGAAAAGTAAAAAAATGATTATATGGCATTGTAAAGAGGTTTCTTCGAAAATCGAATTGGCCACCATAAGCAGAATAAAAAAAAGGAAAAAGGTGCGTTTACAAAGAATGTGAAACAAAAGACGGTGTTTGGTGCTGTGATTATCAGTGAATTTTATTGCAATATATATGTTGATAAAAAAAAATCGAGCGATAGTGATTCTACTCCAGAGTTTATCAAAACAGACGCTTTAGAGATTATTAATAATCTACTACCGGAAATATCAACTTAAACAAAAAAGCATATGACGATTTATGTAGCCCTGGTTTTTTATTGTCTCGCAGAAGGTGTGAAAAGTAGAGTATGCTCCTCTGGAATAAAGCCTGTCTTCGTCTTGGGCAGCTTGAACTCCTCGCTTCACTCAGGACTTGCTACGCACGGGCGGATCCCTCGTTACGCTCAGGGTTCAATATGCGGCCCGCGACATAAGACACTGCTTTATTCCCTTAGTGCATAATCTACTATTTCCATTCAATTCGATAATTTATTGGTAAAATAAAGCCCTTCTTTACGAATCTATTACGTACAGATATTTGTTATACAGTAATACATAAACATATAACTATAACAATAGATTATGCATTCACAAATTGGTATTCGGTTCCCCGAACAATTGCCGTGTGGCGGTAATGTAAACTAAGTACATAAATAATGCTTGACTGCGTTAATGTGCCCACGGATGCATGTTAATTGGGGAATAATAACTCATTAATATTCATTTTTGGGGAAAATTCACTATGATTTTATTATAATTTTCTGAACAACAAACTGACCGACGGATATACGAGTACCAGCACAGTTTAAAAATCCATAAAGTTGTCCAACGAAGGCATTCGGTCGTAGCGCTTGCGCGGGGCTTGAGGGGCGAGACCCCGAACTGCTTTTTAGAAAAATGTATGTAGCTCGGTGGCTTACCTCCCACGTCTCGCCCCGCAGGCCCCGCACAACCTCTCAGTCCGAACTCCTTTGTTGGACAACTGTATGGATTTTTAAACTGTGGTACCAGGTTGTGTTCAAGAAGGTTATAAACAGTCTAGTCATCACAAGCTTCTGTCGTCCCATGGTACAAATCTCCCAAGACAAGAGTGCGAAGCGGTCGTCAAAATCACTAATGTTAAAAAACCGGACAAGTGCGAGTCGGACTCGCCAACCGAGGGTTCTGTACAAATTATAAATAGTTCAGGAATCGAGTCTCGCAGTTTTATAACTTACTAACTTATTAGGTAAACACAAACAGGCGGTCTTATCATAGCGATCTCTTCCAGACAACCTTTGGGTGGAAGAAACTTTTCAAAAGAATTACTGTCATGGCGGTGTACTAATTTTGTGTTAAATACATATACAAACATGTATCAATGGTTACATAGTATTATAAATGGTAATATACTAGTAAGTAAATACGTAATGATATCCATATATATATATGGATAGTATATTACCATTTATAATAATATGTAACCATTGATACATGTTTGTATATGTTTATATATATATATATGTATGAGCATTACGGCGACGACGAATGGGAAGCCAATTTAATCGAGAACGGAATTCAGAAATATGATCGAATTTGCGAAGACCAAAAATAAACCTAATACAGAAATTTTGAAGACGTTCGAGTTTATCAAGTTGGCCCTCCGTTCAAGGTAACAAACATCGGCATAATCGAGAATAGGTAGTAGCAGAGAATGTGCAAGCGCAATTTTAGTAGCAGTCGGAAGGAAGTTCCGAAGCCTTCTTAGAGCTCCTGCTGCCGCAAATAATTTCCTACAAACTTCATTTATTTGTGGATCCCAAGACAAGCAACTATCTAACAGGAGACCTAGATTTTTTACTATGTTGCTGTATGAAATTATTGTCCCTTCAAACATAATATTAGGTAGCAGTTGCCAGTTAATCCTGGCTGCGAACCAGGGACTACTCATAATAATAACTTGGGTCTTGTTGGGATTAATCTTTAAGCCATATTCACTACTCCACACAGACATTCTAGATAAATTTGAATTGGCTGTAATTATAGCTTGTGAAAGATCTTCCAATTTGGCTTGTGTGTAGATTTGGAGATCATCTGCGTAAAGGTGGTAGGAAGAAGATATGAACTGAGAAATATTATTGAAAAGTAGAGGAGATAGAACGCCACCTTGAGGAACGCCGGCAGTAGTGCTGCACCAATCAGAGAAAATATCATCAATGTGGATGCGTTGCCAGCGTCCTCATAGATAACTACGAAACCAGCCAATCGCCATCGGAGATATGTTAAGAGAACCAAGCAGTCCTAGTAGAATGTCAAAGTCAGCAGTATTAAATGCATTGGAGAAATCCAGTAGGGTCAGAACTGTCAGTTTCCCACTATCCATTCCTTTTCGTATATCGTCAGTTATTTCCACCAAAGCTGTAACGGTACTATGGCCAGGGCGAAAACCCGACTGATGACCATTAAGGAGGTTGTTTTTGTTGAGAAAATAACTTAACTGATGGTGGACTGCCCGCTCGAGGACCTTGGAGAGGAACGAAAGGATCGATATTCGACGGTATTCAGATTACGTACTTTAAATAAAGACTATATTTTTCATGATTTAAATACAAATGTATAGTTTTCAGATTTTTTCCTTTAGGTAATTGTAGTATAAGACGGTATTAATAGCCAAATTTCATAGTTCTAGGTCAACGGAAAATACCCTATAAATTTCGATTCCCTTGAGAGTGTCGAAATATAATTTTTTTGCGGCAAAAACGGCCGTATCTGTTTTTTCACAGCTTCAACGGACTGTAGACCTGAGTATATGGTTTTTATTTCAACTCGATACCTCCGCGCGTTACCACCAAGTTATAGGGTCTTGACAGACAGACGTACAACAAAGTGATCTTATATTTAATATATATTTTTTTCTATTGAGGTAAGGAACTCTAAAAATGAAGAAATTTATAACCAGATTGGAGTGCTAACCTCTATTAAAATCCGCACGCTGAAATAAATAACCTATATGTATCTGTCTCTATTACTCCTGATACCTTTATGTATCTGCTTCTATTACTCCTGATACCTTTATGTATCTGTCTCTATTACTCCTGATACCGTTATGTATCTGTCTCTATTACTCTTGATACCTTTACGTATCTGTCTCTATTACTTCTGATACCTTTATGTATCTGTCTCTATTACTCCTGATACTTTTTTTGTGTGAAAGTATCACTGTCTCTTTCTTAAAAGGTAAAGAATTGGAAAGTCAAATTTTTTGGCATGGTCTTGGTATAGGAGCTCCAGGATGCTTATAAGCTTCTTGTCCTGACCTATTAGGGAACCTTGTCACACTAAACTACATAACTTTAATGTTATCTGTAAACAAAACGTCAATTGTTGGCTATACAAAAAGAATATGAAAACTTTAATTCAAAATGATTTCTATGCAGATTACATTAACATTTACAAGAACCGTAGATTTTTTTTGTAAGTAGGTAAGTACCATTCTTAGTAGGCGTACATTTGACGGACTTTCTATAATGCTTCGCCTAAATTATAAAAGAACACGAAAAACATTTTTAAGTAGAAGCAGCCGAATTAAACTCGAAAGCTGTTAAATTACCGCAAACATTGTTAAGCATTCATAATCGTACTGAGGAGGAGGTCTCAGAGGACTAAAATTCACGTCATCATCTCTCTCTCTACCCCAAGAGACCTCAATAAAAATGAGCTTTAGAAACACGGAAGTGCTTTCACAAAAGGAGCTTTTTGCCCGCTCGGCACGCTGCATGTGTCAATGGCAATATGAAATAACTACCTACGTAAACACCACGAGAATTAGGCCACCTTGCTCAGGAAAAATGACTCGTATTCCTAGGTCCACAAGTCTACTAAATCTCGTTTTTTTGTGGTTAATGCTAGGACCTATAATAGCGCCGAAACGCTAAGGAAAATGAGCATTACGTTGTTAGCAAGAAGATTATTTTTGCTTGGAGAAGGTAAAAACTGCAGCCATGTTTTCAGGTTTTAAATACGTTTTCAGCAAGGTAACTGTAAGTTGTTCTATAGTAAAAGAGAAATGAAATTTTGTGACTGGTATTTTCGGAAATCTATAAGGTCCTAGAATTCAAAATGAAACAAATGTAAGTGATGTTTGAGCATGTAATAGACCACTTTCTACCGAAAATAGAAAAAAAAGACAAAAAACCGTACCACAATTTAACAATAACAAAAAATTTAAAAACACTGCTATCGTTGAAGAATGATGGATGTGGATTCTAAATCCAACACATTTTCATGAAGTAAGTTCTATAAATTAAAAATAAATTTTGAAGACAAAGACTAATATATTTCAAGTTTAATAACACTTAGCTGTAATTTTAGTGTAACCACTTCGTGTACTTTACGAAAATATAAAAACACTCGAGCTTTTAAGTGTAAGCTTTTAATCAAATCATTAGACAATATTGTGAAAAATTTTATCTTCAAAGAATTTTGTTATTTAGTTACTAATGGCTTTTATGAAACAGTCATAAAAAAGGTTATAATAAAAATATACGCTTATAATAAACTAGTAAGAAAGTCGTGTCTGTACACAGAATAATTTTCATAATTTTAAATTAATCATTGGAATTGTAGTGAAGCCAAGACTACCATTCTTAGTATTTTTGCCTTTCTGTTGTATGTGATTTGAATGCGGTTTTTTTGTGATGATGATTAGTATATAAAGATACTAGCTTTTGCCCGCGGCTCCTACCCGCGTGTTATTCGCTTTAACGACATGCTTTTTCCGGGATAAAAAGTAGCCTATGTGTTAAGTTAGGGTATAAGCAATATTCATTCTAAATTTCATCCAAATCCGTCCAATCGTTTCTGCGTGAAAGAGTGACAACATACACACACACACAAAGGACAGTTTCGACCATGGCGGAGCGTCGCGTCGTGTCGATGGTAGCGCAGCGGCCATCTTGCTTGTATCGTCTCTTTGGTACACGGAGCCACGCGCGCACCAAGTCTGCGACGAATCGTAAATTTCTGACGTGATCATTGTGTTTTTTGTTGTGTTTTGTTAATTTCCTAATTGTCATTAATGATTAACAATTTGTGCAGTGATTTGTGACTTGCAGTGAATGGACCTATCGTATTAAATTAAAAGTTCACATACAAGAATATATTTTGGATTATTCAGATGAATACCATCCTGTACTTATCTATACCGGGTGTAATCGTTAAGTGTGACCAGCCGATTATTCCGTAACTATTACAGATATCAAAAAAATTTAAACTGATATCGAAAGTGCGTTACCAAATCAGTAAAATTACATCAATTACTTTTTGCTAATCAAACCAGAAGAATTAAAAATTTTTACTTTAAACACTCCCATACATTTAATTTAGTATGAGATTAACAAGGACGTCACTTCGACAACCGCTTTGAAATACAAAATTTTGCACTTACTAAGAAATAAATATTATTCAATGAAAAGATAGTTTTATTACTTTGTTAGGTTAATAAACAGTTTCCTTTAATATCAGTACTAAGCTAATTTTAAAATAAGGAAACTAAAACCTTTCTACTAATCTCATACTAAATGTATGGAAGTGTTTAATGTCAAAATTTTGAATACTTTTCGTTTGATTTTCAAAAAGTTACTGATGACATTTTACTGATTATGTAACGCACTTTCGATATCAGTTTAAATTTTTTTGATATCTGTGATAGTTACGCAATAATCGCACGCATCGTGGTCACACTTAGCGATTACACCCTGTATATTCATTTCATTATTTACTCTCAAACACTTGAACTGCAAAGTAAATATTAATAAAAACTTATCTTTAGTCCTCCGTAAACCAAGGCATTTAAGGCATAACCAAGGCATAAAGCTAAAACCCATTAAAATTATTAAAAACCCGCCGACGCGGCGAAGTTTTAAATTTACACAAGAGTCAAGTTTGTACAATAACTCAATATAACATGAAGACTTTGGATAACAAATACAACTGAAAGTAACTTAGTACCCGTTGAAAACTTTCAGTAATAAATCTTCATACAGCTTGTGTTGAATAGATGTTAAATCACGTTACGAATGTAACTTTGTAACATGGGAAAGTTTACTTAGATAAAATTACTTCAAAGCTTAATTAGGTTAGTGTTATAAGTTAAGCTTTAGTACCACGTGAAGTTCGCGACAAAACTTATGGCGGCTAAGTGAAGTTAGCTTTGGCGTGACGGAAAGAAAGAAAAAGATGAAAGAGAGAGAAAGACATAGACGAACTTCAGTTTAAATACCTCGTAAAAACTTATCAAAAATGGGCCACCATTTTGTTCTACGAGTATAAATAAATATTATCCAAAACAAAGATATAAAGGTTCCAGGAGAATTGCAACTAGAGGACGATCTTTAACGTGAATAAATGAGGCCCAGGTGGGATTAGGTTTCGATAATGATTTAATGAAGGCTTTCGAGGTAGAGCTTACGTTATAATTCCATCTCTTAAATGTTGCTTAACCTTTATCCCACTTAATTTTACTTCATCCATCCATCAACCTGTTTCGTCCACTGCTGGACATAGGCCTTTCCAATATTTCGCCATTCTTGGCGGTCCTCCTCGAAGAAATGCCCATACTCACACACGCTGGGCAGGTGGGTTGGTGAGCGCGGTGCCGAAACCCTTTCACCAGTGACGCCGCTGCCCGTCATATAAGCCCAGGCAATTGATGCCCATCCATCGGTCCCAGGCAATGGTGGGCCGCCTGGTTTTGCCTTTACTACTTTTACTTGGCATTTTGTAAAGAGGTTGGAACAACATATTAGGTCCTATTCTGAAGGCTTTAATTTTAGTTTTAGGGCGGTCAAAACGAAATTTGCTAAAATTTCAAGTTTTGACAGCACTAAAACAAAAATGAAAGCCTTCAGAATAGGACCTATTGTATAGATAAAATGACGAATTTCGTAGAAAAATGTTAACCATGATTTCATGGTGGATTTTATCTACACTAATGTTGTAAAGTCTTGATTATGAATTTAAAAATATGAATATGAAAACTTTTTTTATAAAAGCATTATTTGTTTTCGTCAGAAAGTGTCGAAACGTGCGACGTGCATAGTAGCAAAAATGCTTGAAACCAAATTAAGACGTTATGTCGTTAACATAAGATGCATTGTCAGTTGTACGAAATCGTCATTCGATTTAGTCACTCCATAGCGGTGACAAGATGCATCGTGAACACTTTTTGAGCGAGATTGTGAGTCTAGTTGTTTATGGGAGCTCAATGGTTGGAACTGACTTTTTTTGCGCCCGTATGTGATGTATGAAGCTAGGGCGCGGTGGACTCCTGGATTTATGCGCCATAATATTCATACGTTACAAATATATTATTTACCGTATTTTTATTATTCAAAAATTTCATTTGTAATTAAAGGAATATACTATAAATCATAATATACATCTTAAAATTACAGAAATTAAATAATCCTAAAGAAAAAAAACATGGAAACATGAGAGGGCGCCAGCGTGTCCACGCAGGTTGCGTCCCATACGAGCGGCCTCCCATGCTTCCACGGTATTAACGTCATACCGTCAGGCCTCTTGTCGTCATCGCGAACTACTCCGGGTGGTTCAAGAGTAGCCGGAGCACCGACGGAGACAAGGGCCCTTCGGATAACGTCTTTGAGGGCTGCATGGCGAGACAAGCGGCCGGCACTACGCTGACAAGAAAGTCCATGGAGTCCGGCTCGACAAACGCTAGCCCCGCAAGGGCAGTGATGATGTTCAGTTAATGAAGCCCCTATTCGCAGACCGACGGCCGTGGTGAAAGACCGATCGTCCAGTAGTCTCCCGATGTTGGCGGATGAGAGGGCGTGGAGCCAGAGACCCGACTCGTGCTCTGCCACAGCAAGAAGCCGAGTCGCTCTGTGATATTCCTACTTGAGGCAAGCAGTTTTTTTTGTTGCAATTTGCAACAAGGCTCATCCCACTGCCGCTGCGATGAAAAGTTATCGGGGACGTCCTCACACGGGGAGGCCACTGACCATGTCTGTTTGGCTTCATCACAGCACGAGACCTCAATATCGACCAAAGAAGGCTGAAAAAGTTTCTTATACAAGGTCTCAGTGCTGTGAATAGAAGACAAAAAGGCAGGTAGCGCTACATCGGACACTTTTATTAAAATGTCTGACAGCAGTGATACTGAGGAGAATTTAACTCCATCTGACATTCTGGAAACAGCAACGAAAATGACAAACAATCTTTTAGCAGCAAAGCTAATTTTTAAAAAAGAAAAGCCTTTTTATTCCATAAAACGATGTTACCTTATTAGGAAACCTTAATGATAATGCACTTGAAAGTAGTGTATGAAACTGCAAATAACCAGGTATTATTCATATATTTATAAATATAAATAAATTAATAAAAAATCACTCGTGTGATACAATTAAAAACCTCGCCTATGGCTAAGTTTTTAAACTCACATTCGTATTTAATTAACTGCTATTATTCACCAGTTTCATAAACCACTACTACAACAGGGCTCTTCAAAAAGCTTTTTTTTGGGTCTTTCTATTGTTGGTTAATTGAATAAGCTTCTTACTCCCTATCCTTGTTCATTTTACAAGGGTGTGGTAAAAAACCAACCGATTAAGATTCTGGTTTCAAAAAATGTTACAACTTTCACGAGGTATCCACATTTAAGTATCCCGGATAATAACATTGTTTCCGAGTTCATTTCCCGGGAGGTAAAACTTTTACACGTAATGGCACAGCTTTTAGGATTGCCGTCCAAATCGGTTAGTGATAATGGTTCCGTACAGTTTAGAAGGTTTATTTGATTCTATACTTATATCCTGAGGGAAATTAGAAACTTGTATGTGACCCCTGTGTGAATTGGGTAGAGATTTTTTATCAATTCACTACATGATTTGAAATAATTAACTTTACTTTGAGAAGTATAAAGACAATGCTATAATTTTATGTTCTCCTATTACAGTACAAACTGGCCGACAGCAGTGATACTGAATGAGAGTTTGACTCCATCTGACATTCTGGAAACAGCGGCAAAAATTACGTACAATCTTTTACCAGAAAAATAAAAAAGGCCTACGACTCGTGTTTTAATATCCACTTTATGTTCTAATTTCATAAACTACTATTAATATAGTACTCGCACATACTATCATTGCCAGAATCTCTACCTACCCTACGTAGCAAGCCCGGGCTATCAAACCGACGACGTATGCACGTTATAAATAATTTATTGTCAGTCTTTGATATCGTATTGTGTTGTCAATATTTGATGGAAGCCACAGTCTTCCGTGAAATATGTCAAACTGTCTCTCGATTTCGACACGTAATCAATAAAACTGTCAAACAGGAACAAGCGGACCGCTGCGGACCCAAGGGTGTGCTATAAAGCTGTAACCATAGACATATTTTTTTTGTTGGGATGTTATATTTTATTCTTATAATTCTTCTTTATTTTTATTTTTGTGTAGTTTTTTAAGTTTTGACTGTAATGCTGTACAAAATTTTCGAATAAATAAATAAATAGACATGTCTATACCTGTAACTCTGTCAAAAGTGAGTCTGCTGATTTTCCTTGATAGTACGTAACGTTTTGGGCAGTTTTCCTTAAGGTTACTAAAGTGTACATGTTCTTGTTCTTTCTTTTTGTACACAGAAAACGTTATTACACATTTCACTTGGAAACGTTGTGTAATATAACTAGGTGTTAGACTGAGGTCATTGTGATGTAGGGTATGCGATATATTATGGCATGTAGTGGGTAGTCTTGTCTTTTATTAAATGTTGCTAAAGTAAGACGTGTTTGTATGCCTGCCCAGGTTATAACGTTTCTAGATAGGTTTACTAACTTAGTATTCTTCAGTTATCTGGTTAGGTTGAAGAAGTATTTGGGCTCGTTATTAGTTGACAATTGATAGTATTTATGATTCCTTATACGTCGTATTGATTGATTTATATCGCGATCTTCCAAAAATAAATAGGAAGTCTATAAAATACCAAATAAAAAAAAATACGAGCCGATTCTCATTTGTAACGTCCGCGTCCCCTTGAGCGTAATTCTTGTTTTTTTGTGAAAACGTTGGTATTTAAGGCGGAACGTTTCGAGCTCGGTGCGAAATGCACAACTTATGATTGTTTTTCTTATTATTGAATAAAAAGTACAATATAAATGTGATTTATGGCATTTCGCGACCATAGTTTAATGTCAAATACGCTTTTCTACCAAAAATTTTATGCATTACGTTGTAAATGAATGTCCTCACCAATTTAAAACACGCTTTTAAGTTGGTGTGGACATTCACGCTAACTATAATCCATAAAATGACGCAATTCTGTTAAAACCCCCTGATAGTTATTAAAAAATAGTCGCAAAATAAGATGAAACTATCTTCTTTCCTAAATTTTATTTAAAAATAAGATAAACAATCATAAGTTATGTATTTTGCACTGAGCTCGAAACGTTCCCCCTTTAACGGTAAAACATTACTAAATGGTAAAAAAGTAATGGTGTGTGATTATTTATTAGTAACTAGCCGTTACGTTTATTAAATCTTTTGCCCTGTTTTCGGCTTTGGCGTTATTTATGAACACTCCTTATAGCCTATGTGTTGGCTAGGGTCACTACGATGATAATTAATAAAAACCGCATTCAAATCCGTTGAGTGGTTCTCGAGTTAAAAGCGTTTATTCAATCTTTGCCCCGTTTCCGACTTCGGCGTTATTTTAAATAAATAAATATTAAGGTATACGTTTACTGTTCACTGCATAACATACATATTCATATACATAGTTAGATTATAAAGTGGGCGTGGATGGCTTTAGGTGGTAGAGCTGATGCCGGGCTCGACTGTGGAGGTACCACCATCTTACTCGCAAATCCTCCCGAAGTTATTCGGGGGAGAGTAAAAGGACAGCTCTCAGGCAAAACCATGCGGCCCACCATTGCCTGGGACCGATGGATGGCGGTATATCCATCCCCAATTGCCGGGGCTTATTTAAAACAGACTGGTGACGGGCAGCGGCGTCACTGGTGCAAGGGTTTCGGCACTGCGCTCACCAACCCGCCTGCCCAGCGTGTGTGAGTATGGGCATTTCTTCCAGGAGGACCACCAAGAGTGGCGCGATCCTGGAAAGGCCTCTGTCCACCAGTGGACGAAACAAGCTGATGGATGGATGGCCAAGTCCGAAGCTATGGAGAATATCGTAAAGGCTCAAAGGAGTCTCGGAGCCGATTTAGATGAAAACCAAAACGGCATCATTGAGACGGCATGAACTGAGACACAGCTGGTTAGTGATTACCTCAAATACGACTCTGGCGCACCCTGGCCTGTTAGACCAAGACTCAATGACAAAACATTTCACTCCAATTAGTCGAACTTAAGCTGTAGCACGTCACTATCCTCACAACGAAATTATACAGCCAAGCGACAAAATTCAAAATATTTATTTTGTAAAATAAATACATAAAGTATACTTTTTCAGGTCAAAGTTAATCTTTACAAAAACAATAGAATCATAAAAAAATATAATAAGACTGGAAATACATACAAAAAATATTTAGGTTGGGCTACTAAAATGTACTAAAATTATACACCTGCATAAAATAAAGAAAAATAGGAATAAATATATTTTATATACAACGTGAGATTTAAGTCATTTTGTTAACGAAAACTGGTGATAGTACTCGTCCATATGAACAACTTTTACTCTGGAACCAACCCTGAAATCGTCAAAAAAAAATCACCTGTTCCATAGAAAAGTTAAATACCTGCTCGACCCAAATGTATGAAACAGTTGATTTTTTTTTCGCGATTTCAGGGTTGGCGCCAGAGTAAAAGTTGTTCATATGGACGAGTACTATCACCAGTTTTCATTAACAAAATGACTTAAATTTCACGTTGTATACATAATGCAATGAACAAGTAAGTAGATTTTTTTTTATGTAGCCTCTAATGTGTCCCTCTGCTGGGCAAAGGCCTCCCCTTGCTGAAACCACACATCGCGGCCCTGTGCTCCTTCCAACCACCCCGGTGAAAATGAGTCAAGATCGTCCCGCCCCGCCATCGTCTTTTTGGTCTGCCTGGCCTTCGGTAGCCGTCATCTGGCACCCACTCGGTAGCGATGTTCGCCCACCTATCCCAGTGCATACGACTAACGTGGTCAGCCCAGTTCCATTTAAGTTTTGCCGTCTGCACACCAACGTCAGCAATTTGAGTTCTGTTGAAGATTCTAAGTTGATAAATAAACTAAATTAACATAATATAAATAATGCCCTACCATCCGCCCATTCGATTAGTCTTGCTAAGAAGAAGGGCAGGAAACTTAGCAAGTATGTACTTTTTAAAATGTTGCATTTCCTTTTTCAATAATTTTTGTTACATAATCCTATTCTATACAATTTTCTTATACCTACTTAAGTAAAGGCATAAAAATATAAGACCGCAGGAATTATGTCACCAGAAAAAATGTATCTTAGTCAACCCGTCTCATATTGTCTATTACCTTTAACAACAAAGTCAGTTTACATATTAATTAACTTGAAGCCTTTGGAGGAATCATAAATTATTAAAATTTTCTAATTATGAATTTTGATAGAGATTATTATTATATTTATTACACCATGCTTCATTATCGTCCAAATAATCATTGATTTTTGATTTTGACTCGTCGCGTTTCAGCATGATGACATGAGATGGGAGGGTGTTTACTCTACATTTTTAGGTACTTTCTGGTTGAACGCGCTTCATCCCAAGTCCTAACAGTTTCCATGAGGCATGGTAAAGGCCAAGCGTCAAACCACTATGTAGAAACCAAACTCAAATAACAAAAATTGTGGTTTCAGAACAACTTATTATTTCCTTACAACTGCTTCAAAATTGGAAATAATAAATAAAAAGTAAGGTAAGCGTTTACTAACTTTGATTTGAGCCAACATAATTAATGTTTTAGGTATCTGTTTCAATAAAGTTCACATTAAAAGCACACTGAATTATTTAATTAACAAAGACTGAGACGAAAACGCTTACGCTGAAAAGTTGAATAATACGTGTTTTGTATAACAAGGTTGAGGATTTATATCTACTTCTTTATTTGTAAGGGGCTTGGCACAATTATGTTCTTTAAAATAAAACCGGCCAAGTGCAAATCGAGCCTCGGTCTATAAGGGTTCCTTAACATCGCAACAACCCGTGGAAGAAAAAACTGATAATTTTGGTCACACCTTACTAACTTCATTAAGAGTAGAAGTTTTCAATATTTATTATTTAAACACATACGTCTAGATTCCAAATTTTATAACCAAGTACGTATATGAGATGTAAAATGTAAAAAAAGTCTAAAACTGTCAGCCTTGAGGGCCTCCCACTTCTTTAAATGCGTTGTAAAAAAAAATAAAAATATATTTACTCTACACATTATAGTTCTGGACAATGACACAAGGGGTAAGAAACTATTCTTGAATCTAAAAGTATGAAAAGACTTAATTTTACATATAGTACAATATTTACTAATAAGAAATTACGAAATTACGTAAATAAGTAAAATCAAAATCATGAATCAAAATATTTATTTTGTAAAATAGATACATAAAGTATACTTTCTACAAGTCAAAGTTAATCTTTACAATATATATCTTTGGAATAAAAAAAAAATATGCACCTTATCGCGAAATAAGGGAAATACAAACAAAAAATATTTAGGTTGGGCTGCTAAAATGTAATTATACACCTGCATAAAATAGAGAAATCTAGGAATAAAAATATTATATATAAATGATGCAACGAACAAACAAGTTGATAAATAAATACGGGAAATACATCCAAACAATATTAAGGTTGGATTTAATTTCATTTTACTTTTAAAGTCGCAAAACGCTGAATCGGCTTTACATCTGACTATATAATGAATACCCAATATGAATTTAGCTGTAACAATCAAAAATACATTAACATAATTGTTGAGCTCTCCCATTACTTTATATTCCAGACGCGTTTCAGCACAAAATGGAGAAAGCGACTAAAAATATTAAAGTTTCGCCGAAATTATCTGAAAACCCCAATCTGGACAGTAAATATCAATTAGGCCCACTTACACTAAGCTGGGTCGGCTGTTAGAGATATTTCTTTGTTAACAAGTTAAAATACGATTCATTTTAATCTATCGTGACTTTAGTTTTCATTCACATTTTTCGGCCTTTCTTATTGTTTCCATGGAATTTCTGATCGACATGGGTTTGAGAAACTGTATTCTAATAGGCTTTTAAGGGTTCTGTATCTTAAAATTAATAAAACGGAACCCTTACAGGATTAATCTGTCGTCCGTCTGTAAAGACCCTTTTACTCAGGCCCCGTGTGTAAGAGATATCAAGTTGAAACTAATATTTCCCATAGAAGTCTATGTAAAAAATCGGGCTTCGAACTCAAGTTATTGCTCTTTACGTAATCAATTTTATATTAATTGACTCACTATGAAAACTAATTTAATATAATTATTTATTTAAACTAATTAATTATAAACATTATTTTATTTCAGTTAAATTAGAAACCTGAAATTCCGTGAACAATAAGATCTTATCGCATCTAGGAACAAATCTGAAAATTAATCAAGAATAAATTACAATGTGCTAACTTTATTAGACCTTTTGGACACATAGAGTTCAAGTGGAGTAAGTTTGTGTTTTAAACGGTATGTATGGAACCGTCTTTGGACCACCAGTTTGACCACTTGTTAGGGTTCCATACCCAAGCAATTGTCCGTCTGTCTGTATGTCTGTCTATCTGTATATCACAGGGGTCTACGGCTTCAAACGTAGTATGTAGAAAATGTTAATTTTCACAGAATACGTGTTACTATGGCCTCTATAACGACAAATGATAAAAATTGTAATATAAAAAAGTTAAACAACAATCCTCGTCTTAACCATAAGGTAATTTGAGATGACTTGTTTGACAATTTTTACCGAGATAATAGATGGCGCTAAGAGTACCTTTTCAACCTTTTTGATCCGAGGTTCATTGGTAAGATAGATGGCGCTTAGATCTTAAAGTTAAGGGCGGTCATTTGTTATTTTTGGGATTCCGTACCCGTAATATGTGGTGGAACGGAAGCTTTTCTGCGCGAGTCCGACTCGCACTTGGCCAAATTATTCTATCTTGTAATGCACTCTAAATTTAAAAATATTTGCAGTTTTCAAACCGATGGATTTACCTAAAAATCATAATAATCTTTCCAACAAATCAGTTTGTTTTTGGGCTCTGGATCTCTATACTTCTCGGCCTATCACATGTGTAATTTAGTATGGATAACGTAATTCCGTACCTATTTATTCCATTAGCAACAATCTTTAAAAAATGCATAAAGTATATCACAGTCAACTTCCATTTTGTGGTCATTAACTTAAAATTACATTATACTTTCCCACAGGTAATTATTTAATTATTTATGTCAATCATGGCTGCGATTCATTTTGTGAATCGCGGAAAAGAGCAGACAGAAATTAATTTGTTTGATAAACACAGTTAAAAACTGAAAGCTATAATAATTTATACACAAATTCTTGTACTTTTTACTCGACAAATATTTATTTTTATTCTGACGTTGGTGTAATACGAAACCGGTAGCCTAAGTCAGAATAAAAATAAATATTTGTGGAATAAAATCTACAAGAATTTGTGTGTAATTTATTGAAGATGATATTCCACCAAGAACCATCAATCGAATCCATCCAATATTTGAAAGCTATACTTATTCCCTGAACGTGAAATGCAAGTCACAGTCCATACTTGTGCATCCACGTTTCACCGACTATTATTACGTCACAGCGTGATCTGTGGTAAACCCTATTGCTGTACTTCGGGCACAAATTAATCACAGCTTAACGTGCCTTCCGAACACAACTGTCCCCACGGGATTTGATAATATAAGATAAGATAAGATAAGATAAGATAAGATAAGAGTTCGTTTATTCATGAAAGTAGGTGATACAATAGGTCTTAGGGGTAATATTAAGTACGCTACAGTCTGCCAGAATGCATATGAATGTTTACGAATAGAAATCGTTGAAATAAAACTAAATTAAGCAAACCATGCTTTAGCTAAAATAATATACACAAACACAAGATCCAGTATTTTTGTTCTACATATAAATTTGAGTGCATTTAATTACATTGATTCTTCATTTAAAAAGTTATTTATCTTCTAGTAACATTTATCGATTAGGAAATTAAACAATTTATTTTTAAATGCATTCATACTCAATTGTTTCCAGCTGTTAGGTATTTTAGAATATATTTTGGGGCCCATTACAAATATACTTTTATGGAGGAGCTCTGTACTATGCTTATCGTAGCGTAACCTTGTTTCTCAGGTTCCATTGTCTTCTTTGAGATACCTTACTGTTTCTGACAAAGATACAAGTCTCGAATATAAAAAGACAAGGCAGGGTTAAAACCTCAAGTGATTTAAAGCTAGGTACACACGTCTCGTATGTTTTAATACAGCAAATTGCTCTAATGCACCTTTTTTGAGCTTCAAATAGGGTTTCGTTTTCAGTGCAGTTGCCCCAAAAGATGATACCAAAACGCAGAAACTCGCTTGAACTCGCCTTTCTCGCGTATTAGTTTAGTACACGAACCACTGGACCACAGAGGCTATATAAGGCTAAGACTGCTTGACAGAGCCTAATTCATGCTGGAGACTCAGTAAGTGGTCAGAACCAAAATTCAATTAAGTGTTTTTGTGAAATATATGAAATAAAATTTAGACTTCTTACACTAAGTAATTGAGTACCTAAAGGTTGTTCTTGAACAAGTAAAGAGGCATACATTTTTTTTCGTATTTCGCAATCAGGGTCATTAAAACTCGGTCCTAACCACTTACCGAGACTCCAGTATGAATTTGGCTGCATCAATCAATTAATTCAACCAATTACCTGCACATCCATTATCTGATGGATTACTGATAAACGAATGCACTCTTTTACGTATTTATTCAACCACACAAGCGATTTTGAAAAGTTGTATCTAATATTACCACAATAAATGTACATCTAGTGTTACCACAATAAATATTTTAAAATGAATCCGGGTGCAAATAAAATGAAAATGAACGTATATTGTAATCTGCGATGTATTCGTACGCTGTAAAACAGACCGCAGGCTGTATTGGAATATTTATGATTTACCTTGCGCTTCTGGATTTTTGTGTAAAATGAAACGGTATATTTTACCTCGCAGCCGTTCAGTTCTGGGCATTTTATTTTACATAGGGGTTAGGAGGAGCACAAACCTTTTATTATGTTGAATATGTTACGTTGCAGAATAATAGTTGCATATCTTATAGGTCATCGTTCAGAACGAATAAATCAGGAGTACCCCAAGGAAGTGTGCTGGGCCCACTTTCGTTTATATTGTTTATAAATGATTTAACAAAATGTACAAATTACCAAACCGTATTATTTGCAGATGATATATCATTAATAATTACTGGTGAAAAAAAAAACCTTGAATATGACACAAATGAAGCTATAAAATCCATGGTAAAATGGTTAGACGCAAATAAATTAGAGGTAAACTTATCAAAAACAACATTCCTACAGTTTCAGAACTATAACAATACAAAAGAACCACTAAATATTAAATACGGAGACACACAAATTGGGGAATCAGAAACTGTTACTTTCTTAGGGATCACGTTAGACAGACATTTAAACTGGAAAGATCACGTTGACAAAGTCTGTAAAAAAATAAATAAATTCGTATTTGCACTTTATAGACTTCGAAATGTGGCAAGTGATGAAATAGCCCTTAATGCATACCATGGATACGTTGCTTCGGTATTAAGATATGGCTTAATTCTTTGGGGAAATTCTACCGATATTGCAAGAGCTTTTGTAGCACAAAAAAATGCATTAGAGCAATATGTGGTGTAAAACCACTTGACTCATGTAAGCCCCTATTTAAAAAAACTTAAGGTCCTTACCCTGCCATGCCTGTATATATTTGAAATGTGTAATTTTGTCAAACAGCATCCAAACTTATTTACAAAAAAAAGTGACGCGGATGGTTATAGATTGAGACAACCAGAAAATCTAGTGATTCCTAGACAGCGAAGCGCTCTTTTCTCTAAAAATTGTTATTCAATGGCTGTAAAAATGTATAATTTATTGCCAGAATATATGAAGACATTGCCGGAACCATTGTTTAGGAGAAAACTGTTTAGCTGGCTCATTGACAGAGGTTTTTACACTGTCAAAGAATTTATGAATTATAATAATTATAAGCATTAGGATAAAACTTAAATTGAAAAATGTATATAATAATACTATCCTGACATTAGTTCAATGAAATTGTTATGACAAGCATGCCGAGATTATTAATAATTGTAAAGACATTGTAATTTAATTGTATTAAAGTATTTGTGTACCTCCTGCAGGTGAAACATGCTGAACTGTTATTATATTTAACATCTTTTGTAAACCATGTTTGAAACAAATAAATATTTCTATTTCTATTATTTCTATAATAAACAGATAATTTGGCCAAAAGCGAGTCAGACTCGCGCACAAAGGGTTTCGTACCATCACACATTGCGGGTACTGAACCCTAAAAACATCATGGTACATAACTAAATTTACAAATGATCGCCTTTAAGACATTAGCAGCAACTATCATCTTACTAATAAACCTCTGTGCAAAAAAGAGTATTACATACCTCTTTTATGTGATATTTCCAGTTCATATCCCTGTCTATGATGAGCCAGTCCCCGTACTTGGTGCACAAAGCTTGTACAAAGCTTGCTAATAGGCTTGGCCCATGGTGCACAATAATCTTACGGAGTGATTTTAAACTTTAGTATGTTTCCAGAATGTCTTTATTAGAACGCTCGCTTTGCGCGCTGCAGGCACGCAAAATCAGTGAATTTTCGAGGTTTTTCTGGATTTTACGAAAAATTAAGTATTATCTGATGTAGGAGTTTTTTCACCTGACATCGGAAAATAAACCATGTTTTCTTGTTATAGCAGTAATTTCAGACATAAACTCAAGCCGGTTAGACATAAAACGAATTATGAAATTAAAAAGGCAGAATTTTCAAATGTAAAATCTATTAAGTGAAATGTGTCCAATTAGGTAACTGACCTGACAACGAAGAGACAAAGGTCTGAAAAAACACATGTCCAAGTTTTGTATTCATCAGATAAGTAGTTGACTCAGCATATTCAATCAAAAACCGTTGAAAGACCAAAGGCAAGCCCTTGACGTGCCTTGACGCACGCAGGTCGAACACAACTATGCCACTGCAGGATTTGAACCTGCCACCTCCAGGTTAGTGGTCGATTACTGTAACTACTGAACCACAGGGGCGGTCTCAAAAACAACCAACTCAATATTACGGAATCCAATAAACAATTTAATAAATAGCTTACACGTCTATGGCGATGTATCTTTTTGTGACAATCAATATATATTTTACGCGGACTCCATATAAAAAATTGGCCTCTCGCACATGAGTTCCGTTCCACTCAAATGACACTATAAAAACATGCGATAAAGTGTTGTGGACAAGCAGAAACTCAATTATAAAACACTCCAGAAATAGCGAGGCGTTCCACACGCGATATTCATTTTTTTTTTCATTAGCGTAAGTGCCGCAGAAACGCCGTCGAGCCTTATGAAATACTCTATCTGCTCTTTGTCTGGAAAAAAGTGAAATAACAAGATATTAGATCGAAAGTTTTTCATGGTACCTACCTATATTAAGAGGCGGCTTACACTTTTATGCGAAAATCTTAAGGGGTAACTTCTTACCTTGGTACAAAATGCACATCATAATATTGTTTTCCTTACTTTTAAATAAAAAGTATGCAATAAATGTGTTTTAAAGCAACTTGCGGAAATAGTTTATTAATAATAAAGTCTTCACAAAAAATTACGTACTATAATGTATTACATTTTGTTTGCATTACATTAACAACCTTAAAATCGTGTTTAGAGTTGTAATGTAAATGTAACGCATAAAATTTAATAATTTTCATGTGATCACCTAACTATATCAAGCAGTTTGCGCGAATTGCTACAAAACGCATTTATTGCATACTTTTTATTCAAAAGTAAGGAAAACAATATTATGATGTGCATTTTGCACCGAGATCCTCCGTTAAGCGCCTAATTTAGCATTTTAAGAAAGATTTGAATATATATATGTTATAAACATAGGTCAATCTTTCGCATTGTACATGAATGTATCACATTTGCAAAATGCTATTTTATATTTTTGTAGTGATTAATTGATTAATCTCCTACACTTCTTTTACAGAAAAATTATCACATTGTCAACTTCAAAGAGCTAAATCTTTGATTGATGTACAAAAACTTTGCTAAAAAAAAAATCCAACACATCATACATATAAATTTGTTGGAACATAATCTACTAGAATTTTTACTATTTATCACATAAACTGCTTAAAAAAAATACTTTCGTAAATTTTACTGATTTATATCGCGAGTTTATAACGATTTTTTGTATTGAATAAAGCACAATTACAATTGAAATTTCACGTCACAATAATCTATAATCCTTAACCAATCGAATTCTGAAATTAAATTGACAATCCAATAATTTTATTAGACCATAAAACATAATTAACATAACTCTAAATTCCAAGAAAGTTACGATTAACAAAGCCACTCTACACAAAAAGCGCAATTTGTTGGAATGGCTCTTATTAGGGCAAATAATTACACACCACACCTGAAAAAGTGCACACCTAAAAAAATAATTCAATGTACGCCAAATTTCTGACTTCACACCAAAAGGTTAAGTTAGAACATAGTATTTTTGATATGCATTTAGTTTTTTTAAATGATCAGTTAAATACAACCCTAATAAAAATAGCATCAGTCATTCGTTCGTCACCAACCTTAGCAGAAGTATTTGGATAGACTGATTAACACCTCGCCTGCATTCACTCTCCCACTTTCTGGTCGATCGTCTGGTTTTCATCCTATCGTCGAGGCTTTCCATCAGGCACGGTGATGGCCAAGCATAGGAAAATTGTGATTTAAAAAGGTAAGTTAGTTGAACTCTAGAATCTAGAACTTACTATCTAGAGTCTAGATAGTAATTTCCAAACAATTCTTAAGATGGTATTTTTGGATCACTGGTGCCTCCACAATCTTCAGTAGGGTGTAATCAGGATGTCCCTTACATAAAATGAACCAAAGTCTGATTCGTAATGAACAGCGTATTCCATTGCTTCATGACCGGAAATATTTCAATGGAGCTTCATTTACCTCTTGTTCAAAACATTCAACGGAACATCAATCGATTGGAAATGACAATATGAAGTGATTGAATAGAATTTAATTGCTTTTGAGTTTGAAGCCTATACAAAACATTTGCTGTACCTGCAATATGTACCTTCATGTTCCCCTTATTCCATAATTATTAATCAAGGATTTGGTAATTCGGTTTTATATAATATATTTATACCATAGAAATCGTAATATAATTTATACTTGTACTGCTTGCACATGCTTGGGCTGGGCATTAGTCTGCATTTTGAATAGCATGGTAATAGTGTTTAGCGGAATATTGCAAATTATTATTATATCTATAAGTTAGAGATGGATTTCCGCAAGGTGACGCCTATTTCAATTAATCAATATCTTAATGTCAGTTTTTGATTAGCTACCTGTCACTAAGTAGTACATCTGTGTCAAATTAAATAAGATTTAAGATTAAAGTAGATGTGCAATACACAAAAGTAAAGCTGTTTTTAACTGTATTTCTTATTATATAGACTGTTATTTTATTTATTTTGTCTTTCTTTTAATTTTGTTTCATGAAACACGTAGGTGGGTACAGTGAAATTAAATATTGCGAAGATATTTTCAGCACGTTTGCACATTTCGCCAGCACCGGCAAGATTTCACCCAAGTTTACCGCCACATAATAAAACGTGGTTTATTTGTTCCAACTTGTGTTTGTACAGCTAGCAGCGAAAAAACATAGGAAGTAGTGGTTACTTAGTCGGTAAAACACCGGATTCTACATCTTGAGACACGTTAGAATCCTGTCAGCCAGTCATGCATGCACTAATGAGTTTTTAGGAATTTATGCACATAATTATTTCTATGGTGAAAATTTGTTGGTGAAAAGCGGACGTACCAGTATCGACTGTGACTCGCGACTTATGATTCCTCAACCAGCAATCCAGCTGGATCCAGTACATTAATCGGTCCCCTGGATCCAGCACCTGGATACCAGCACCACATACAACGTGTGTGTTTGTGGAATATGTGTGTGTGTGTGTGTGGAATGTGTGTGTGTGAGTAGGTGTGAATTAGCTCCATGTTTGTCGAACGATAAAAAACAATCTGCAACTTGAAGACGTGTATTTGTGCCCGACGTAGGACGATAAAGTTTATCCTGTATAACGTTGGGAGGTAAACACAACGACGTAAAGATACCTGAACATCATTCTCTATTTCAGTAAAACCGCTTCTTTGTCGTTTCAGTAAATGCTGGTAACGGCTGCAAAAGTTAATTAAATCCTTGAAGAATAAATCGTACACACTATATTACGTTGCTGACTGTACGTGTACAGTGTACAGTAAAACTTACTTTAGTGCGTTCTTGACGGCCCTGAATTATGAAACCCAAAGAAATTTCATCTTTTCAGCAAAGTTTTCAAACTCCGAAACAAACAAAGCAAATTAATTTATTCAAAACGAAAAGCTCTTTTTGTACTGTTATTATACTTCCATCAAATTAACATCCAGTTGTTATACTCGGAATCGTTAGATTTAGCTTCCTTATAATTGAGGCATTGAGAACAAGAACGGCCTAACATTTGCAGATACAATTAAAAATCAATTGTGTCTGGGGAAAAGATAGGCCTATGTTCTGAACGTTTCAATTTATACTGAAACTGATTTAACTTCATTCTGACATTAGTTAATTACATACAGGGATATAGTCACGCCTTGTCTCCCAGAGGAGTAGGCAGTGATTACAGATTTCCATCTGCTACGATCCTAGCACACCTTTTTTGCATCTTCCACATTAATACATTAATAAGTCCTTTTGTATAAGTTAATTAAATTATACATATTATTCATTATTTTAAATGCGACTTGTTTCGTCTATTTTATGAAATCATCAGGCGAATGGAATATGTAGGTAAAAAAACAGTCAGATGGATATAAATACATTCTTGGGTATATTGAAACCTTGGCCCCATTTCTGACTTTATAAAACTTATATACGAACGTCTTCCAAGGAGGTAGATGAAAACCACAGAACTCCATCAGCTACTACCTCAATACCTTTTTTAGATCAGAATAGAATCGTCTTAAAAGAGATTATCCACACATAAAAGTAAAACACCATAACCTTGCGTACAGTCGTGCAAAAAGCATATTATTTCAGACAAGTTCTTGTTTAGACACGTGTACTTACATACGTACATAAATATCGTACAATGTTCCGGCTAAATAGTTTCTACAGGGTCCGGAACACTCGGCTTTCACTTCCGATGATTGCCGATCAGTTCCGGAGACCGGAACAATACTAACGAACCTCTTTGTGTCGATCTCTTCCATAGAGATAGCATTATTAGTTCTAGAGCTACATATTTCTACAAATAAGGTTATTCGAAAGTTTCATACAAATCCCGGCTTAGGTTCACGTCAGTAAATAGCGTTGAAATTTGTGTGTGTAATCAAAATAGCGCCGGTATTATCAATAAAGGATTTAAAAATTGGTATTCTAACAGAATTATCACAATTTGATCATCAAAATACCGTATAAATTTTGAACCACCCTGCCATTGAGACATTTGGCATTTTGAAAGCTAAACAAAAATGGCGGCTTAGCCCACTAAGTACTATGCTATCTCTATGTTCTTAACTACGCCAGGGGTCAGTGGAAAACGGCACAAATTGAGACTACGTAGACGGTTCCTTTTACGTTTTTAAAGCAAAGAAAAATATTTGCTACACAAAAAAACATACATGTGTAAAATATATTTACAGGTAGAATTTTATAGCGGTGATATTTTTAGATTAAAACCTGACCTGTGATATGTGTACCATATATTATGTACCTATATTGCGAAACAAACTTATTTATATTTCTATTTCTGTAGTACCAAACAGGTCCCACACTACTGAAAGATCTAAAGAACTTGCCACGCTCGTTTTCAGTCAGTCTGAAAAGAAAATTACTTATTCCCGTCTCAGAGAGGGGTTGGTAGTAATATCATTTACTTATTTATTCTAAATATTATTATTAGAGTGCATTACAAATTTATAAAGATCAAATAGAAAAAAACAAAGACTAGAATTAAAATAAACCGTACAAATGCGAGTCGGACTCGCCCACCGAGGGTTCCGTTAAGGTGGTAAAACCGAATCTCGGTGCAAAATGCACATCATAATATTGTTTTCCTTATTTTTAAATAAAAGTACCGATGCAAAAATTGCGTTTTAAAGCAATTAGCGGAAATTTATTACTAATAATAGGGTTCTCGCATTAAAATTACGTTATTTTTTGCCTTACAATTTGATTACATTCGATTACAACGATAAATATAAATTTGTTAATCGAATGCAATCAAAATGTAAATCATGAAATGATAGAATTTGAATGTGAAAACTTAGTTATTGCTAATAAACTTCCGCCAATTGCTTTAAAATGCAATTTCTTGCATACTTTTTATTCAAAAGTAAGGAAAACAATATTATGACGTCCATTTTGCACCGAGATTCTGTTTTGCCACCTTAAAGACTATATTTTTATGATTTAATTACAAATGTATAGTTTTCAGATTTTTCCTTATACTTGTAATACTTGCTAAATTTGATAGTTCTAGGTCAACGGGAAATACCCTATAAATTTTGATTCCCTCGAGAGTGTCGAAATATACGTTTTTTGCGGCATAAACGGCCGTATCTTTTTGATTTTTTCACAGGTTAAAGGGATTGTAGATTTGAGTATACCTATAATTTTAATTTCAACTCGATACCTCTACGCGTTCCCGAGATAAAGGGTCTTGACAGACAGACGGACAACAAAGTGATCCTATAAGGGTTCCGTTTTTTGCTTTTGAGGTACGGAACCCTAAAAATCCTCGGTCTAAGATTGGAACCGTGAATTATAAACAAGACAGGCGCGCCACTGACTGCGCCAACGAGGTACTTGTCCTAAACTTTAATTTTTAATTACACGGAATTGTGACAGTTCAAGAAAAGGGATGGAGTTGTCTAAGAAAGCGAGATGAACTATATCGTTTGTCCTTTACTTGTAAAGCTCCATCCCTTTCATTGAATTGTCACAATTCCATGTAATTAAAAATTAAAGTTTAAACCGTTGAATTTTTCCACCATATTTGTCCACCGATTATTTTTGTAACTATTCAATCTAACCAGCTTGTTAGGCACACACTGAACGCTCAAGAGGGCGTTATGTGATTTGTCGCCTTGCTTTTCATTCGGCCCATCTTCATACTGCAAGACACCGATTTGGTTGTTTACAGTTCCTTCGTTATTTATCGCTACCGCAAAAGCACGAATAAGTCATAAAGGTTTATGAATTTGATATATAAAGGGGTTATTAAAACACTAGTGTGAGATTAAAAAACAAGCCGTAGGCAAGTAAGGATAGTAGGATATAAAGAACATAATATGTTTAGTTTTCAGCTAGGTGTTATTTCATCAACACCCTATAGTCTATAGGTATATATTGACCAGGGTCACTGCGATGATAATAAAAAAACTGCATCCGAAACCGGTGAGTGCTTATCGAGTTAAAACGGAACACACAGACAGTCAGTCAGACAAACATTCTAAAAACTGTAGTTTTGGGCTCAGTACAATGCTATTATCCCGTTTTATTTAAATCTTTGAAAAACATTCAATGAACAGACACGACATTTTTGCTACTACCTATATGTAGTTCGTTGATTTCATTCATGGTTGAATAAAATAATACATGGGAGTTTGCATGTAAGTGTTAAAATATACGGTCCTCTGAAGCTGTGTAAGGTTCAGTATGCTCCAGAAGCCCAGATTTTTTTAAAGCTTCCTCCTGACTCCCACGCACTGTCCCACAAAAACTTCTTCCTAACTACCACGCACTGTTCCACAAAAACTTCCTCCTCACTATTCTATCTCCATACAAGCGGGCCGAAACGAACCACCGCCAAAACATGGTTCAAATTGGTTAACGACAGTCGCGGTCGCACCCAAAGAATATAGGGTGAAATTAAATCAACCGACCAATTTTTTATGCAAGGTGTAGTCAACCACAGAGAACCTTATTGAAAAGCCTGAAGCACGTTTGCTGAAATATAAGATAGGGAGAGATGAATTAAAATAATCACTATATTGCATGAAGCGCTCCTAGAATCTTAGCTAAAAACGCACACATGTACGCGCAGAACAAACATGGCCGAGACGCGTGTTTATGTGTGCGAGCGTAAAGAAGATACCCACACACATACAACAGTAGCTGCTTGATTGAATCTTCACTCACACAATGATAGATTACGTGGTTATTTCGTGGTTCGCAACGAGCTATCGTCGTTGTAGGTGGTTCGTCAAAATTACAGGCTAGTGCTCTCGCCACCAATGAAGACCCACGGCGAAGTCTTACCTTTTTCGTACGTAGAGTACAGTAGCTGCTTGATTGAATCTTCACTCACACAATGATAGATTACGTGGTTATTTCGTGGTTAGCAACGAGCTATCGTCGTTGTAGGTGGTTCGTCAAAATTACAGGCTAGTGCTCTCGCCACCAAAGAAGACCCACGGCGAAGTCTTAACTTTTTCGTACGTAGAGTACAGTAGCTGCTTGATTGAATCTTCACTCACACAATGATAGATTACGTGGTTATTTCGTGGTTCGCAACGAGCTATCGTCGTTGTAGGTGGTTCGTCAAAATTACAGGCTAGTGCTCTCGCCACCAAAGAAGACCCACGGCGAAGTCTTACCTTTTTCGTACGTAGAGTACAGTAGCTGCTTGATTGAATCTTCACTCACACAATGATAGATTACGTGGTTATTTCGTGGTTCGCAACGAGCTATCGTCGTCGTAGGTGGTTCGTTAAAATTACAGGATAGTGCTCTCGCCACCAAAGAAGACCCACGGCGAAGTCTTACCTTTTTCGTACTCTACTCAAGTTATGTTCTTTCTACAGGGCTGCTTATCTATCTCACTCATCTTAGCGTTTGTGTAACCGGTAACTACCTACCACTTGTTGCTGTAGCTGATTTGATAAAACATTCATTTTCGAAAACAACTGCAAGTGTGCGTGAACTTAATAAGCTTAACTTACTTAAGTTTGGACAGTTCACAAACTTACAGTATGACTCTACGGCGGTGGTAGCGAATTCACCCAAGTAGATATTATAAACAAACCGGTTTAGTAAACTTACCAAAACAAAGGTAATTACTTACCTATTGATTCTCTTTCTCCATCAGTCCATCACCCCATTTAACAAATTTGCACAAACTCAAGACTACAACCACAACATAAGTTACACTACACAAATCAGCGATTTTAAAGATTTAAATCGAAGGCACAAACGCTAAGATACAACACAAACTCTTACTTAAAACCATTCCATTGAACAAATTAAAAAAAATACGGATTGCGAGTTGCGACCGAGCGGCGATTTGTTGACAAACAAACGTCACAACTGACTAACGGAAACTGATAAATTAAATGAAACAACAAAAGCAAACACTGGCGGACACCTTTGTTACCCCTCGCCCCCTACCTCTGGCGAAAAATGGTTGCATTGCATTCCGTCTTACACACTTTTTGCATACGTCTGTATCGCTAGCACGCGGCAGAGATACGGCATCTACTATCTATGCTACTTGCCCTCTCACGCATACCGCATTTGTCAATGTGGGAGAGAGAAAGTAAGATGGAAAGATCTATCGACGAAGCGTGCTAGACCCTCCGGTGCATTAGTCAGTGCTTTGAGTATTATTATGAATGGTGAATTTCAACGACCTTTGGTGAATTTATAAAAAACTAACTAAATTAAACTTTTGTTTTTCGCCTCTGTTTTGTAGCAGTTAAAAGTCTGGATACTAATTGGAGTTCACGGTTCATATCCTACAGGGGCACATTTGTGTCCGGTCTGCGTGTTTTGGGTTCCCTCATTACTGCCCAAAGTATGGCGAATATGGCAATAGAGAACTCGTGATCCATCACGCTAGCCCATTAAAAATAAAAAAATAAATGTTATCGAGAGTTTCTTACAATAAGTTACACTAATAAGGCTACAACTACGTACCTGGGAGTTAAATGGACTTTCTGATTGATTTATTGAAATTATTTTGATTCTCAGACTTTACTTTCTACCGTTTCCATACAACCTTCAACGGTTAAATCCAGAGCCCTGACATACGGCTAGACTTCGTAGGTATTATTATTAAAAAAAACAATAATGTCGATAATTTTTTATAATAAGTCACTCAGATAACGCCAACATTACGTACATAGAAGTTAATGTGGTTTCTAATTACTATTCTGAAGTAATTTTTTCACTCAGATGTTTCCTTCTACCGTTTCCATGCAAACTTCAACTGTAAAGTCAACAGCCCTGGCTAACGGCTAGACTTAAGTAGGTACTTTCTTAACAGAAATTATCTAAAACCTTGGTATGGTTCATAAGAATGAATTTTAAACGCAATTTATTCATTATTAATAAAAAATACTATGCTGCCGAGAATTTTTTATAATAAGTCACTCCGATAAGGCTAAAATTACGTACATAGAAGTAAATGTGGTTTCTAATTACTATTCTGAAGTTTTTTTTTATCATATGTTTCCTTCTACCGTTTCCATGCAAACTTCAGCTGTAAAGTCAACAGCCCTGGCTAACGGCTAGGCTTAAATAGGTACTTTCTTAACATAAATTATCTAAAACCTTAGGATGTTTCATAAGAATGAATTTAAACGCAATTTATTCATTATTAATAAAAAATACTATGCTGCCGAGAATTTTTTATAATAAGTCACTCCGATAAGGCTAAAATTACGTACATAGAAGTAAATGTGGTTTCTAATTACTATTCTGAAGTTTATTTTTTATTCAGATGTTTCCTTCTACCGTTTCTATGCAAACTTCAACTGTAAAGTCAACAGCCCTGGCTAACGGCTAGACTTAAGTAGGTACTTTCTCAACAGAAATTATCTAAAACCTTGGGAAGGTTCAGAAGAATGAATTTTAAACGCAATTTATTCATTATTAATAAAAAAACTATGCTGCCGAGAATTTTTTATAATAAGTCACTCCGATAAGGCTAAAATTACGTACATAGAAGTAAATGTGGTTTCTAATTACTATTCTGAAGTAATTTTTTCACTCAGATGTTTCCTTCTACCGTTTCCATGCAAACTTCAACTGTAAAGTCAACAGCCCTGGCTAACGGCTAGACTTAAGTAGGTACTTTCTCAACAGAAATTATCTAAAACCTTGGTATGGTTCATAAGAATGAATTTTAAACGCAATTTATTCATTATTAATAAAAAATACTATGCTGCCGAGAATTTTTTATAATAAGTCACTCCGATAAGGCTAAAATTACGTACATAGAAGTAAATGTGGTTTCTTATTACTATTCTGAAGTTTATTTTTTATTCAGATGTTTCCTTCTACCGTTTCTATGCAAACTTCAACTGTAAAGTCAACAGCCCTGGCTAACGGCTAGACTTAAGTAGGTACTTTCTCAACAGAAATTATCTAAAACCTTGGGAAGGTTCAGAAGAATGAATTTTAAACGCAATTTATTCATTATTAATAAAAAAACTATGCTGCCGAGAATTTTTTATAATAAGTCACTCCGATAAGGCTAAAATTACGTACATAGAAGTAAATGTGGTTTCTAATTACTATTCTGAAGTTTTTTTTTTACTCAGATGTTTCCTTCTACCGTTTCTATGCAAACTTCAACTGTAAAGTCAACAGCCCTGGCTAACGGCTAAACTTAAGGAGGTACTTTCTTAACAGAAATTATCTCAAACCTTGGAATGGTTCATAAGAATGAATTTAAACGCAATTTATTTATTATTAATAAAAAAACTACGCTGCCGAGAATTTTTTATAATAAGTCACTCAGATAAGGCTAAAATTTCGTACATAGAAGTTAATGTGGTTTCCTATTAGTATTCTGAAGCTATTTTTTTACTTAGATCTTTCCTTCTATCGTTTCCATGCAAACTTCAACTGTAAAGTCAACAGCCTTGGCTAACGGCTACACTTAGTAGGTAATTTCTAAACATAAATTGCCTGAAACCTTCGGACGGTTCATAGGAATGAATTTTAAATGCAATTTATTAATTATTAATAAAAAAAACTACTGCTGATAATTTTTTTATAATAAGTCATTCAGATTAGGCTAAAATTACGTTCAATGTGTTTTCTAATTACTATTGTGAAGTGTTTTTTTACTCATATGTTTCCTTCCACCGTTTCCATGCAAACTTCAACTTCAAAGTCAACAGCCTTGCTAACAGCTAGACTTGGTACGTACTTTCTAAACATACAATTGTCTTAAACCTTGGGACGGTTCATAGGACTGAATTGTAAAGACAATTTTATTTTAAAAAAATGTATGGCACCGATCATTTTCCGTTAACTACTCGTATTTTAGCGTCTCCTGCTCAACTGTAAAATTAGCTATTTCTAAATATGTAAGGCTTTGCGGGAACAATTTAACTCGCAATAACTATTAATTAAATACAGTAACAATGTTCAAGGTTCAATCCGTACTCGAGCACATTAACCATAGTAAGATGTCATTTTATTTTGTCCCTTCACAATAAAAAGTTGCCTAAATTATTGTTACTGTTTTATTTACAACTTTTTGTATCGTTAACATTAATAAGTATCGTTACAAAAACGGAACGCAAGGAAGTCAAAAAGGGGAGCAGGGGTGTGGGAGAGCGGGGGAGGACACGTGGCGCGGCGGGCCGCTCATAATTTTATCGACAGTAAATCGTGTGTACGTGATCGTGATTTTGATAAATTTGCGAAAATTTGTTTAAAAAAAAAGTGAATATGCCGTACCAGTACACAGACTGGGAATATTTGGATATGGAGGTGTGTTATCGTTTTGGCGGTAACAGCCTTCGCCAGGCGCAAGTGCTAATACGCGGAGCTACACCCGGACGTGCCTCCAACACACCGCACCACTATCCTCGGGGCTGTGCAGCGCTTTAGGGGAGTTTTCATCCACCGGACCTGGGGGCAGGCAGGCCTCGCCTTGCACTCTGCCAACCACATCAGCGGCATCGCGAGTGTTGGCCTCAGGGTTAGCGTTAATGAAGTCGGTTTGTGTAGAAGTGTGGGACGTGGAGGACTGCACTTCCAGCAACTCTTGTAAATAACTCATTAGTGTTTGTGTAAATAAAATAACTTATTAATGTGTGTAAATAACTTCGTAAAGTGTGTTTTTTATGTAATCGTGGTATAAACAGTGAAACTACCACTAAAATCAGTAACCTCACTGACGGTGACGGACGATCGTTGTACATACACATTCGTTCGTTGTAAGTACATATGAAGTACATACTTATTATTATACATACCCAGGTGATTGGCCTTTGAAACAAGCCAGTTTATCGGACAATCCTCCTAGTTATACCAACTTAAAACGATAGATTGCCAGTCCAAAGCCTGGAAAAAGTGTGATGGAAAAGTGTTAATGAGATTGCAGTATTATCAAGTGATAGTGATATTGTGGTACAAATTCAAGATTTCGCCGTATGCAGTGCAGTAAGTACCGAGCAATTTATTATTTCAGTATTATTGTGAAGTTGTCACTGTGTTGCTGCGTAAAACCCGAAGTACTCTGTGATGTAGTAGTAATTGAGAAGTAACTAGGTAGTTAATAACTTAAACATCAATGAATACGCTGTTTCCCGCGGCCGCGGGGTGGCGCGGCGCTCGCCTGAGCACCGTCTCGTCGCACGCGCGCGGCACGTGCGGGTCACGCACACAGACAGACACTGCTCGGCGCGTATAGCGTAGCGACGAGGCGTAGCAACAGACACACACCACTACGCAATTATTTACGCCAAAGTTAACCACGCTGTTTTCGTGTGCTTTTATTTATTGCACAATCATAGTGTCGTAACCACCTGTAATTTTACAGTTGTGTTTGCTTACGGATACTGAACATCCTGAAAAATAGTTGGGCGCAGATGCACAAACCTTCATGATCCACCTGAAAGCACTCGTATATGGCCAATATCACCTACTGAACCTCCCACAAAAAAGTGGTCGGTTGATTAAATTTCACCTTGTATAGTACTCTTCTACCGAGAGGTCGCACCGCAGTTACATACGCACGTTGTCACTGTGACGTTCCCGCGCATTTTCGTTAATTATCGCATGAAATTACAGAGCATGTTGTGCATTGTATGGTTGCTTAAATACAACTTTTATAATAATAATATAGCATTATCAAATACGTAAACAGTCAGTTGGCAGCCCTAGGGCGTGTTTGCAATCATCATCAATCATCATGCAACCACATCGAGCGGCCGTAGGTATTGATTTCAAGGACACCGCCTAGTTAAACTACTGTTGTTACCTATACTGTGCTCCCACGCACTGTCCCACAAAAACTTCTTCCTAACTCCCACGCACAGTCCCACAAAAAGGCCCTCGTCCGACTTGGGGTTACCGCCCAAAGCAATACCGTAGGCGTTAGATGGATATATTAGGATACGAAATAGCTTCTTTTATTCCCTACGCAGCAACATCAAAGCAACTCAAAATATATTTAAGAAATATATGAAATCTCCCGATTACCAATAAAATCATAAGATATATAAGACAGCATAAAAAATGAATCGCAAAGTAAATAGGTGCTTTATTAATACAAGAACCTATCCGATTTGCTTGAAATGTCGTTTGAATCCCGCAAGAAATTGTTGGGATTTATGTAGCCCTTGTGACTCCGTTTGAATTTGAATGATGAATAAATAACATTTCAGAGAATTTGTTGTGAATATAAATACAGGTGAAAATAATTTGTTTCTATTGGATTTTGTTATACGCAATCTACAAGTAAAGTATTGGATGGATTCGATTGATGGTTCTTGGTGGAATATCATCTTGAATAAATTATACACAAATTCTTGTACTTTTATTAAACTTTTCTTTTGTTTCTGTCATGTTAAATAATTAATAATTTGTTGGCCCGATGATGTGTAATACGAAACCGGTAGCCTAAGTTAGAATAAAAATAAATATATGTGGAATAAAAAGTACAAGAATTTGTGTATAATTTATTCTACAAGTAAAGCTTTACTGATCATACATGTAAAATTTTGTTTTGTAAGTTTATGACTAATGCAAAAACATAAGTACCTACATATCATACTCGTAAATGAATATGGTTTTTTGTTCTGTGGAATATGGGGAATCGTTTCAAAAGTTTAGTTGAGTAATGAGTATGATACATATTCTTATTCTTTATTGTACACACAAAAACATAATTTATACATTTAACTTAGAGATATCATGTACATAGGCGAGCTTATCTCTAAGAAGAGATTTCTTCCAGCAAACCCGGATTTATAGAGAAAAGTTAAAATAAATAAGTAGACATACACACGTGTACACTATAATATAAATATACTTACACCCTACAATTTACAACTACAGTGTACAGCAGGGGTCGGCAACCAGCGGCCCGTGTATCACTTCGGTACGGCCCGTAAGGTTCGCAACCGCTCCTCGCGCCTCACTCACTCAGTCTTTGTGTGAGCAAAAATTTTCCATTCTGAACTATATAAAAAGCAAGCATTGCTTTCGGTTAACGTATGCAAATGTAGACGCGATACTGCGCTTTTCCACATCTTAAATGCAAGCGAACATACAAAAATGCAGCCAAATGCAGCCGCATAAATTGTATAAGTTTTTTACTAATCATTATTTGTTAACTACTATAAATATGATACAAAATTGACTATTTGTTTTTTATTATTAGAGTGCATTACAAACCAGAAAAGATAAATTAGAAATAAATGTAAAGACAAGAATTTGAAAAAATTCCTCGGGCCAGGATTCGAACCTGCGTTCTCTTGTTATCAAGACAAGTCTTATCTTTACATTTGTTTCTAATTTATTTTTTCTGGTTTGTAATGCACTCTAATAATAATATTTAGAGTATTCAAAAGCGATGGATTTCGCATTAAAAACATAATCTTAATTGTTTTTTTATTCTAACTAAATTATTTGTATGCAAAAATGAGATGCGGCCCTCGCTGATCACTCTGGTAACATTTGTGGCCCTCCTATATCAAAAGGTTGCCGACCCCTGGTATACAGTCTACAGTCAATATATCTAATGATCTGCAGAGCATTTTATTTAATTTTATTAGCACATCAGTACACCCAGTATGTGCATAGAAAAGCGAAATTATTAAACATTCATGGTATATAAGGTCACATTCGTTTATATAGGCAAATTCATACTGGAGACTGGGCAAGTGGTCAGGCTGGCCCAAAATCCAAATACACTTTTTTGAAATACGCAAAATAAAGTTTTGACTTCCTACACTAATTGAGTCGAGGTTGTTGTTGAACAAGTATAGAGGTACAAAAAATATCTTTCTATATCGCAAATAGGGTCATTGTACCTTGGTACTGGCCACTTACCGAGTCTCCAGTATAAATTTGGCTATATAAACGAAACTCACTTTATAATGGGAACTTATCATAAAAAATACCAAGAAGCATTACATGTATCAGACTACTTCTAGATCACAATTTTTAGGGTTCCGTACCCAAAGGGTAACCAACGGGACCCTAATATTAAGACTCCGCTGTCCGTTCGTCCGTCCGTCTGTCACCAGGCTGTATCTCATGAACCGTGATAGTTAGACAGTTAAAATTTTCACAGATGATGTATTTCTGTTGCCGCTATAACAACAAATACTAAAACCGGCCAAGTGCGAGTCGGACCCGCGCACTCCCATACAACAGACATGATTTTTTCGCAGTTTTTTAGATAATGGTACGGAACCCTTCGTGCATGAGTCCGACTCGCACTTGGTCGGTTTTTTTGACAAATCAGCGCATTGCCGTTATTCTCAGAGACGAAAAATTGTGTATTTTTTTATTATTTGTTATTTTAAGGACTACTGTCGGGAAAATGGTTCAATATATTAGAGGTATATTCATCATTTGTTAAAATTATGTAAAACGCATGGTTCGATAAAGTAGTGTAAAAAACTGCACATAACTAGGTATTAAAACACTCGTGTGATACTTTTAAAACTAAACCTCTGTTTCGTTTCTAAACTCATACTCGTATTTAAATAACCTCTGTTGTGCATCAGTTCCATAAACTTCTTTAATTTGTGTATGTTTCAGTTTATTTTTATGCCCAAAATTTTATGCCATGTTCAATTTTTTGCTTTTTTTATCATTTTTAGGGATCGGTAGTCCGACAAGGAACTCTTATAGTTTCGCCATGTCCGTCTGTCCGTCTGTCCGTGGCTTAGCGCAGAGAATATTAGTACTAGAAAGCTGTAATTTAGCATGGATATAAATATTAATCACGGCGACAAAATAGTAAAATAAAATCTTGACAAAAACAATTTTTAAGGGTACCTCTCATACAAGTAAACTGGGGATGATTTTTTTTCTCGTCTATCGTATAGTGTAGGGTATCGTTGGGACCGTTCAAAAACATTGTGGGTGTGTGAAAACCATTTTCCGATTTAGGGATCCGTTGGTGAGATATTAAGCTTTAAAGTGAAAATTTTAGTTAGAGTGGAGCGTTCCCCCCCCCCCCCCCTGCCGGCCAATCGGTTGTTTATAGAAATGTGGAAAAATTCACAGAAGTAGTATATTATAATGAATTTAAAAGGAAAACTATCACAGCTCAGTAGGCTTCACAGGTTTTTTGCCAAACTTTTGGCCCCCTATAATGTATGGAACTACGGAACCCTCCATTGCACGTGGCCCGACACGCACTTGGCCGGTTTTTTTTACCTATATTTCTTACGCTTCTGTAATTTGATCCAGTTTCTACTCTACACACTTTGTTATTTCGGAAATTGTATAATAAGCCCTTAAATGCGCTGTGTTGCCAATCGACAACATACAGTATTTAATTAAACAAAAAATAAGTAGTTAGTATCCTTAAGCAAAGTTAACTACTTGTAAAGGGTTCTTCGTCCCTTTTGTAAAACGATCGAGATAACAGTACCGTATATAATCCCATTAAAAGTTATTTCAAGTTAGGGGTCGTCCATTAATCACGTGATGTTTTTTAGCAACTTTTGAACTCCACCACCTCCCCCTAGTGATACGTAGAGGGGTCTTAGACTATCCTCCCCTCTATCTAAAATCACGTGTATTGTTTTGCTGCAAAGGATTTAGAAAACTTTCAAAATAATTATCTTTAAATACAGTTATAATTTAATTTAATTTAGAGTCAAGGTCACGCACCGTCGCTTTTTGGTTCAAAAAGCGGTCGTTCAACGAAAAAATAAATACATGTGATATATCACTAGACTTGTGATATTTCGTTAATTTTTCCGCCCTTTTGAGCCTCATGGGCGATCTTTTAGGCATTTGAGTATTGATTTTACTAACACTGAATATAGGTATTTCTGTAACCACCTTCGTTATTCAGTGGTTATTACAATCCAGAAAAAACTTACGACTATTTTTACTAATTTCTAATTTTTAGGGTTCCGTGTACGAAGGTTGCTAAACGGGACCCAATCACTAAGCTTCCGCTGTAAGTCCGTCCATCTGTCTGCTTCAGCCGTAGTGGATAGACAGTTGAATTTTTTTACAGAATACGTATTACCTACTGTGGCCTCTATCATGAAAAATAATAAAAAATTTAAAGAAATTAAACCTACAATATCTTGTCCTTATACAAAAAATTCCGTGATTTTAACTTTATTTTTTTCGAGATCCATCATATAAACGACTATACAGATAAATTTCAAATTTAGTCTTTCGGTGACTTTCACAGTTCACACTCGTTTACAACTCTGACACCCTCCTGGGGTTTCATGTCGTGACGATATATATTTAAATATTTTGTTTGTATCTATTCATGTTTGTAAAAACCAACCGGTGTGCCGACGAAACATAATAAAATGGTTCTGAAAAAATAAATTTTGATGTTGATATATTGGGAAAAAACCTGAAAACAGAATTACGCTTCTTATCAACTTCACAAATACCAGCTACGTTAACGGCAGCAGTCGCTCTTTATGAAGAACCTTATTTTCTTGTTGGGTGGAACTTTCCCTTTCACATGTTAACGAGTAACATGAATATTAGGGCTTTGTATCTTGTAAAAAACGTAACGTATAGTGCAGAAGGTGAGACTGTAGAATTGCGATTGTGTGCGTGCACACCATTGACATTGTGGAAAACAACTCTTATAGAAGTGCAGGCAAGGTCTGTTTTTGAAAAATAATGGTTTGACTTTTATCTTATTCTTCTTTTGTTACTATGTTACTTTATGTTTCCATGATTTTTCAAAAATAGACCTTGCCTGCACTGCTATAAGAGTTGTTTTCCACAATGTCAATGGTGTGCACGCACACAATCGCAATTCTATAGTCTCACCTTCTGCACTGTAACGCAAATGGGCTATTTTAGGGTTCTGTACCCGAAGAAAGATAAACGGGTTATATTATTAAGGGGGGTTATCCCGACTTTGTCTCTGTACAAATTAATTTAAACCAATAAAAACGACGGTTAAATTTTGCAAAAAATATGTCATATTTGACTCTTTGATCTTAATATTTCAGCTGTTTGATACACGATTGCTTACACTTTCCTCGATCCGATTAAATCGCAAATATAGGTCTAAAATACGATCTAAATATCATATAATTTGAGCTATATTAATATTTGGACAGTAAAACTTCTATTGAAATAAACGCCGTGAATAATGTTATATAAAACGGCCATCATATTAAAAAGCCATCCCTCTAATTCCAAAATAATAAATAAAAACACCTCAAAACCGCGAGTTTTCTGAGCGGCCCGCTTCTGCTGAGCAGTGAACATGTGTCCGTCCGTCCGTCTGTCACAGCGTCAGCTGTAATAGGAAGCCAGTTTAAATTTTTCACAGAATTCGTGTTACAATAGTCTCTATAACGAAATAAAATTATTTTGAACCCCATGGATACAAAAAAACGTCCAAAAAGTAGCAATTTTAACGTTATTTGTTTGAGTTCCATCTTAAAGATGTTAATGCATACAAGTTATTAAAATCATATTGTAGTACATACTTTGAAGTACATACTCGAAAAATTAGGGTTCCGCACGCAGACCATTTTAGCGCCTTGTTTTTTCTCGCCGTAATATTGTTTGTGTTCCGTATCCATATTGTATGGTGGTACGGAACCCTTTACGCGTAAGTCCGACTCACACTCGTCCAAATAATTTTAATTCACAATGGGCTTTTGCTTGGTCACTACCGCGCGAAGTTGGTGACACCCAACCACCAGTTAAAGTGAAAAGATTTGTCAGTTACTTGGAAAGGGTCCGTTGACTTTATCATTATTTATGCAGTGGAGGGTTGCAATAAGGGACTGATTATGTTGAAGTTGTTTTTTATATTAATATTTTTGTCGGATTAATTAATTTAATGTATTATTTTTGATTTCCTGTGTGTTATATATGTGTGTTTTATTCATGAATCCTTTGTGTTGTCCATTATTCTAAATTATTAATTCTCTTTATTCCTGTGTATCTACCTGCAAGCTGGAACTGAATGTTAGGTATAGTGTGAAACGGGTCAATCTGTAAATCAGCGCTGTAACGTTCATAACTTACAGCAAATGCTGAGATTGGTCCATTTTGCAAACAAAATGATTAAGTTGTTAATTGTAATTTAATTTGTATAAATTTTTGTTTTGTGGCAAATAAATATATTTCTATTTCTTTTTCTAGGTGTAAGTTATTAAGTGAGTAAGCGGATTGTATGCAGGTTACTAAGGCGATAACCAAAAACAAAATGTTTTAATTGTAAATGTGTATGGGATATGCACAAAAAAATACAAGATTTCCTTGAACAACAAAAAAAAAATTATAAGACTTTAAGTCCGTAGTTGAAATATCGAAAGCCGATATTTAAACATAATTTCAATGGAAGGTGATTGCAGTAGAGAAACGCAGAAGAAAAGTAAATTTGGATGTGAGGAGCAGAGGTTCGAGTCCCGGTTCAGAGCTCTCCTCATACAGATTAACTTTATTTCTATGCCGCAATGATACAATGTTAATTTGTATCTCCTTGTGATGGATAATCCGCAAAGTGTTTAAAATCCATCCATCAGCCTGCTATCGTCCACTGCTGGACATAAGCCTTTCCAATATTTTGCCACTCTTGGCGGTCCTCCATCCTCCTCCTTCCACCTTTCAGATCGTAAGTCCCGCGGGCACAAGGGCGGCTTACGCTACGCTTTGCTGTACGAGGGTCTCCATTCTAGCGCCTTTCGGTCTCAACGGCCATCACGTTGGCAAAAGATATGGCCTGCCCACTGCCACTTCAAAATTAGGGTTTAAATAATAGACATTTATTTCTTTGGTGGATAATGAGTGTGTTAAACCGAACAAGAAGCACCCCAACCCCTTAGCTTAGACAAGGACCTGTTTATAGAATGTATTTATAGCTCAAGCGTAAACATCAACATTCTTGGAGCCTCACAAGCCGCGTCCGCCATGTTGGTTCACATTATACATTCACAACGAGGAGCCAGAACTCAGAGCGTCGCAGTAACAAGGGTTCACAATTACTACCGACCCTTGGTACAAAAAACTCGTCTATTTGACGAAAAAAGAGAGTTTTTAGAGTGCAAACGAATTCTCTATATGAAAAATTATTCAGTCTACATAGATTACATAATAAAATATCCAGTCTACATATGTATTGTATAGTTTATATGATATATCATTTATGTAACCGTGAGTTTACAGAATGGCGCGTTGAGTGGGGCAGTATGGGTCTAAGCCAAAGGACTCTCGTCATCGACTTTGGAGAAAAAAACTAAATGCATTAAGAGTATGGCCGTCCAACACAAAAAGGCCAGTGTCAAATACTTTATTAGCTTTTGATAGAGGCGATTATTGGTTAGCTAATTGACCTATTTGTCTAGGACGCGTAATACTAATAATTACGCGCGAAACAGCAGATTGGAGGGTTTTTAGTTAATACTGAAACAATTCGTAGGGAAAAAATACTGGATTTAAGTAGAAAACCTTCATATCTTTATTACCTATTTTATGAAGAAAAAAAAAACAGTTGATCTCTTAAACGCGTTCTTGAAACGAACGCTTGAAAACCAAAAAAAGAGGATGAAAAACATTTTTTTTTGACAAAAGTATAAATCTTAGTACATTGTCTATAAGTACATATATCCCCTAGATAAAAGATTAAAAAATCAAATATATTTTTTCCAATGTTAAGATAGTCCTACTTTCGTCAAAAGAACCCTCGAAAATCTGGCTTTTTTCATATTCTAGGTTCAGGTACAGCCTTAAAAACTGCATAACAGCTACACTATCGATTGATGTCGTAGTCCAGGCAGGATGTATTTTTTTGTTTTGCAAAACGTGTAGACCCTGTTCCCGGTCATGGTAAGTCAAATCTTTGAATGTGGTTTTAATTTCCTCCAAAATTAATGAAGATATTCCTTTGAGCAAATTTCTCTATCTAAATCTTTATAAGTTTAGATTTTCCCATAATTACTGCCGCTGCCCCATCTCAACGCGCTACTTTGTAAGTGTACCTATGTTTTTACCATTTATTTTATTGGGTAGGCAATGATTTTTCAAAGTGACATTAAAAACTTTTCGTATTTTTTTAAATGTCAAACTTGACCTTCTTATTGCATTTCCAGTAAAAAGTTCTATGCACGCCACTGGCTTCCAGCTTATGCCGTCATATCAACGTTCCTCAGATGTTCGATGTTCGCAAAAAAGAAATCATTCTCTAGTTGTACATAAAAACTTTAGAAGTGTTCAATATTTTGAGAGATTTGCATTACGGAAATTGTCACTTTGTACGTATAATTATTATGGGAATGCTAAAATTCAATATTGTTTTAATTGGAGGTAGATAAGGGCTGTATTAAAGCAATAGTTTTTTTTTATTTCGTTGACCTTTTGTTCGAATCTTTGTAGGAGGTTTCAGTTTTGAGTACGTATGTGTGATCAGTAGAGTATGAGGTTTCAGTTTTGAGTATGTGGTTTCAGTTTGCGTTAGTAATTAACATCCTAATACTAAGGCCGTAGGTAGGGGAGGTTTTGGGGGTTAAAACCCCCCGAAAACCAATTGGTCATAGCCAACCAACTACTAAGTATTTTCGTTTTTTTTTCTTTTTCTTCATGCACCCCTTCGTTGGTTGCTTTTAAGGTAGGCAAATTTGTATTTCTTTAAAATTGTCAGAAACTAAGTATTAATTCTCAAATCTGTATAGTTCTAAATAACCCATAGCTATCAACTTATTAACCTCGCAACTGAAGTCAATAATGAATTCCTCATAGAATAACACACCAGCATAGAGAGTAAGTAAGCATCAATTAGATTGACAATTTTTAACGACAACTTTTATTGCCATGAAATAAGAGCTACATTTTTGTTTATCGAAGCGATATCGAGTCTATAGCATGTTCATACTTGATACCCAGTTGCTACATAGTTAGTACATAATAGTTCCTTGGTTACGGAAACACGAAGCTTGAAGGCTCCGACGGAATACTAAAATGGATGTAAACAAAGCGAAAGTTTCAGTAATTAAATCTTCACAAGTTCTGCAACTTGTAAAAGCAAGATGAGGTGAAAGCTTCCTGAGGATTTCGGTGCAAGTTTGAGCCAGAATTAGAATAAGAATAAGAATATATTTATTAATAAACATAGGTTAGATAATTTACATTAGATCTTAATAAATTATAAAGGATCTCTATGTTTTGCCTTAAGGCGTATGAATGTATCAATTAGGTACTAATTATTTACAAATTAATAAAATAATAATCATAAAAATCATATCAAATCAATCAAATAATAATAAAAATTACCAACATGCTATATAAAATGCACAGAACAAAATATGAAATTGAAAAATAAGGAACTTAAATACAGGTATCATTCAAAAAGTCTTATACTATAATAACATTTCTTTACTAGTAAAACATAAAGTTTACTTTTAAATAAATTATTGCTCATATCCTTGATATTATTTGGTATTTTGTTGTAAGTTATTGGGGCCATACATAAGACACTGTTTTTCTGAAGTTGTGTGTTACATTGACATACAAGAATTTTGTGTCGATATTGGGACTTTGCTAAGATTTTCGGAAGCCTTATTAAAATAATGTGGATTAAATCAGACAAATATCGCCATCTCATAAATATATAGTGAGGGTAATGTAAGGATATTAAATTTTTTGAAGTATGGCCCACTGGTATTCCAAGTTTTTAAACTACACATTGCTCTTATACATCTCTTTTGAGACTTGAATACTTTTTTATTCTCTGTACTGTTTCCCCAGAAAATAACACCATACCTAAGTCGGGATGCTACAAAACCATGATAAGCAGCTAATACTGTTTCTGTGTTGACAGTTTTTGCTATTTTATAGAGAAGATAAGCAGAGCTACATAGCTTTTCACAAAGCGCATTACAGTGACTTTTCCAATTTAATTTATGATCTATTTTTAAGCCTAAAAATTTTGTAGTCTTAACTTCGTCAATTAAATTATTTTGGTAATTAATAATAATTTTTTCAAGTTTCGTCGTTCTTTGAAAGAAATTCATAATTTTAGTCTTGTCTAAATTAACAAGCAAATTATTATCATTCATCCATGTCATTATTTCTTTTAAAGCGTTATTAATTTTCATTTCACTTTTGTCATTTTCATTGCATTGTATAAATATAGTACTGTCATCAGCAAATAATGTCATGGGATTTGAAATATTGCGCGGTAAAGAATACATAGAAGTGGTCCGAGTACACTTCCCCGAGGAACTCCTTTCAAAACGTTTCTTTCGGTTGATAAATATTTTCTTTCTTGTTTACTTTTAGGGCATACTTTAGAAATCTGAGTGTATTGCTTCCTATTTGCAAGGTAAGACCTAATCAGCTTTAGTACGTTTTCCCGTATTCCGTAGGCAAATAATTTATGTGCTAGTAAATCATGGTCCACATGATCAAAAGCCTTGGTAAGATCCATATAGACAGCTACAACTGGAGTTCTTTGATCTACGTTTGGCAAGATTAGGTTCAGGAATTCATATATGGCCATATTAATATTTTTGCCCTTCCGAAATCCTTTTTGCTCGCTTGTAAGGATATTGAAAGATTCTAAATATGAAACGAGTGCTTTATATATTACCTTTTCAAAAACTTTTGACAGTATTATGACAAGAGCGACAGGCCGGTAAAATTCCATCAACTCACTATCATTTTTTTTAAACATTGGTTTAGTAATAACAGGTTTCAGGGCATCGGGATAAACACCGTGCGTAGTAAATAAGTTTACTAGGTGACTTAAATGCGTACTGATAACATCACTGACATATTTTATCACCTTGGTGTGAACGCCATCAAAACCAACGCTATTTTTGTTTTTCAGCGATTTTTTTATATCATCAGGTACAGTTGGAGTCATAAACATTGATTGTGATTGGTTAGGAATTCTGTGGTTTGTTTTAGGTTTTCGTGCAGTGCTATTATTTGTTACATCACCAATAAAAAAGTTATTAAATGTTTCTGCTATATTTTGTGGGTTTAATATGATATTATTGTCGACTTTTAATTTTGTGATTGTTTCAGGTGGCATACATGCTTTCGTTTTATTAATAATACTCCAAGCTGCTTTAGATTTATTGTCAGAGTTCTGAATATAATAATTATTTTGTGACTTTTGTGTCAGTTTTATAATTTTTTTAAATCTTCTAGTGTAATTCATTAACAACTCTTTTTTTTCAGCTGTTGGATTTGATCGGTATTTCCAGGGTAGTTCTCTCTGCTTCATACTACATGTTTTTATACCACGCGTTATCCATTTTGGCTTTGGTCTTGTTTTTATATTAACATTACCACTGGGAAAACAAAGATTATAGAGGAGAATAAAGTTATCGTAAAAGTAATTAAATGCTTCATTGGGATCGCCAACACTATATATATATCCACAAACGACAGTGATTTTATATGATTTTTAAATTTGTCCATGTTTTCTTCACTTAAATCCCTTTTTGTGGTCTTCCACGAGTTTAGTATACACGTTTTCTTAGTAGGACATTTAAAGATTTGAGCTGTATGATCCGAAACACCATAATCGATTACTGTTTCCGTGCATCCATGTTTTATATTATGTGCAAAGTTATCTAGGCACGTTCCACATTTGGTCTTGTTGGTTCATTTATAGCTAGACGTAAGTTATTTGCTAACAATAAATTTTAAAATTTTGATGATGTGATATCTTGTTTAAGGATATTAATATTAAAGTCTCCACTTACGATTACAGATTTATGTGCCTGGATGCAAAGTTTATGCATAATGAAGTCCATCTTTTCATAAAATAGTTCCAGGTATTTGTTACTATTCTCAGATTTGGAAACGGGGTAAATACAAACAATAGTGATACCCCTCTCTTCCAATTCAATTGCGCAACATTCAAATATGCCCTTTACCGATAGCTTTGCAATATCTTTTAACTCTTTAAATTATTGGCCCCTCTTAACCAAAATACAAACTCCACCTTTTTTCTATCTCTCGAAAAAGTAGCAGCTAGATTAAAGTTTGGTATTACTAGTAGGTCTTCTTGCCCAGATAACATATTGTGTTCTGTAATGCATATAACATCGACAGAAACATTTTTTATAGAAAGTTCGTCTAAGTATATAGATAGTATGTCTGATTTATGTTAAAGTTGAAAACGGGAAGTATTAACGAAAAGATTCAACGGCTTTGGATGCTAAACAGATTTTTATTTAGTTGTAATGACAACACCAATTTACTATCGTAATGTCACACGCTTGACACTTGGCAGGCAGTACAAAGACAACAATCATAGATTAGTCTTAACATCCACCTCTGTTTGTGATGCCTGCCATCTTCTTCAGCATTTCTGTTCTGGGCCCATAAAGTGGTTTGGTGAGCATGTCTGCAATCTGCCTGGCTCCTGGCACATGGCAGATGGTTATGCTTCCATCCTGAATACATTCTCTTATGAAGAACGAACGAAGTCTTATGTGCTTAGTTCTTTGATGGAACTCTGGTGGATTCTTTGCCAGCTTGATAGCAGATTCGTTATCCACACAAAGACATGCTGGACATTCTTCACCTGTAATGTCTTTCAATATTCTTCTCAACCAAATGATTTCCCTAGCAGTTTCACTTGCAGCAATTATTTCAGCTTCTGTGGAGGATATAGCGACAACACTTTGTCTTTTGCTATTCCAAGCTATTGCACCCCCAGCATACATGCATAAAATGCCTGTGGTCGATCTTCCAGTCATTAAATCACCACCGTGATCAGCATCACTGTAGCATTCTAGGTTGAGATCCTTAACTGGTTTGTAGACGATTCCGTTATCAATCGTCCCTTTAAGGTAACGCATAATCCTCTTGACGGTTAAGACGTCTTCTTTCGAAGGATTATCTAAGTGACGCGATGCAACACTGACTGCAAAGGCTATGTCTGGCCTTGTGCCTGTCATCAGATATGCAAGAGCACCGACCGCTTGTCGATATGGAAAGGATGACGTAGTATCTCCATCTTCTTTCACATCAACTGCTTTCAGAATCGGTGTCACAACTGGTTTGCATTTGTCCATGCCAAACCTCTCTAAGACGCGTGCTGTGTACGCCTTCTGATGAAGCAGAATGGATCCATCGGAGTATCTTTTAATCTCCATCCCAAGAAAGTAACTTGCCGGTTTCTCAGTTATCTTGAAGCGCACTCTCATTTCCTCTAGGAAAAGCTTTCCCTCTCTTTCGTTCGTTGATGCAATCAGTCCATCGTCGACGTATAATGCAAGGATTATTTTGTTAATACCTCGCTTTCTTACAAAGAGGCAAGGATCAGACTGACTCTGCATAAAACCGATCTTGACAATGTAGTCGGTTATGCATCTGTTCCAACAGAGGGGTGCTTGCTTCAGCCCGTATAGGCTTTTCTTTAACTTGAATACAAGCTTTTTATCAGTGGTATAACCTTCTGGCGGCCTCATGTAGATTTCTTCATCCAACGTGCCATACAAGAAGGCAGTAGAGACGTCGAACTGTGCTAGCTTGAGCTTCTCCTTAGCAGCAACGCTCAGAACTGCTCTAATAGTGCTGCTCCTAGCCACAGGACTGAAAGTTTCATGAAAGTCTATATCCTTCTTTTGTGAATACCCCTTTATGACTAGCCGTGCCTTGTACTTATCAATTGTACCATTAGGGTTTGTCTTTAATTTGAATATCCACTTACAAGGAATGGCTTTTCGATCTTTCGGTAGTTCCACTAACTCCCAAGTTTTGTTATCTTTCAGCGAAGAAATCTCACTATTAATGGCTTCTTGCCATTTCTCACTGTCCTTACAAGACATTGCCTCTTTGAAGGTTTTCGGTTCAGTCATCATGTGCCCTTCTGCCGCCATGATGTAATCTTTGAACCGGCTTGGGGGTAAAAGAGTAGCTCTATTTCGCAGAGTCATTTGGCCTTCTCTTTCGATATCATTTTCAGACAAATCAATATCTTCAGCAGGCTCTTCGTGCTCTTCGATTCGCTCACCATTTTCCTCCTCAGAGTGAGCAGACTCAACCTCTGAATTACCTTGATCCATTTCAAAATTATCATTTATGGCACCTTGTTCATCTGTTTGTGCTCTTGAAAACGAAGGTTCTTCCATAAACTCATCATCATTCGCCTCGATTTCTCTCTCGTCATCGGCGTTACTCGTTTCTGTATCTCTATGGAGATCTTGTAGCTGATAGCGAAATATTTCATTGTCAGTACTCGATGGCTTTTCTGGTAAACTTTCTTTTGCAGGTTTTCCCAGGAGTGGAATTTCCTCAAACGTCACACCTCTGGACCTAATTAGTTTAAATACTTTATCACTCCAAATTCTATAGCCTTCATCTCCTTCGTACCCAATGAGAATCCCTTTTTCCGCTTTCTTCTGTAGCTTTTTGCGATTAGCTTTCGGGATGTGCGCATAGCACGTGCAGCCGAGAATCCGTAGGTGCTTTATCGATGGCTTCTTTCCGTACCACAATTCATGAGGAGATTTGCCTTGTACGCTAGACGGCCCAGTTCGATTTAAAACGTAGACAGTTGCTCCTACAATTTCTGCCCACAGACCATCAGGAATTTTCTCATGTGCGTGCATGATGGCGCGCGCTGCTTCCACTACTGTGCGATTTTCCCGCTCTACGCATCCAGCTTGCTCGTGTGTGTGGGGCATCGTCAGTCTTTGCGTAATGCCATGTTCTCTTAGAATCTTTCTAAATTCACTGCCAACAAACTCACCTCCGTTATCGCTGAGAACTTCTTTGACAACGTGTCCCGCAACTTTAGCTTCAGCAAGGAACAGCTTTAGCTTTGATGCTGCTTCAGACTTTTGACGTAGAAAGTAAACATGTCGATGTCGTGTGTAGTCATCTTTGAATAGAATATAGTATCGATTCTTCGCGATAGAGTATGGAAATGGTCCGCAAATATCAGTGTGGATTAGTTCTCCTGGTTTAGTGGCTCTAACCCTTGTTCCGAATTTTCGCTTGTGAGCTTTTCCATAAACACAGCCTTCACAGAGATCCGATTGCTCCATATTCACTTTCAATCCGAGCTCTTGTTCGATCACCTGTTTAACGTGTCGCTTGTTCTGATGTACTAGCCTTTCATGGTACACTTGTAGAGGATTTGTCAGTAATTGGTTGACTTCTAGACTCTTTGGCGCAACACATTTAAGCTCCAGCTTATACAGCCCGCCCTTGATATCTCTTGTCCCAATAACTTTGGTGACTCCATCTATTTTCAGTACACATTGCTTCGGCGTAGACTCAAACGTACTCTTTGACGAAATGTCATGCGTAGCAAGAACTGAAAACAAGTTTCTCTTGATGTTTGGAACATACCAGACATCCTTCAGCAAAATTTGCTCAACTTTACCGTTGACATTGGCTTCAGCACGAATGTCGCCTATTCCTATGGCTTCTATGGCTTGCCCGTTTGCAGTAGTAACTGTATGTGATCCTTTGAAGTGCTCAAAGCTCTCGAAAAAGTTGCCTCTATTTGTCACATGGGTTGTCGCACCATTATCGACGTACCAATTTGTTTTATCAATGGGCAGCTTGTCTTCAAGGGCTAACACGGTCAGATTAACATTTGTACTTGTTGACTGCTTCGGTGGTCGACCATCTTTTATCCACTTTAGGCATTTTCGTACTCGGTGCCCAACTTCACCACAGTAGTTGCAGTTAAAAACTTTAGTTTTCTTCTTGAACTTCTCTGTTTTCACGACTAATACTTCTTCAGGATTTGTGCTATCTTCTTTGCTCATTAAGGCTTTCTCAAAGGATATTAGCTGGACAGTTAGATTCTCAATTGTTCTATCTTTCTTATTCACAAGAAGCCAACTTGACTTAAAAGCAAAAAATTCATGCGGCAAAGTGCCGAGAATTTTACATATTAGCAGTATATCTGGCAGACTTGTTTCTAAATGGCTATTTAGATCATGCCAAATATTTTTCAAAGCAGAAATATGCTTCTTAATATCATGCTCAGGATCTTTCTTGTGATTGAAAAATTCTATACAAAGATCGTAACTTTTGTCTTCTGCGCTGCCGCAATAAAGGCGTTCGAGCTCATCCCATACCTCTTTAGCACTCTTATAGCGCATTATCTGGTCAAGTACTTCATTCGTCATATTAGTTGTAAGTAACGTTAGTACTGTACTGTCTTTAGTATAAAAATCTGCGAGTTCTTTCTCATACTTAGACTTTTCATCCTTGTCGGCCGTTGCTGCTGGTGGTTCGGGCTTGCGCAATCTCCCTTCGATAATATCTACCGCACCGGGAATGCCCCTGCACACAGTTTCAATTCGATACTTCCAATGCTTATAGTCCTTTCCATCCAGGAGCCCTACTTGTACCTTGGAAGCCTCTGCAATCGCCTTATCCATGGTGATGACTCGGGTGATTTGACAGGCTGGTACAAATTTCGCTGCAACTTTTCAGTCTTACCCGGAGTATAACTATCTTGCACCTTCTTTGTACTTTATTACTCTGCTACCATGTTAAAGTTGAAAACGGGAAGTATTAACGAAAAGATTCAACGGCTTTGGATGCTAAACAGATTTTTATTTAGTTGTAATGACAACACCAATTTACTATCGTAATGTCACACGCTTGACACTTGGCAGGCAGTACAAAGACAACAATCATAGATTAGTCTTAACAATTTATTTATTAGACCAGCAATGTTTTGATGAAAAACATGTATGTGATTAGTGACGAAAAAATTGTTGTTCATTCGTTGTATTTGGATTGCTTCCGGCAATATTACGTATAAGTACATTTTCATTACTATTTTGAATGTCACCTATATCCCTATCCTTATTTCCTAACACAGTCTCATCAATGTCAACCAGTGGAGGGGTTGTTGAATATTATATTATTTATTTATTGCGGGAATCACGATTCCGCCGCTACACGTGTTTGTTAATTGGTTGTATGGGCTGGTGAGACAATCGGAACACACTTGCACTAATCGCATTTATTGTTACGGTTAACACTCGGTACACTTTGGAACTGTCAAATTCGGATAGTTTATTTTGTAAAATAGGTAGAATTGAATAGAATATCCATTTAATTATCTGCTACAACACAACACAATTACATCGTAAAATCAAACATAAGGAAATAAAACAAAAGAATTAAGGGCACTATATTCGGCCCAACTCCCATACTAGCGCAGTTCGCTGATAATATCCTTATGTATTGGTAATTGCTTATTATTTTTTATTTTTCAACATATCCTATACAATATCCATGACTTGAACATAAAACATTTATCAAAATCAAATACATACAAAAGTTACAAGCGTATAAAAGTCCTGGATTTTACACGTATTTTGATGAATGTTTATGTACCGTAATGTCCTAGAAGTGATACAACAAATCAAATAATTTTAGGTTCACACCATAGTATATGTTATACTATTCAAAAATATTTTTGTTTAAGCTCGGGAAATGAACGTTCCGGCCAACCAAAACAGTCAGTCAGTGCTCTATAATCCGAAATGAATGTAGAATGAAATAGCAAACATAGCGACCACGTGCGTGACTGACTTCAAGCCACCGACTACAGGGCCCTTAAATAATGTAACTAAAACTAAAAGAAGTCAAGTCGCAGCAGACAAAAGGGCCAAGACTCAGCATGTGCTGTAGTCTTACTAGGCAAGACCGACAGCGCTGATTATCAGTCCGAGCCCGCGTTGGTATAACGCACGAACAAACAAAACAGCGCGAGTATCCTTGCACGTTTTCAAAACGTTACATGGATATTTAATATGAATAATAAAATAAATAAGATATACAAACATATACGAGTAAAAAATGGTGTTAATATTTGTAAATAAATAAATTTAATTAAAAGATTAATCTTAAATAAATAGCAGAAATGAAATGATTAGGATGGCAATGAAATGAAGTTTCTAGTTTTAGGCAGGCGAGGTCAAGAAGATATCTTTTTACTTAGACTCAAGGTCTCGTAGCGTCGGTGCATAAAATATACGTTTTACAGTCAATCTACAGTCAAATATAGTTCAAATACAGTCAAATCTTTAAGAAAACAACAGAATATGATAAAAATAAATATAGTATGAAAAATACACCAATAAATATTTTAATTCCTCTACTTACGTTTAATAAAATTACACCTGCATAAAATAAGAAATACAGGAATAAAATGTCATGTATGCATAATGCAATGAATAGGTTGATAGATAAATAAACTAAAAATAAATATAATGTCCTGCTGATCTACTTTAATTATAGGAAAATTGAAAAAAGACATGTTTGCTAAGTTTCTTGCCATTCTTCTTAGCAATACTAATCGAATGGTGCGGATGATTAGGCATTATTTTTATTTATGGTTTATTTAGTTCATTTTTCAACACATTTGTTCATTGCATTACATATAATATTTTTATAATATTTACTATATTTCTCTATTTTATGCATATTTTATACTTTATTACATTTTAGTAGCCCAAACTTCATATTTTTTGTATGTATTTCCCGTTTATCAACTTATTTTTTCATTGCATTATGTATTTAAAATATTTTTATTCCTAGATTTCTCTATGTATTTCCAGTATTATTATATATTTTTTATATTCTAAAGATATATATTGTTACGATTAACTTTGACTTGTAGAAAGTATACTTTATTTATCTATTGTACAAAATAAATATTTTAATTTTGATATTGAAAAGAGCAGATGAAGTCTTTGACTACAAAAATCGCCAGATTCATATTAATAGGCGAGAAGGCGCTAGTTGTAACAATGATAATGATACGTTCACAACTAAACATTTAGTATTTACTAGAAACACAAGACGGAAGGATTTTGTTGCGTCCCCAATACAGATGTGAACAACTCGCGAATACGCTTAAATTATAGACATCTATAAAAAATGACATAACCAGGATCCCCTGCCAAGAAGCTCATACCCATACTAACTTCCTACAACAAGGCCTCGCCTAAATTCTGTACCTTTTAAAAGTAATAGAGACAGCAATTCAATCAAAGAGAAAAAAGTTTCATAAGAAATAGAGATAGCAATATATTCGTCCCTGCATCCAAGATTTTGCCACTCTTGGCGGCCCTCCTGGAAGAAATGCTAGGCAGGCGGGTCGGTACCAAAACTCTCGCACCATTGACGCCGCTGCCCGTCACCAATCTTTTTTAAATAAGGCCCGGCAACTGGGGATGGTTATGGATATACAGCCATCAATAGGTCCCAGGCATGATGGGCCCCTGGCTGTGTCTGTTTAGGAGCTGTCCTTTTACTCTCCTCCAAATATCTTCGATGGGGGTTTGCGAGTAAGATGGTGCTACCTCCACAGTCAGTGATACGACCGGTGGTCGCAGGTACATAACGGTAATTTGTTTTAGCGTGCGACTTTCAATAGAAGTCAGCACTCCAATCCCACTAATAATATTATAAATACGAAAGTTTGGATGTATGGATGGATGGATGGATGTTATACTCTTTCACGCCGTAACTGCTGAACAGATTAGACTGAAATTTTACATGAATGTAGTTCTAGACCTGGAATAGGGACATAGGCTACTTTTGATCCCATAAATCAGTTCCCATGGGATGAAAATGAGCTTTCAAATTTTTGTAGAAAAGTGATGTGTCACCCTTTCACGCCATGCTTACGAAACCGATTAGGCTGAAATTTTGCATAAATGTAGTTCTAGACTTTGAATAGGACAAAAACTGAAAAGTTACGGATGATATCAGATTTGCTATGGACCACAAACAACTTACTCTAATGACTTTGCTTGACTTTAGTAGTGCGTTCAACTCCGTTGACTTTGACATTTTACTTGGCATTCTTCGCTCCTATAATATATCTTCCCCTGCGCTCCCATGGTTTGACTCTTACTTGCATGGTCGTTTACAGTCTGTCTATACTAACGTAGCCTCCTCGGACTGGTTAGATTTACGAGCTGGTGTGCCTCAAGGGGGAGTTCTCTCCCCCCTGCTTTTTTCCGTCTTCATTAATGAGATCACTCACAATCTTTCCTCACATTTTCACCTCTATGCGGACGATCTTCAGATTTACACACATTTTGATGCTATTACTGATCCACTTAATAAGAATGCCAGGCTTGTAAATGCGGAAAGAGCAATTACTGCCATGAATACTGACTTAACTGCTATTCAGTTGTGGGCTCAAGATTTTAGCTTATAGGTTAACCATGTTAAATCACAAACCATTATTATTGGTAGTGAGCGGTTGAGAGATGGCCTTGATTTTGAGTTGCTGCCTAATGTCTCCTACAATAATGTCCCTATTCCGTTTTCTGACAAGGTCAAGAATCTGGGCCTTATCATGGACTATAACTTGTCTTGGCAAGCTCAAGTCAACGAAATTAGCAGGCGTATTCACTTTTCGTTCAATCCCCTAAAACGACTTCAATACTTTTTACCACTTAAAACAAAGGTTATGCTTGTGCAAACTCTGCTGTTACCTCTTCTTGACTATGCCGATGTCTGTTTCATGGATGCCACTGAAAAGCTAGTGAATAAACTTGAACGCCTCCAAAACCTAGGCATTAGGTTTATCTTCAGTTTGCGCAAGTATGACCATGTGTCAGATTTAAGATGTCAATTAGGATGGCTTCCGATTCGTTTTCGAAGAAATTATCACATGCTAGCCTTATCGTTTAATATTCTGAACAATCCCTGTGCCCTTCAATACCTCCGTGATCGTTTTAAGCTTTTACCTTCCCGCACTAGACCTCAGAGAACTTGCGACACCAGGACCCTACACGTACCTTCCTGTAATACGGATTTCTACTCCAAATCCTTCACAGTTTAAGCAGCTCGATTGTGGAACAATCTGCCTAATAGTATTAGAGACAGCCCATCTGTATCGTCTTATAAGAGAAAGCTTAAACAGCATTTTCTCCCCAAGAGCTAATATATATTATTTTTTTGTCTGACTACCCATTTAAACTTATTCATTTTGTTTGTTGGAATATTTGTATGTTTATTTAGTGTCTTTTGTGTTAAATATGATAGTTTATTCTAGGTATGTTCATTTTGAGTATTTATACGTACTGTTTATTTATTGTATATAACTATATGTGTAAAAGTATATGTATATTTTTATGTATTATTGCTACTATATTTACTATATATACTATCTATAAATTAATTTATTTTTTCTATTTAGTTTTTTGTATTTAAAGTTGTGCACATTTATTTGCTCACCATTCTCACTACTTTTTCACCACATTAAAGGTTGGCTGGAAGAAATTTCTTTAGAAATAAGCTCGCCCTTGTACAAACTATTGTTCCTGTATATATTTTGTTACTTAAGTTTTTTTGTGCAATAAAGAATAAAGAAAACTACTTTTTCCCTTTGTTCACATGGAAAAACTATAAAAGAGACACACAAAATGGGAAACAGAGGCGCATAACACAGCCATTTCACCAGCTCTGTTTACTGCAGGTAACAGTCCGAATAATATTGACTGATTTTAGAGGATTACATAAAAACTAATTCAACGCGGGTGAAACCGCGGGCAAAGCTAGTCTGGTTATAAACTTCTTAGTCCCTACACTAGATACCTACAGTATCAGAACATAGAACTCTAGAATAGTAGCTATGATAAATGAGATACGTCATCTATCCGATACTTAAGTACGTAAATGTATCTGGAACTTTACCTATCTGTCAAACTACCCCGAATAGACGAAAATATGCGTTCCTTGACCTAGAAGTCACGTCAAAAGTTGGAGCCTCTTTGTTTGAACTTTTCTCATAACTTAAACACTACCTTGTTATCCTAACGGACCTAAGGACCTATAAGTTTGCTTTCAAATTTCACAAGTTTGTTCTTGGAAGTATGATTGTCTGACCAGGGTCTGGTGGTAGACCTTCAGAAACTTGTCTTTGCCGTTGACCCTTTACAAAGATTTGGTCATATTCCGGATGTACTGACTGCACCCTTGGCTTATTTGATACGGACGCTCGGAAGAAAACGCACACGACTTTTAAATCTTCCCAAGATGAATATACGCTGTAAGATTAACAAGAGCATTAACAAACAAGCCAACCAAATGGTGTATCACGTGTATTCTATATTTAAATTAAGAAAACAAGATCATTCTTCTACGGATGTCTGCCCCCACCTACCTCATGCCGCGCGGGCGATCCTTCAGTTGTGTAGTACCTCTATAGATATGTGTAAAATATTATTAAAAACAAAGTATTAAGTAATAAATAATACAACTTATTCATCTTTAAGGGGTAAAGCAGAATCTCGGTGCAAAATGCCCATCATAATATTGTTTTCCTTACTTTTGAATAAAAAGTATGCAAAAATTGCGTTTTAAAGCAATTGGCGGAAATTAATTAGTAAGCCTTTCACATTCAAATTCTAACATTTTATGATTTATATTTTGGTTGCATTCGATTAACAAACTTAAAAGCGTATTTATCGTTGTAATCGAATGTTAACAAAAATGTAAGACATAAAATAACATAATTTTAATGCGAGAACCCTATTATTAGTAATAAATATCCGCCAATTGCTTTAAAACGCAATTGTTGCATACTTTTTATTCAAAAATAAGGAAAACAATATTATGATGTGCATTTTGCACCGAGATTTGGTTTCAACCTTGCATAACAGTATGTAAAGCCGAGTACTGCGCGCTCTCCACCCTCTATCTCAAAAACGGTTGTGCGCATGAACAAATATTTGGAACGAAATTTGACGTAAATTTTCTGTTCTACAACTTTATAATATACTTCTGGACACATCTATTGGCCCACCTTGCATTTTCAGTTTCGTTTGGTCCTAGCTAAAAATTTATATTAAGTCGAGCAAAAAGTTTAAACAATACGATCGAAAAAGATGGTAAAATGTATCAGGTTTAAAACTGGATCAATAGTTTTTGTTCAATTTAGCTAATAAGCAACTTAAATGCTTCTGCTACCAACAAAATGTATGAAAGACCCTGTCCGGCCATACTAAATATACGGGATTCTACATTGGGCCCATAGAATATCAGAAAACCATATACCTGGCACGAAATTAGTATGCAGACAGAGTCCTCACCCAGATTAATAAATAATACGAACTCACAGTAGTTCTGCTGAGACTTCCCAGACGCCGGCTGCCCTCGCAGATCTCAACTGATGCTCGAGTGCGCCCAGCTGTCCTGCCTTTCTTCCACGTTAATCCCGACGACCAAATCTAGGAAGGGATTGAAAGGGCAGATGGGATAGAAACGGGAATTTGGCCACAGGCGTACACGTGGTGTGTCAAAGGTTAGGCCGATCTTGCTTACTGCCCCGTGCATGTAAAGTCTAATCGACGCTTTCTTCACTTCACTGTTCAGCACTTTTGTATTGTCCAATTAAATACTGTCCCGAAACACATAAACTAGCCCTGGAACGAATCCGATTCTCCAGGCGCTGTTCCCGATCTGAACGCAGTGAACGCGGTAAACCCACTTTTCCTGGAATTAGCCCGGCTTCTACGAGCACAATTCCCCAACACGGTTTCACTAGAAGACCTTATTTTATACACACATGTCCCTGAAGCAAGAATCTATTAAAACTTTTCAGGCGACCTTTATTTCACAATCAAACCGGGAGCTCCAAATTCAACAAGTCATTTTTGTCAAAAATCATAGACAAGAAGGCAAATTAAAAACAAACAAAATGAATACACCACCGCAAGCGGTCTACAAACAATAGATTAGCACATTTTGAACCAAACAATCCCCCGCTCCGGACTGATACTCCTATCAGACCGTTAGCTTAATCAACCGGGAGCCGGGAGAGAGTCGCTATGACTCGTCGTCAGATCGAACCTCCGACCAGCACCTCAGAGACGAGAGGAATCTCATCCTCACCAAATATCCGCTCTATAATGCAACCGGCAATACAATAGAGGACGGCTTCCACTTTAAAAAACATTGAGATGAGTTCCTTGAAACATAAATATTCTTCCCGATAACGCGGCGGAGGTGGGTCCTGATCGATCGCACGGCGGTATCAAAAAATACTACCTTCCAAGTGAGGATCAAATTGGGGAATCGAACCACCAAGTTATCCCTCCTTGGGCAAACATTCAACTTATAAACTAACACAATAGTTTTCAAAAAATATTTAAACATTTCCAAAAATACATTAACATTTCTTAAATAATTGGGGGTACCCAGGTAAGTTGTGCCATTGTCAAAGTGGATCCAAAAAATGTAGACCCCTACGCGATACAAATCGATCCAACGCGGCAACGAAAGCCTCCTTAGACAACGAAAGTACTAACTCCAAGCGGACGGCCTTAATGGACAAGCACACAAACACTCACAGGTACGCCTTAACACAAATCTATCGTTGTGAAGGGCGATTGCTCCGACCGAACACGGGCATCCTTTCTGTGGCGACTCCTTTATAATCAACCATAGCAGAAGGCAGATCTCTCTTCTGCGGCTGCATCAGTGAGACTCGCAGCCCAGAACAAAGTACGCATGAGAACAGCAAATTGCGAATTATCGTCGAGCAGACACAATCCAAAACTCCCGCGGTAAAATCGCTAAACTGCGTGACCACCCGCGTGCACGTCACAAATATATCGGACACCACAAGCTTCACCAACGGATACTCAAACAGCTCGAACAACTCGAATAGCTAGTACAGCTTGAACAGCTCAAACAGCTCGTACGGCTTAAATAGCTTGTAGAGCTCGAAAAGCTTGTACAGCTTGCGCAGTTCGTGCAGCTTCAAAAAAAATCGTAAAGCTCCAAACGCCAGCTGCACCGAACCTGCCGCTTGTGACCTGGGCCGGCCGCGCCGCACACCACCGTGTCTCACCCGCCGCCACGGGTGTAACCCGCGTGTGTGCCCGCGCCGCGTGTCCCCGCACCCGTGTGTGCGTCGCCGCGCACGTCGCGCGTCTCGCGTCCGTCGCGCGTCGCCGCGCCCCCACGTCGCGCCGCACTCGTCGCGCCACGCCCGTCGCGCGTGAACGCGCAATCAATCTCCCTGATCCCCGATTCAAATTACAGGAGAGAAAACAATAAACGGTAACCGGGTTACATAACTATCAAAGATGCTGCATTGACGACCTTCGACCCGTCCGGAAAACAGTCCTCGAAGTCTGGTCTCAAGACAGCATATTTATTTATTTTAATATAATATCATAGAATGGTGGATACTGTCGGCAGTGAAAGGGGACCTAGCACCTCCACCCTACATATTAACTTAGCAAATAGTCATTATACCTATTTTGGCCTCTGTTTTCAGGAAGGCCTTTAACCTTAACTGAAACCCCACGGGGGGCCTCCCGGAAACTATTGCGATGGGCAGCGTCCTCTGTTCCCTGGCAGAGAGGCAGCTATACACCGACTGCCCGGTCTCTCCAGCCAAGGACGAGCCCATTGCCTTAGACAATATGGCGAGTGAATATACAACGCCATCCTAAAGGGTCTGTAGCTCGCAGCCCTACCATCCAAAAGCGGGCGATACTCCAACCGTCGATAATCGTGATACGGTGGCGAGAATCGCTGTCGCACCGCCCCGCTACACTGTCCTACAGTGGGCACAGGCACTGATGTGAAAGATGGGGCCCACTCAGATTTGAAGTGGGGCCCCCGCCCGTTGCCTCCCCCCCCGGGGGGGGTCCCTGGTCAGGCCCGCTAATGCGGAAACATGGGGCCCACTTCCAAAATCCTGAGTGCGGCCCTGGACCCATTGGCCCCCACCCATCAAGGGGCCCCCTACCCGGGCCCGCAGTAAGGCCCTATACCGCAGGTGCGTGCTCCCTTATATTATTCATAGTACACGGGGCATGACTCACCCCTGCATCCGGTGACATGCCCCTCGTAATACTCTCTCTCCACTCCGACGGGTGCGCGCCTCGTCCCGGACGAGGGCCCCTCGACGGATGTGGACGCTGTGTGGACGATGAAAACGCCCCCCCGCCCGTAGCGGGACGCTGCCGCCGCGATGGGTACACAATACTCCCATCCGAAGCACGTAGCCGCTGCGGTGTCATACCAAGCACGTCTGACCTGTTTACACACAACAAGAAATTATGTGAACAGCCACATTCGCTACACATATTATGTTGCCCAAAACAGTCGCGTGCGTAATGTTTCCCTAAACAACAAAAACATAATTTATTACGTTTCACAAAACGCCGTCGCTCAATAACCGGCAACGTAATAAAATCACGGCACTGCAACAATGTATGTTCCAAGTGCCCGCACCACCTACATTTCGGGCTACTCGCGTCAGCGGCGGCCGTCAACAAGCAAGCCGCAACGCGTTCTTTTATTCGTTGCCTTTCTTGTGACAGTTCGCTTCCCGCTGTGTCGGAAGATCCACTCACATTTCCGCTAGGGGGCGCCACTAAATCCATACTGGTGGATCTGCCTAAATTGTCACCAGAGGGCACCACTAGCTCAACAATGGTGGACCCATTCAAATTCCCAACCAAGGGTGCCATCGATTCAGTGCTGGAAGACTCCCCGAACAAAGTATTCAATTCAAGTGCGGGCACGCTACTATGACCTTGACTTACATGACCCGTACTTACCTGTCGTCTCTTAATCGTACACGCAACCTGTGTGAGCTCGTCATGTATGTCCATTATTTGGTCCATATCATTAAAAAATCCAGCCATTACCTCGGGTGGCAGGTCCTCGTCAGTTAGCTGCGTCAAGGCTGTCTCGGCTGTCTCGAAGCGAGGCTCCATCCCTTCGTAACATTAGCATCTCGGTCTTTCCGAGACAGCAAACCCCTGACGCCAACAAACCATCTCAACTGACTCGCCAGTACCTTCCTCGGAGACAGTCTCGCCATCGCGTTGGAACCGGGAATTCAGAAACAATAACCAATTAAGACGAGTTCGACAATATCACAACCTGGCACCCCTATACAAGTGTACACAATTCTACAAATTATAAAATAAGCCAGTTTTATTATATTGTGACCAAAATATCTTTATATAACGCAAACAACAAAGTTATAAAACTAACCAACTTGTGTTAATATAAATGACCTGTTTAAATGTCTTGCACCAACAAGCATGTACACTACTATATTGCTATATACTATTATTCACAAACATACATATGTATATCCATACAATATAAACAATCCATGGTAATATGTTACTCAAACATTACTATCTAAAAGAACTAATCGAGCCAAGTAAATAACAAATCGATTCAGCCTAAATAATTCTATTATCCTGAACAAGACAAACCCTGGTTTTCTATTTCTCAAAGAATTCAAATGTAAATTACCCACATATTTGTAATCACAATAATAATTTACATATCCTAGCTGTAATGAATCTAATATTTTATCTATTCACAAATATAAAACCTAGCCGTATATCTACTAACAAATAAATCTTTTATTATCGCAAAGATGTGCCGTTCAAAGCTTCAACTTCCGCGATAGAAAACTAGATGGCACAACTTGCATCTACATCGCGGTATCGTTTGCTTGCATAGCCGTGCTAGTACCTACGGCCTACAACGAACAATACTCTGTTGCTTAACAAATTATGAGAACAGAAAAGACCCACACCGGGTTCAACAATCCATAAAACCAGGGTAAATTCACAACAAATTATTCTACTTTTGGTCACAAACTAATCAGCAACTACCTAACTAAACCAAAGTATGATTCACAAATTATCTTATAAGACCAACGGAGCTACTATATCGGTTCGGCTTATATAAACAGAATATCTTGGTCCGGGGTTGTTTAATATCCGATACCAAACAACTTAACCGCGCTATGCTACCAGCAAATGTAGCTAATAAGCAACTTAAATGCTTCTGCTACCAACAAAATGTATGAAAGACCCTGTCCGGCCATACTAAATATACGGGATTCTACATTGGGCCCATAGAATATCAGAAAACCATATACCTGGCACGAAATTAGTATGCAGACAGAGTCCTCACCCAGATTAATAAATAATACGAACTCACAGTAGTTCTGCTGAGACTTCCCAGACGCCGGCTGCCCTCGCAGATCTCAACTGATGCTCGAGTGCGCCCAGCTGTCCTGCCTTTCTTCCACGTTAATCCCGACGACCAAATCTAGGAAGGGATTGAAAGGGCAGATGGGATAGAAACGGGAATTTGGCCACAGGCGTACACGTGGCGTGTCAAAGGTTAGGCCGATCTTGCTTACTGCCCCGTGCATGTAAAGTCTAATCGACGCTTTCTTCACTTCACTGTTCAGCACTTTTGTATTGTCCAATTAAATACTGTCCCGAAACACATAAACTAGCCCTGGAACGAATCCGATTCTCCAGGCGCTGTTCCCGATCTGAACGCAGTGAACGCGGTAAACCCACTTTTCCTGGAATTAGCCCGGCTTCTACGAGCACAATTCCCCAACACGGTTTCACTAGAAGACCTTATTTTATACACACATGTCCCTGAAGCAAGAATCTATTAAAACTTTTCAGGCGACCTTTATTTCACAGTCAAACCGGGAGCTCCAAATTCAACAAGTCATTTCTGTCAAAAATCATAGACAAGAAGGCAAATTAAAAACAAACAAAATGAATACACCACCGCAAGCGGTCTACAAACAATAGATTAGCACATTTTGAACCAAACAGCAATCATATTTAGGTAGGGGCCATCGAAACCTAATCTCTAAGGTGGGCCAATAGATATGTCCAGAAGTGTATATGCAAACATCATTGGAGCTATAGAAACCCAGATAATCACGAAAACCCGATTTTTGTTACCTTTGACTTTAAATAACTTACGACGCAGACACGAGATTTTATGAGAATTTTTACAGGACTTTTCAGACAACTTTTAGAACGCCAAAATGAAGGTATATACCGAGTTTCTAGCTTATTATTTCTCATTCCGAGGTTGACCCGTTTTTATGCTTAGATTTCTACATTATAGCTGACACGCATGCAGACAGCCGCCGATTTTAAGATAAGCCTTGTAATAAATTGAGAAATACATGTTAAAATAAGAAAACTACAATAAATATTAACTAAAAAACAAACAAAATTAGTTTAAAAACGAGAAAAAGTATAAAAAATCAATAAAAAACAGAACACTTAAGAATTACTACAAAGTATTAATTTTATTAGAGTGAACACCGGTACCCAAGGCCTGAGACTGCTTCTGAGTAGCCATCTGCTACACACGAACGCATCAAACTGAAAGCAGTTTATTTCCGTCAAGTCAAGAAAAGAGTGACAAATTTGCATTGTTGCAAAATGTAAAAAAAAAACCAGCCAAATGCGAGTTGGACTCGCGCACGAAGGGTTCCGTACCATTATCTATAAAAACGGCAAAAAAATCATATCTGTTGTATGGGAGCCCCCTTTAATATTTATTTTATTCTTTTTTTTTGTATTTTTTGTTATAGCGGCAACAGAAATACATCATCTGTGAAAATTTCTGTCTAACTATCATGTTTCATGAGATACAGCCTGGTGACAGACGGACAGACAGACGGACAGCAAATAGGGTCCCGTTGGTTACCCTTTGTGTACGGAACCCTAAAAAAACACGGTGAGTCCCGTACTAGTAATATCTAATGTTTATAGTGAGTGACCTGTATATCTAAAATATTATCTTGTTTTTCGTACACTCTACCTTATAAAGGGTCACATATACCTAAAACGTTTCTGTACCTAGAAGTTAGCCAAAATGCCAGATTTGATGAAGCTCGGGTCATAAGTTTGACTGAATAGACCTAACAGTTTTGATTTAGTATTACTTGTTAGGTGCTATGTAAATTGGATGTCTAGACTTACTTAAGTGAGCACTTCATTATTTATAAGTACCTATTTACTGAATAAAAATAACTCAATTTTTATTGGTTGGGTTGTTAATTCCTCGATAAAGGCCAATTGAAGATAAACCTGCTACAAAACTCATGGATAATTTACTGAACACATGTTGATGACAAGTTAGATAGAATTTTTATTTAGATTATTTAATTTTTATTAAAATTTATGAGGGTTTTAGTTTAGTCTTGCAGTTTTTGCTTTAGGTAAGTTTTATTTCTAAGGTATAATTTATCCTTGTATAAAGTGTTGATTAAACGTACTCCACAAAAAATATTCTTCTTTTTAATCAATGTAAAAGAAAATTTAAGAAACATAGCTCTGATTCTATAATAAAACTATTTCAAAACGTCATTAGGGTTCTTTTTAAGTGTCGTAATATTAGAAATGTTCAATATTACCAGTATGCGCTAGAATTTCTTACCGTTATCCGTAGTAACTGATTTGAATTAGATGATTACCTGCAAATAAAATAAAACCATATTTAATACATAGCTATTGCCAAACCTAAGGACATTTTGTTTAAATTTCATAGTTTATTGTAAGCACATACTTAAACTTACGATAGGTTATTATGCCTAATGCATAAACATTACCAATTTCGTGCACATTTTACAGAATAACAATCAGGCAAATTATTTTAATATTTTTATAAGAGCTTTTTTGGATCAGAGATATTTCAAATAAATGTTTGTTTTATTCCAGATCTTTCATAATTGTCTGATTTGATGATAATGTCTGTTAACATTACTTATTTAGCCGTGAAAGCAAGCAAGGGGTCGCAAATTTCAATACTGACACGAGGTACTTTTTCAAAATATTTGCCTCACTTTAAATTTATTTCAATTGATATTTTCCAATTGTAATGTAAGTTGTATTTCGAATATCCAAAGGGATGAATTTCGCTATAAATCATATAATCATAAAGTTTTTTATCTGATTTATAGAAATTAAATAACTGCTCCATGATCTGACCTACAATTATTTTATTTATTTACGAGTATTTATTCCACCAAGAAATATATTTTACAATTTGCCCAATCGATACCAATAAACCATAATATTGGTATCTCTTGGTATCGAGATATTCGATCTGCTACTACATATGGTTTCCTTAACTATAATTATACTAACAACCTGCAATATGATAAGACTTAAACAATAATTTCAATGTCAATGTCCGTCACAAGTAAACCGGTAAAAACAACAACCCATTATCTACGAAGTAATAAAATAAAACACGTACCGACCAACCGAAATGAATATTGTCTCCATCCGAGCACACACTCAATAAATCACACTGAGTTAGAAATAGTACACTTGGAGCCGCGTTTGGGTCACAAAACAAACGAACACTTCACAAATATACACAGACAGAATACACTCGCTCTGTGATAAATATGCAAACATGCGAGTACCGAACACACACGAACGTAAGTTCGTCCACATGTGGAGCCACATCGGTTGTACGAATGTGTACAATAATGTAAACTTCCCGGTGTGATTTATTCAGTTTGTTGTGGAAAGAAAATGTTTTTGTTGTATACAGTTGACTTTGTTACACTTTCGTTAGAAAATGAAACCTTATAACTATAATTCCGTTGCATTGTATGTATGCATTAAGTACACAGCAGTGGCAAAGGCTGATCATTTAAAAAGGAAAGCCGGACAAAAAATCGCCTTACTCAGAAAAGCAACCAAAGAAAACATAATTTTTTTGTACTTTGCAACTCTCTGTCAGCCGTGTATTTGTCGTAACTATTGAAATTTATGGAAATGTTTGACAAAGCGAAGAGCATGGAATAAAGAAATTAACTATGGATGCCATTTCCTTAACAAGCCGATGGTAATCGTGTTATATGGATCCTTCGCCACGTGTACACAGACTACTTTGCTGTTAAAATTTGGCGCATACTTCATACCGAGGGTTTATGGCAAGAACCAGGAAAGATCACGTTTTATAATTTTGAGAAAATCTGTTTTTAATGTTGGTAAAGAATAGAAAATATCTAAGTATCTAAGAGCTTTGCATTTTACTGCTTTTATTTTATCAAGGCCATGTGTTGAGGAACGATAGCTACCAAATATAATGACGGACAAAATCGCGGGGAAAAGAAAAGCGGGTTACAGAAAGAAGTGCTGGCTGCTCATCATCCGAGAATGGAGAGGTATTGCAAGTTCCGTCGACATGTTTCACCTCGCAAAAGACAATACACAACATGCCAAGCAGATTGCCAACCTTCACTAGTTGGAGAGGAACCCTAAGAAAAAGGAGATCAGAATAAAGAGCACCAAAAACGGAGTATAGCTGTTTTATTACTGGAGTACCTGGGCGACCGAGCACTGCTTGATCAAAATACTTAAAGGACAAATACGTACGTATGAAACAAAGAAAAGATTTACAAATCTTCGGGGACGTAAATAGAAAAAAAACCTCCGTGGTTTGAACCAGGGACCTCTTGCGCATTAAGCAGACGCTTTGAATCAATATTGTACGAAGGCAATACGATATAAGTAGGTGATTTGCTCGTGAAAACGACTTTTCACAGATATGAGACCTAGCTAGATCGAATTTTCACCTCCCGAAACCCCTATACTGTTAATTTAATCGAAATACTTAGAGCTATTTTCCAGAACCCGATTACAAATATTGTTCGTGTATTGCATTTTCGGCCATTTTGTCACATAATCGGTTCTCACAGTATACCCCCGATAAGTAGGTGCAGAATTATACTTTAGTTCCGATAAAAATATGATATTTTATTACGTCATATCTTCTGTGTCCTTATACTTGATAAAACCATACTCGATTCCGTTTATATACAGGATTACCTATTTTGTGTAAAAAAGTCACTAAACTCTACGAGTATTTTATTTATTAAATAGTTCAAGTTCCGGCTTCCGTAAGATACTCTTAACACCCAGTATAAGTAAATCAAAGTTACATTACATTATCAATATGTATCTTCTGCCTTCCAGTAAAAATTTGTCGTACAAAAGAAATTATATAACCACACTAAACTGATGCTAACAAAATATACAAAAATATGCGTCAGGGAAAGCGAATAGATTGATGCTACGCTATCGTTTCAGTACAATTATATGTACTTTAAGTATATGATGCATGCCCACTAACCACTTACAACCAGAACCTTTATAATATGTAAAAGAAAACCAGTTTTTTTATCATCATCATCATCATCATCACATATCATCATCACAAATAATAACGCTATAACAAGTTTTACTTGTGAGGCGTAGCACGATATCACCAGTGCGTAGCGCGATATCAGCAGTGCGTAGCGCCGCACCGTGTAGCGCGCAGCAACCTTACAAAAGCTCACCACCTTCCTCATTCCATAATTTGAACGTGGAACGCCACCATTCTTCCATTAACATGAATGAAACAATAGTTCTTAAACATCTTCAAAAACTTGATACAACAAAAAGTGCTGGTCCTGATGGCATTCATCCACTCATTATTTCTAAATGCGCAAAAGAAATGGCTAAACCCCTTGCTTTAATTTTTAACAAGTCTCTAAAAGAGGGATGTTTTCCAGATGTCTGGAAACAAGCATATATAACACCAATCTTTAAGGGTGGCGACGCAAATGAAGTTCCTAATTATAGACCTATTTCAAAGCTATCTTTGATTGGTAAAGTTTTCGAAAAAATTGTTACGCTTGAGTTAAATCAAATGGTCAAGCAACATATATCAGGTAAACAACATGGTTTTATCAAAGGTAGGAGTGTTGACACAAACCTTGTTACCTTTACTGATTTCATTTTGAATAGTATGGATGATGGATATCAGGTGGATGCCGTGTATACCGATTTCTCTAAAGCATTTGATAAAATTTCTCATAAACTATTAATTTGTAAATTGTATGAGTTCGGTATACACGGCGATCTTCTTAGGTGGATTAAATCCTATATCAGTAACCGCAGCCAGGCTGTTGCTCTTAAGGGGTATACATCAACATTTTTACGCGTGCCTTCTGGTGTTCCACAAGGTTCACATTTGGGCCCTTGCCTTTTCACTATCTATGTTAATGATATTTCAGACAAAGTTTTCAGTGCTAATAACCATCTGCTGTACGCAGATGACACTAAAATTTACAGTGTAATTCGCTGTATTAAAGATAGTGAAAACCTTCAAAATGATCTTAGTAATTTTGTTGACTATTGTAATCAAAATCAACTTATTCTAAATTTTAATAAATGCTACACCATTTCTTTTAGTAGAAAGCTTAATCCACTTAACTTTAATTATAATTTATCGGGTAATATTTTGCAGCGGGTAAGTGAGATTAGAGACCTAGGTGTAACTTTAGATAGTAAACTTCATTTTAATCTTCATATTGATAAAATAATAAATAAGGCATATAAAAAATTGGGATTGATTTTGCGTCTGGGTAAGCCCTTTAAACGGTCAGATACCTATAAAATACTCTATTTTGCATTTGTCCGCAGTCTCTTAGAACACTGTTGTATTGTGTGGAATCCTCAATACGTTGTCCACATCGATCGTATAGAAAAAATACAAAATAAGTTTTTAAAATCCTTAGACTATCGAACTGGTAACTACTTTGAGGATTATGCTGAATCAGCTACCCGTCATCAAATACCTTCTCTTGCTAAGCGCCGTCAATATTTGGATGCTTTGTTTTTGTTTAAAATTATCAACGGGAAAATTGACTCACCTACTTTACTAGAAAAAGTATTTTTCTATTTGCGCAGACCCTCTTCACGTTCTCGTTACCTATTGTTTAATTCTTTATGTCGAACCAACTACGCTAGCAACACGTATTTAAGACGAGTTTCTAAACTTTATAATGATAAACTAGAATCCACAGACATGTTTTCATCCAGTTTGTATCAATTTAAAAATCTGCTCCGTGAAATTCTTTTCTAATGCATACCTACCATAGAAATGTCATCTCTTTGTTTCCAAAAACAGGTTTTAGTAGTGCTACGAACCAATGTTAGCTCTTAATATAAATAAAAATAAGAACGTGTTTGAATTCCTTCTATAGGTGTGATTTTGTTAGAATTTTGTCTTCACTGTTTATTATCTGTAAGGACCTGCTATTATAAATAATGATAATAATTACCTTAGTCAACACCTTCATGTATCTAAGTTATTTGTTATTCTAAACATCATTGTTTTTTCTAAATTTCAGTCATTTTTCTTTTCATGTCAGTGTGTTGAGTATGCATTTATTTTTGTAAACTCCTGAAGCCTAGCGGTCAAATCACTAAAATATCCTTTTATTGTACCATTTATGAAACATGTAGTCCTTTTGTTTAATATTTAAGTTTATCATCTTAAGTTTAAGACGTTTTGTTTCTTATAAAATAAATAAAATAAAATAAAATAAAAAAATTACGGTCTCACGTCGAATCTCATTCGGTGAGCAAACTGCTGGCGTCTCTATGAATATTTTAACAACTGCTTTCTAACACACGGACTGGAGAATTTATGGCTTTAGACTCACATAATATATGGTAAATGAAACCAATCGTAGTGCAAATTGTGTTACAATTTGTGGCTTTATGGTACAAGTTTTTTAACTTTGTGTCGGTGACTTATGAATAAACTAACAAATAAGTTTGATTGATTTATGTATTTACTACCCGTCTAACAGGCCAATGACAGACTTACAGATATCGTGCCTTCCGAAGCAGGTAGACCAAACACAAAGGTGCCAATGGGATTTGAACCCGCGGCCTCCAGATTACAGTCAGAATCAGAATGTTTTTATTTAGACACAGGTAGTACACATTGATATTATTAAATTAAAATATAAATTTACCCAAAAAAAAGTTCAAGTTAAAAAAATCGTGTCAAATTTAAATTCAGATATTAATTATAAGTCATGCTAAGTTCACACAAATATTTTTATACAGCATTGAAACAAATTCATGTCAGGTAGAGATATATAATTTTACCGATAGTAAAATTTTAGTTTTAGTCAAATACTCCTCTATTGTCTAATAAGCTTTGCCTGCTAGAAGGTCTTTTAATTTATGTTTGAACAAACTAATATTTTGAGTTTAGAGAGTTGGGAAGTTAATTATATACTGTTGATGCTATCTCAAAAATACTTTTTTTAAAGTGTGTTGCGTAGCTTGGTGAAGCTTTTATTTTACTACCATATCAACTGCTTTTCAAACATTGGAATAAATCTAGATTCGTCCTTACAAAAACTGTAACCTCGAATAGGTATATAGATGGATGGCACAGCTAGCAGTTTGTGCTTCTTAAAGAAAGGCTTAGACTATCATACGGTTGGTAAGTAGTGGTTGTAACGTACAAGTCATTAGAATACTGAGGCGGTCTTTCCATTAATCATATGTTTTATTTTGAAAAAAGGAATGTTTGCTAAGTTTCTTGCCCTTCATCTTAGCAATACTAATCGAATGGTGCGGATGGTTAGGCATTATGTATATATAATATTTTTATTCCTATATTTATATATTTTATTCAAGTGTATAACTTTATTACATTTTAGTAGCCCACCCTTAATATTTTTTGTATGTATTTCCAATTATTATTTATGAACTTATTTCTTCATTGCATTATATATATGTAATATTTTTATATTTTTATTCCTAGATTCCTCATTTTATTTATTTTTTATTTATTTTTTATTTATTTAAAAACTTACGACTATCATTTATTTATGCAGGTGTATATTTTATTTCCCGTATTATTATATTTTTTTTTTTATTGTAAAGATATATTATATTGTTAAAATTAACTTTGAATTGTAGAAAGTATACTTAATGTATCTATTTTGCAAAAATAAATAATTTGATTTGATTTGATTTGATTAACAAACGTAAAGTATTAAAATAATGTGAAATTCGACAATTCAAATCTAACACAGAATCGCGGCCTGTGTGTCTAGGTGCTAAGTACCAACTCTATGGTCACACACACAGCGTGCTGATGTCAAATATATAATAATACGTTGAAATTCTGTAACATGCTGTGATGTTTAAAGTATGATTATAATCATACTTTAATTATTTGTTAAAATTGTGGCGTTATAAATATACGACGTTTGAATATGTCAGGATCTTACTTGACACTAAGGTCGATTATGAAGGTTTTGATTTTAATTTTAGCGCAGAACAGAAACTATATTACGTTGGATTATTTTATGTTTTGACAGCACTAAAACTAAAATTAAAGCCTGCAGAATTGACTTTAGTCATGTGCCTACTACTCCTCATACTTATAACTATCCATCATGTACATATGTAAACCAATTACCTACTTAAATTATATATAAAAATGCTAATAAAAGGTGAATAGAAAAATATCACACTTGCATTCACATTATGTTATTCAAATATAGTATATTTATTGTTTTATATAGGTATGTATTTTTCATAATTTTGTTTCTGTTTTTGTATAATAATTTCAAGCACTAGGCGCCTTGTGGCAAAAATAACTTAAGTGCATCCCATGATACGGAGGACTCTAGTCTGGGAGCCGGTATAATTCCACCTATATTGTGTTTATTGTTAGTTTTTAAAGCTGTTAAAATTGTTACTATAAATTATCGTTCTTTACTGTATTGTACTAACCTTAGGTTACGTTTTTTTGCACTTTGTAATACTAACCATTTAAATGAAATAAATTGAATTGAATTGAATTATCACTTTCATTGTCTTACCGACGATCAAATGAAAACTTATTCTAGTCTAACCTATTTCCAAAAGGTTGTATGGATTATATAGTTTTGTTTAACAGAAATGAATTTAACTGGTAATTATATGTTTATATATTTGTGAAAATAAACAGATAAATTTTATAATAATTTAAAGTACATTAAAAATTAGACGACAAATAGAGCCTACAAAATTGCCTTATGTCGATTGGGGCTTAAGGCGTGTTACATGAAAAGTGAATGTTTTTATCAAAGAGTACATACATAAATATTTAAAACGAAAGCTTTTTAGCGCGAATCCTGGGAAACACGAGCTTTTTCGGATGTCCCCAATTAAAACCTAGAATATTTTGCTTCTCGTATAAGACTGAGTGCCTTTTTGTGTTTTCCTGATAAAAGCTGGTGTCTTTCTACGTACCAATTTATTAAATTTTCACTATTTTTAAGCGACGAAGTTGAAATGAAGGTAACACTATCAAACGATGCTAGTTGGTATGCTATATTATTGCACATATATATGGCATAAACTTCAAAGCAGCATTTTTCCTTATTATGCTGCGTTGCTGAAGTTATTTATGTGTTATGGTTTTTAAATGCCTACATTTTCCATAGGTTTTGGGGTCTGTTCATCTGTTAAGACCCTTTTTTGTGGGCACAGTTAGTTAAATTAAGTTAAAATTTATACTTCATACAGAAATCTACAGCCTCATAGTGCTGTTGAAATATCAGGCCTCTAACTTAACGCGGAAAAAAGTTATTGTCCTTTATGTAATCAATTTAATACAAATTAGCTTACTATGAAAACCTATAGGGTATTATTTTCAGTTGACTTATAAACTTGAAGCCACAATTTAGCTTTTGTAACCCAGGGTTTCAATTCTGGCACGTGCGCAAAAATTGCTAGGGCAGTTTACGAGTGACTTTAAAAGTTATTGTCCTTTATGTAATCAATTTCATACAAATTAGCTTACCATGAAAACCTATAGGGTATTATTTTCAGTTGACTTATAAACTTGAAGCCACAATTTAGCTTTTATAACCCAGGGTTTCAATTCTGGCACGTGCGCAAAAATTGCAAGGGCAGTTTACGAGTGACTTTAAAAGTTATTGTCCTTTATGTAATCAATTTCATACAAATTAGCTTACCATGAAAACCTATAGGGTATTATTTTCAGTTGACTTATAAACTTGAAGCCACAATTTAGCTTTTGTAACCCAGGGTTTCAATTCTGGCACGTGCGCAAAAATTGCAAGGGCAGTTTACGAGTGACTTTAAAAGTTATTGTCCTTTATGTAATCAATTTCATACAAATTAGCTTACCATGAAAACCTATAGGGTATTATTTTCAGTTGACTTATAAACTTGAAGCCACAATTTAGCTTTTGTAACCCAGGGTTTCAATTCTGGCACGTGCGCAAAAATTGCAAGGGCAGTTTACGAGTGACTTTAAAAGTTATTGTCCTTTATGTAATCAATTTCATACAAATTAGCTTACCATGAAAACCTATAGGGTATTATTTTCAGTTGACTTATAAACTTGAAGCCACAATTTAGCTTTTATAACCCAGGGTTTCAATTCTGGCACGTGCGCAAAAATTGCAAGGGCAGTTTACGAGTGACTTTAAAAGTTATTGTCCTTTATGTAATCAATTTCATACAAATTAGCTTACCATGAAAACCTATAGGGTATTATTTTCAGTTGACTTATAAACTTGAAGCCACAATTTAGCTTTTGTAACCCAGGGTTTCAATTCTGGCACGTGCGCAAAAATTGCAAGGGCAGTTTACGAGTGACTTTAAAAGTTATTGTCCTTTATGTAATCAATTTCATACAAATTAGCTTACCATGAAAACCTATAGGGTATTATTTTCAGTTGACTTATAAACTTGAAGCCACAATTTAGCTTTTATAACCCAGGGTTTCAATTCTGGCACGTGCGCAAAAATTGCAAGGGCAGTTTACGAGTGACTTTAAAAGTTATTGTCCTTTATGTAATCAATTTCATACAAATTAGCTTACCATGAAAACCTATAGGGTATTATTTTCAGTTGACTTATAAACTTGAAGCCACAATTTAGCTTTTATAACCCAGGGTTTCAATTCTGGCACGTGCGCAAAAATTGCAAGGGCAGTTTACGAGTGACTTTAAAAGTTATTGTCCTTTATGTAATCAATTTCATACAAATTAGCTTACCATGAAAACCTATAGGGTATTATTTTCAGTTGACTTATAAACTTGAAGCCACAATTTAGCTTTTATAACCCAGGGTTTCAATTCTGGCACGTGCGCAAAAATTGCAAGGGCAGTTTACGAGTGACTTTAAAAGTTATTGTCCTTTATGTAATCAATTTCATACAAATTAGCTTACCATGAAAACCTATAGGGTATTATTTTCAGTTGACTTATAAACTTGAAGCCACAATTTAGCTTTTATAACCCAGGGTTTCAATTCTGGCACGTGCGCAAAAATTGCAAGGGCAGTTTACGAGTGACTTTAAAAGTTATTGTCCTTTATGTAATCAATTTCATACAAATTAGCTTACCATGAAAACCTATAGGGTATTATTTTCAGTTGACTTATAAACTTGAAGCCACAATTTAGCTTTTATAACCCAGGGTTTCAATTCTGGCACGTGCGCAAAAATTGCAAGGGCAGTTTACGAGTGACTTTAAAAGTTATTGTCCTTTATGTAATCAATTTCATACAAATTAGCTTACCATGAAAACCTATAGGGTATTATTTTCAGTTGACTTATAAACTTGAAGCCACAATTTAGCTTTTATAACCCAGGGTTTCAATTCTGGCACGTGCGCAAAAATTGCAAGGGCAGTTTACGAGTGACTTTAAAAGTTATTGTCCTTTATGTAATCAATTTCATACAAATTAGCTTACCATGAAAACCTATAGGGTATTATTTTCAGTTGACTTATAAACTTGAAGCCACAATTTAGCTTTTATAACCCAGGGTTTCAATTCTGGCACGTGCGCAAAAATTGCAAGGGCAGTTTACGAGTGACTTTAAAAGTTATTGTCCTTTATGTAATCAATTTCATACAAATTAGCTTACCATGAAAACCTATAGGGTATTATTTTCAGTTGACTTATAAACTTGAAGCCACAATTTAGCTTTTATAACCCAGGGTTTCAATTCTGGCACGTGCGCAAAAATTGCAAGGGCAGTTTACGAGTGACTTTAAAAGTTATTGTCCTTTATGTAATCAATTTCATACAAATTAGCTTACCATGAAAACCTATAGGGTATTATTTTCAGTTGACTTATAAACTTGAAGCCACAATTTAGCTTTTATAACCCAGGGTTTCAATTCTGGCACGTGCGCAAAAATTGCAAGGGCAGTTTACGAGTGACTTTAAAAGTTATTGTCCTTTATGTAATCAATTTCATACAAATTAGCTTACCATGAAAACCTATAGGGTATTATTTTCAGTTGACTTATAAACTTGAAGCCACAATTTAGCTTTTATAACCCAGGGTTTCAATTCTGGCACGTGCTCAAAAATTGCAAGGGCAGTTTACGAGTGACTTTAAAAGTTATTGTCCTTTATGTAATCAATTTCATACAAATTAGCTTACCATGAAAACCTATAGGGTATTATTTTCAGTTGACTTATAAACTTGAAGCCACAATTTAGCTTTTATAACCCAGGGTTTCAATTCTGGCACGTGCGCAAAAATTGCAAGGGCAGTTTACGAGTGACTTTAAAAGTTATTGTCCTTTATGTAATCAATTTCATACAAATTAGCTTACCATGAAAACCTATAGGGTATTATTTTCAGTTGACTTATAAACTTGAAGCCACAATTTAGCTTTTATAACCCAGGGTTTCAATTCTGGCACGTGCGCATAAATTGCAAGGGCAGTTTACGAGTGACTTTAAAAGTTATTGTCCTTTATGTAATCAATTTCATACAAATTAGCTTACCATGAAAACCTATAGGGTATTATTTTCAGTTGACTTATAAACTTGAAGCCACAATTTAGCTTTTATAACCCATGGTTTCAATTCTGGCACGTGCGCAAAAATTGCAAGGGCAGTTTACGAGTGACTTTAAAAGTTATTGTCCTTTATGTAATCAATTTCATACAAATTAGCTTACCATGAAAACCTATAGGGTATTATTTTCAGTTGACTTATAAACTTGAAGCCACAATTTAGCTTTTATAACCCAGGGTTTCAATTCTGGCACGTGCGCAAAAATTGCAAGGGCAGTTTACGAGTGACTTTAAAAGTTATTGTCCTTTATGTAATCAATTTCATACAAATTAGCTTACCATGAAAACCTATAGGGTATTATTTTCAGTTGACTTATAAACTTGAAGCCACAATTTAGCTTTTATAACCCAGGGTTTCAATTCTGGCACGTGCGCAAAAATTGCAAGGGCAGTTTACGAGTGACTTTAAAAGTTATTGTCCTTTATGTAATCAATTTCATACAAATTAGCTTACCATGAAAACCTATAGGGTATTATTTTCAGTTGACTTATAAACTTGAAGCCACAATTTAGCTTTTGTAACCCAGGGTTTCAATTCTGGCACGTGCGCAAAAATTGCAAGGGCAGTTTACGAGTGACTTTAAAAGTTATTGTCCTTTATGTAATCAATTTCATACAAATTAGCTTACCATGAAAACCTATAGGGTATTATTTTCAGTTGACTTATAAACTTGAAGCCACAATTTAGCTTTTATAACCCAGGGTTTCAATTCTGGCACGTGCGCAAAAATTGCAAGGGCAGTTTACGAGTGACTTTAAAAGTTATTGTCCTTTATGTAATCAATTTCATACAAATTAGCTTACCATGAAAACCTATAGGGTATTATTTTCAGTTGACTTATAAACTTGAAGCCACAATTTAGCTTTTATAACCCAGGGTTTCAATTCTGGCACGTGCGCAAAAATTGCAAGGGCAGTTTACGAGTGACTTTAAAAGTTATTGTCCTTTATGTAATCAATTTCATACAAATTAGCTTACCATGAAAACCTATAGGGTATTATTTTCAGTTGACTTATAAACTTGAAGCCACAATTTAGCTTTTATAACCCAGGGTTTCAATTCTGGCACGTGCGCATAAATTGCAAGGGCAGTTTACGAGTGACTTTAAAAGTTATTGTCCTTTATGTAATCAATTTCATACAAATTAGCTTACCATGAAAACCTATAGGGTATTATTTTCAGTTGACTTATAAACTTGAAGCCACAATTTAGCTTTTATAACCCATGGTTTCAATTCTGGCACGTGCGCAAAAATTGCAAGGGCAGTTTACGAGTGACTTTAAAAGTTATTGTCCTTTATGTAATCAATTTCATACAAATTAGCTTACCATGAAAACCTATAGGGTATTATTTTCAGTTGACTTATAAACTTGAAGCCACAATTTAGCTTTTATAACCCAGGGTTTCAATTCTGGCACGTGCGCAAAAATTGCAAGGGCAGTTTACGAGTGACTTTAAAAGTTATTGTCCTTTATGTAATCAATTTCATACAAATTAGCTTACCATGAAAACCTATAGGGTATTATTTTCAGTTGACTTATAAACTTGAAGCCACAATTTAGCTTTTATAACCCAGGGTTTCAATTCTGGCACGTGCGCAAAAATTGCAAGGGCAGTTTACGAGTGACTTTAAAAGTTATTGTCCTTTATGTAATCAATTTCATACAAATTAGCTTACCATGAAAACCTATAGGGTATTATTTTCAGTTGACTTATAAACTTGAAGCCACAATTTAGCTTTTATAACCCAGGGTTTCAATTCTGGCACGTGCGCAAAAATTGCAAGGGCAGTTTACGAGTGACTTTAAAAGTTATTGTCCTTTATGTAATCAATTTCATACAAATTAGCTTACCATGAAAACCTATAGGGTATTATTTTCAGTTGACTTATAAACTTGAAGCCACAATTTAGCTTTTATAACCCAGGGTTTCAATTCTGGCACGTGCGCAAAAATTGCAAGGGCAGTTTACGAGTGACTTTAAAAGTTATTGTCCTTTATGTAATCAATTTCATACAAATTAGCTTACCATGAAAACCTATAGGGTATTATTTTCAGTTGACTTATAAACTTGAAGCCACAATTTAGCTTTTATAACCCAGGGTTTCAATTCTGGCACGTGCGCAAAAATTGCAAGGGCAGTTTACGAGTGACTTTAAAAGTTATTGTCCTTTATGTAATCAATTTCATACAAATTAGCTTACCATGAAAACCTATAGGGTATTATTTTCAGTTGACTTATAAACTTGAAGCCACAATTTAGCTTTTATAACCCAGGGTTTCAATTCTGGCACGTGCGCAAAAATTGCAAGGGCAGTTTACGAGTGACTTTAAAAGTTATTGTCCTTTATGTAATCAATTTCATACAAATTAGCTTACCATGAAAACCTATAGGGTATTATTTTCAGTTGACTTATAAACTTGAAGCCACAATTTAGCTTTTATAACCCAGGGTTTCAATTCTGGCACGTGCGCAAAAATTGCAAGGGCAGTTTACGAGTGACTTTAAAAGTTATTGTCCTTTATGTAATCAATTTCATACAAATTAGCTTACCATGAAAACCTATAGGGTATTATTTTCAGTTGACTTATAAACTTGAAGCCACAATTTAGCTTTTATAACCCAGGGTTTCAATTCTGGCACGTGCGCAAAAATTGCAAGGGCAGTTTACGAGTGACTTTAAAAGTTATTGTCCTTTATGTAATCAATTTCATACAAATTAGCTTACCATGAAAACCTATAGGGTATTATTTTCAGTTGACTTATAAACTTGAAGCCACAATTTAGCTTTTATAACCCAGGGTTTCAATTCTGGCACGTGCGCAAAAATTGCAAGGGCAGTTTACGAGTGACTTTAAAAGTTATTGTCCTTTATGTAATCAATTTCATACAAATTAGCTTACCATGAAAACCTATAGGGTATTATTTTCAGTTGACTTATAAACTTGAAGCCACAATTTAGCTTTTATAACCCAAGGTTTCAATTCTGGCACGTGCGCAAAAATTGCAAGGGCAGTTTACGAGTGACTTTAAAAGTTATTGTCCTTTATGTAATCAATTTCATACAAATTAGCTTACTATGAAAACCTATAGGGTATTATTTTCAGTTGACTTATAAACTTGAAGCCACAATTTAGCTTTTATAACCCAGGGTTTCAATTCTGGCACGTGCGCAAAAATTGCAAGGGCAGTTTACGAGTGACTTTAAAAGTTATTGTCCTTTATGTAATCAATTTCATACAAATTAGCTTACCATGAAAACCTATAGGGTATTATTTTCAGTTGACTTATAAACTTGAAGCCACAATTTAGCTTTTATAACCCAGGGTTTCAATTCTGGCACGTGCGCAAAAATTGCAAGGGCAGTTTACGAGTGACTTTAAAAGTTATTGTCCTTTATGTAATCAATTTCATACAAATTAGCTTACCATGAAAACCTATAGGGTATTATTTTCAGTTGACTTATAAACTTGAAGCCACAATTTAGCTTTTATAACCCAGGGTTTCAATTCTGGCACGTGCGCAAAAATTGCAAGGGCAGTTTACGAGTGACTTTAAAAGTTATTGTCCTTTATATAATCAATTTAATACAAATTAGCTTACTATGAAAACCTATAGGGTATTATTTTCAGTTGACTTATAAACTTGAAGCCACAATTTAGCTTTTGTAACCCAGGGTTTCAATTCTGGCACGTGCGCAAAAATTGCAAGGGCAGTTTACGAGTGACTTTAAAAGTTATTGTCCTTTATATAATCAATTTAATACAAATTAGCTTACTATGAAAACCTATAGGGTATTATTTTCAGTTGACTTATAAACTTGAAGCCACAATTTAGCTTTTGTAACCCAGGGTTTCAATTCTGGCACGTGCGCAAAAATTGCAAGGGCAGTTTACGAGTGACTTTAAAAGGGATATATTTTAGGGATATGTATTGATTTTTTTTATTGTTTATTTATTTTACATACTTATTTATAAAACACACAAATAATTAAAAATGGAAATATATCTTGAATTTTTATTTATGTGTGTTTTATAAATTATGTAAAATAAATAAAAAATAAAAAGCTTTAAAGAGCGAAATATTTATTTATTAAAAAGTTTTTTTTTACTGAAAACATTTAGTGAGCATTACATAAATCTTACAGTTTTTATTTGATGTGGTTTATTTCCATCGCAAGGCATTTATCAAATTTTAAAATATCTAATGACTGATATAGTGAATGTGAAATAATGCCGGAATAACCGTCTTGGTCTTGGAAAAATCTGAAAATTTGCATTAAATTAAAATTAATTAAATTTGCATTAAATTTAAATTAATTAAATTGTATTTAATTAACAAAGAAGAAATTAAAGACCAACTCAATTACACCCCTTGGATACATAGACGTAGAGTTAAATAGATAATAAGTGTCAAGTTAATTTGGTCAAACCTAACTGCTCACGGAATAAGTTTGATTTTATTAGAGTCTATACACACGGCATCTTTTTTACGCGCAGGTGATGCGATACAAACGTGATTCTTACGCAAAGTAAACGCGCGTCAGCCGCAGCAGACGTCCAAATCACAGTCAAGCGTATGTATCGATATAGACACGCTGTGGATGTGCGTTTGCAAATCTATGTTTCCAGTAGTACAACGCAACAGTAGTACGATGATGGCATCGGCCGAGACAACACTTCTTATGTTGGCTGTATTGCTGCTTTTAAAAAGAAAACGTAAAATAAACGCCCTCTCCGCTTTTTTGCAACGCAACGCTTACGCGCTTTTGAGTCGATACATACGCGCAGGCAACGCGCGTTTGTATATATGCAACAATCTGCTTTTTGGACTAAAAACGCGCACGCGCTCAACCCTCAGGCATGAATCCTACTCGCTTGTGTGTTTAGTTTTTTTTTTTTAGTTTTTTTTAGTTTAGCTTGATACACCACCCAGTAATGCACATACTGAGAATATTTTCAAAATGTTGAATGTCTTGAAAGTATCTAATTGATTCTTTCTAGTTTGTAATGGCAATGCACTCCAAAAGCTTTTTTAAATTCCTTCTGTTCAATCAAACTATTTGTTACATTAGACAAAATCAAGAAATCTTTAATAACATACAACACATAAGCTGCGTTCGTGTAACGTATTCCCACAAAACATCTAAAGATTTCGGAGTATTTTGCTGACGTACCGAGATTAATATAAGACGTAGCGAGCTGGAGTTACTGCGTACAACGTTGGAACATGACAGCTGTCACGAGAAAGCCTCTCGCTAAGCCTGGGATAGAAAACCGATAATATACTGTGGGAATTTTTTGTAATATGTTTCTTTTACAGTAACACGCCGTTATACAGTTCAACAGTTGGCTGATGATGATGATGACAGTGAAGATAACATACAAATCAAATTATGTCAATGCGGAATAGAAAATTTAAAGAAAATTTAATTTGGATGTGAGGAGCTCTGAACTGGGATTCAAACCCGGAACTCCTCGCTTACCGGGAGATTCCATGCATCCATCCGTGTTAGTCCACTGCTGGACATAGGCCTTTCCCAAATTTCGCCACTCATGTCGGTCCTCCGTCCCCCTCATCCAGCCGCCACCCACAACGTCCTTCAGGTCGTCGGTCCAGCGGCCACGAGGTTGCCCTACACTACGCTTTGCTGTACGTGGTCTCCATTCTAAAGCCTTTCGGCCCCAACGGCCATCATGTCGGCGACAAATATGGCCTGCCCACTGCCACTTCAACTTTCTGATTCTTCGGGCTATGTCGGTTACTTTCGATCTACGACGGATCTCCTCATTTTGATATCCATGAGATACCACAAGCATAGCCCGCTCCATAGCTCGCTGAGCGACCTTAAATCGGTGGATCAGACCCTTTGTAAGAGACCATGTCTCAGCGCCATACGTCACCACAGGAAGGACGCACTGGTTGTACATCTTAGCCTTTAAGCACTATAGTATTGATGACGTAAATATGTGACGCAACATTCTGAATGCTGCCCGCTTTCTGAACCCAAGCATATTCTACTGTCGGCGTCGAAGTTGTTTTTATCCAGCTGTATGACTTGACCCAGATAAACATATTTTTGAACAACTTCAATGCTGACATTGTCGACGGTTAGTGACCCTTGGATGACGTGACAGTTGGACATGACCTTAGTCTTATCCAAATTCATCCGCAGGCGCACTGATTTCGAAGAATCGCTAAGGCGCGCATCATTTCCTCCAGTTCCTGCAGCGACTTCGCCATTATCTCGATGTCATCGGCAAAGCAAAGATGTGAAATGTACTCTCAATTTACGTTTATGCCTCGTCCATTCCAGTCTAGTGTTTTAAAGACGTCCTCCAGCACGGCGGTAAACAGTTTTGGGGAAATAAGATCTCCCTGTCTCACGCCACGCTGAAGATGTATCGGTCTAGTTTTAACACCCTGTACTTGGACGGACATCGTAGCGGAGTCATACAGACATTCCAGCATCTCCACGTAACGCCAGTCAGCTTGGCATCGCTGCAAGGACTGCAGAACAGACTAAGTTTCGATGGAGTCGAAGGCTTTCTCGTAGTCCACAAAGGCTAGACATAAAGGCTGATTATATTCTTGAGTTTTCTGTATAACCTGCCTTAGCGTGTGAATGTGGTCCACGGTACTGTGGCCTTTTCGAAACCCAGCCTGCTCCTCTGGAGGTTGGATGTCATCGAATCGTTGGGCGAGACGATTCGTGATAACTCTTGAGAACAGCTTGTAGGTGTGACTCAGGAGCACAATTGGTCTATAGTTTTTAAGTAGGATTTTGTCCTCTTTTTTGAAGAACAAAATGACCAGCCTCCTACTCCACTCCTTTGGCGTAATACCTGTACGAATAACGGCACTAACCAGGAGATTGCATTGTCTCATATCCAGAATTGTTCTACCTCATATTCTTCTGCGTTTTTATACCGCTATGATATTCGTCTATACCAATATTATAATGAGGTCAAATGTTTGTTTTTATATAGGAAGAACTACAAAACCGATTTTAAAAACTATTTTCTGTTGTAATGGTTGGACTCTTCACTTGGACAGAGACTATAGTTTGTTCCTTGGGGGTGGACAGTTCCCTAGGGACATAATCATCATCAATTTTACAAACAAACAAGTATTATTACCTTATAATAATAATTTAGATAAACAAAGGTGCTTTTTGTTTATCCAGATACTCCAAAAACACGAAGACGAGGAATAAGGTCTTATAACAAGGAAAGCATAGAAAAGTTCTCTCAATATTTCCCTACATTTAATTATTATTTTGACCTCGTCTTTTTATCCCCAATTTATAATTCGAAAACCATTTCGAGGAATAGCTTTTCTTAACCGTTGCCCCCGTCGCGTATTTGCGTTCAGACTACGGCGCGTAGCAGGTACCGTCTACAAACTACGGCGTAGCGGGCACTGTCTACAGACTACGGCGCGTAGCGGGTACCGTCTACAGAGAACATTACATTCATCTTACAGCGTAGAACTGTGGAATCGTAGTACTTGCTACGTCCTAACAAAGGGTGGTTGCGATCATATCTGACGTAAGTATAGAGATTTAAGAAAACCGAGCATATCCTTAATTAAATAAAAAAGCAATTTCTGTCAATTGACCTTTCATGACATCATCGCCATACAATTTCGTAGGCATGTATTTTTCTTGAACGTATTCTGAATTCTGACAAGGATCTTACTGAAATCCAACTACCCAACCTAAAATTATGACTTCCTGTAAATACTAAAATACTTATAAAAACAATTCAAAAGCACAAAAGAACAGATAATGTAATATCATAATTAAATTCACTTGCACTTGTACTTGTAATTTTAAAATTAAAACCAGTGAAACAAGTACAAGTGAATTTAATTATGATGTTTTCCAAGTTTCACCAAGTGCCGACAATCGCAAGTATAAATTATGATAAGTGCGTGTCGGGCCACGCGCAGTGTAGGGTTCCCTAGTTGCCTGGTACATTTTATAAAGTTGGTCTACTAATACAGATCGCGCCAAACTTCTAGTCCCATACATTTAGAACAACGGCCCATACATTTTCGTGTTTAGAGGAGACTAAAAGTTTGGCGCAACCTGTACTCGTAAACCTGTAAAGCCTACTTAGATGTGATAGTTTTCCTTTTAAATTAATTATAATATATATAACTTAATACTACTTCTGCGAATTTTTTCACATATCTATTTATAAACAACCGTTTAGCCGGCAGGGGGGGACGCTTGATTCTTACAAAAACTAGTACTTTAAAGCTTAATATTTCGCCAACGGATCCCTTAATCGAAAAATATAATAATAAATATGTTTGCTTTATAAAAGCTTTTTCATTGTTTTTTATTAATATATATATATATATATATATATATATATATATGTATGTACACTTTTATAAATAGGCAAAAATATATTTTTTTTTTCGAAATATATTTCGATCCACTCGGTGTCGTCGTCAGTCGAATATGGAAAAGTAGTTAAATATAACCATAGATACAAAGTAGACATAAAAAAACTACAGACTTAAACATATTAATCGAAAAATGGTTTTGAAACACCCATAATAGTTTTGAACGACTTATCTAAGGAAACCCCATACTATGGGATAGATAAGAAAAAAAAATTATCCCCCATTTACGTGTATGGGAGGCAACCTAAATTTTTTATTTTCATGATTTTATTTTACCGTTTTGTCGACGTGATACTCATACCAAATTACAGCTTTCTAGTACTAATAGTCTCTAAGCTAAGCCGCGGACGGACGGACAGACGGACATCGTGAAACTATAATAGAAATTGTTATAGAGACAATATTTATCGAAACTTTGGGTTCTGTTAAAGTTTAAATCTTTCACGGCGTTAAAGAAAAATTAAAACTGAAAAACAAAAAATAAATTGTTTCCGGCGTAACTTAAGTCCTAAGATAATCTAACAAAGCACAAATTGTGAACAATTAATAAACCTATCAAGTAGCTACACAAAAAGTTTATTATATTTTAGATTTTTCATTGTTAGGGACAGTGAAAATGTCCAACTTTGAGATTTTTATACTCCACTAGCTTTTGCCCACGGCTCCACCCGCGTGTTATTCGGTTTAACAACATGCTTTTTTCCGAGATTAAATAAAACTATGTGTTAAGTTAGGGTATAAGCTATATCCATTCTAAATTTCATCCAAATCCGTCCAGCCGTTTCAGCGTGAAAGAGTAACAAACATACACACACACACGCACAAACTTTCGCATTTATAATATTAGTAGGAAGTAGGATAGTAGGATAGGATAGTAGGAAGTAGGATAGGATAACTAGAAATAATTGGCACGTTGGAGTTTACTCAAAAAATATATCTGTATCGACATGACTCAGTTAGAAATGTCCGATTACGAGGGTTTTTAAAACACTGTGCCTTAGTTTAGTTCAGTGCCTCGGTAATTTGTGAATATTATTCAAGGTACCTTTAATTATACATATGTATCTCATGTTTGCGTCTATCTAAAAAATATTAATGTATTAGTGAGTATGTTAAGGAAACTGATATATTTATTTAATTACCTGTATCAGTTCTATCTTATAAAATATGTATCTTTTTCTGTTTTTACTCCTTGTTCCAATAAATAAATAAATAAATAAATAAATTCTTATTCAGTTCACGTAAATGAACAGACTGTATATATTTTGCTTTTATAGGTTTATCCCTTTTGCTGTTTGCTTAAAACATGATCAAGCCCCAAACGACTATCTTCTAGAGCCGACATCAAAGAACGTATTAGCGAGTATAGCGCCCCTACGAATTCCGTATCTCCAGTCTAAGAACCTATAACACATCCAGGATATTACGAGGGAGCTCAGAGAAGGTTGCGGATAAGTAGAGATATATTTGGGGTGCGCAACAGGCTGGGACTCAGGACGAATAGTTTCACCGACATAATGAAATTGGATGAAGAGATATGTTCCTCGGAGACGGTGGAACGTAAAATATTTTATATTATTTCATAAACTTTATGGGTGGCTGTAAACAAGACTGTTTCGTGGAGTGGATTGCAAGAATTCTTTTTAATCTTGGTAATGTTTATTTGGAAATACAATGTGAATGTGATTTTATAGGTTTAGGCAACAATTGATAAGTATTACTTTTGAAAATCCTTGCCTTTTTGGCCGAACTAAATAACATTGTGAGAACAGATAAAAATATTGTAGGTCAGAAATGGAGACAAAATTTAGTAGACGCTTGTAAACTTGGATTTTTTTCACACTCACTAAAAGATCTTATACTGTACAATTATTTCATTGAATTTGATTTCTGAAAAATATAGGGAGTTTTTTAAATCGGTATAATTTATGTTTGTTCATTTAAATATTTAATGGGAAAAATCATATTTCAAAAAAAAAGGAATTTTAGTTTACTAATTTACGTTTTTGTACGACAAAAGGCTCACTCCCACGTTGAGACGTAAAAAATCGTCAGTGAAAGGGGAAATACAATTCAATTATTTAAGTAACATTCCGTGCTCACTAACACCTCCGACACCCCCTTGGGAATACATGTCGTGACCATAATATGTTTGCTTCCAAAAGATTCCAAATAATTAATAACAAACACCATGATCGATATCTGTAAAACGTAATAGGCCAAGACTCCAAGACAAACGCTCTTAATTACAAGAGACACGTAGGAAATTGACAACATTTTCCACTCCCTTTATCTTAAAGGAAATATTAAAGGATACCTCTTATCTTAGGACAACGGCTATATTTTTCCTCTCAAAAGCTATTACAGAAAGAAATAATAGATTGAACTTCGACAAGACGACACAAGTTTTGGCCATACACATATCCACGAGAGGTGTCATCGTGTCACACGTGTTTTCGAGTATCAATTGTCACTAAAACACCCAACCAACTTTCAACCAACGTCTTTGCTGTCCCAACAAATGACTGGTGATATTACCGTACTTCGGGCACAAATGCGGGACTTTCAGGGAATGCAGGTTTGCCCTACAATGTTTCCTTAACTGTTTAGCTAGTGGTAAGACACATAAAATCTTTAAAGGCTCTGTAAAATTCATTTCAACAACAATATGCGATAAGCAAGCCCAATAGCCAGGATGTTAAAACGAATGAAACTTTCAGACATTACACAATAGAAACATATAATAAAATTACCAACGCTGACCAACGAGATATCGATGCCAACGATTAAATCAAATCACATCACACTAATATTATAAATGCGAAAGTTTGTATGTATGTGTTTACCGCTGAAAAGGCTGCACAGATTTGAATGAAATTTAGAATGGACATAGCTTATACCCTAACTTAAGACATAGGCTACTTTTTATCCCGGAAAAAAGCATGTCGTTGAACCGAATAACACGCGGGTGGAGCCGCGGGCAAAAGCTAGTTATGTATAAAGTAAGTAAGTGTGGTAAGATAAGTTGAGGATCAGCATAATGTAGAAGCATAGGCCACTGCGCTGATTTTCAGTTGAGGCTACCTCTCTATTTATTTGCGTACCTAAGTAGAATTCATTTATTATGTACGATCCTACACTTTCGGCTATTTCCAACGCAACAAGTATAATAGATAACAGTATTTTTCATTTTTCAATATCTGTAAAACCGATAGTATTTATTGTGAAGTCACAAGCGCCGCGTGGGACGGAGAGGTAACTTTGTTTTTTCTGGACGTTAAAAGTTATCTTGTTACTGAACAAAATGGTTTACAAGTAGTGTGGGTTGATCGCAAATGTTGTGGGATAAACCTATTATTCTCAGTGGGTGCTCGCGCTTATTCAAAATACAGTTTAAGAGTTTAACAAATAAATCATAATTTGATATATGCCGATATTGAAACGGCTACTCACGATTTGTTATATAGTCAGATTTCGCCTGACCAGTTTCACTGTATTCGTACAGTTTCTTCGGAAATATCAGTATGAATCAAACCACGAATCTTTTAGTAGTAAAATTGATATATGCCTTGTTTCATTTGTCCTACATTTTGTTGAGGTTTAGTGGAGTTTTAGTAGCAGTGACAACACATCGTACTTTTCGTCGACTAGGCTATGACCAAATACATGGAACAATACAGAACATACATAAAACATTCATTAATAAAAACTTTCTTTTTGATGATAAATCCTGTCTCTGTGTGACGCCAGAAGATTTTACATGATACAATTATTATCCTACTTTACTATAATACTCGTATTATAAATGCGAATGTTTGTGTGTGCACCAACCATTGCGCTATTGACATCTACGAGTGACGGACGCACGTTGTGCTAGCTCTAAATAAGTATCTATTGTATCTATCAGATTAAATAAGTGTACAAGCATAAAGTGCATTTATTATTCCGTCTTTGGCGGAAACATTGGTCTTCGAGCCTCAATAAGATCTAAAGGAGCCTGCGAGATAAAGCGGTTGCCAAGCTATCGCCGCCGCAACCAACATACGCCGCCGCCATTTTGCTGACTTCAAACAGGAGAACTGCTTGGTGAACAAAGGAAAGTTAACAAAGAGGAAAAAGGAGGAATCTATTCTGAGCTAAGTTCCCTATCCTATTCCACTACTTGTAGGAACACACAATAATAGTGCCCACCGTCAACGCAATCATAAATCATACGTAATCAATCATTTTCACAGCTACGCAATACATTCCAAGCCGATGACGTACACGCTAAATGGTCGATGACCTAGCTAGTTTCACTGTAACATTTCTATTTTCCAGTGAGCCTAGGCTTCGCCAGCTGCGTTTCAGGTTTGCTAATTTGTGCTATAGCCAACCAAGTCTATTTACAATCCACTGTAGTATTTACATTCCCATATAATATTTGTGAAAACTAAAACAAGCAGTAATAATTTAGCTTCTTTATTCATTTACAATAAATTCACGTTACAAAAAAAAACTTAGTTCGAATATTAGCGAAAGATTAAGCTTATAATATCTATTTACAGTAAATAAGCTAGTTCATTCCCATTACATAAGCTATCGCAGCTCAATAAGAACATTATTTACGTTGTTTACATAAAATCAACAACAAAGAATGATGGGGAAACAATGTAGGTGAAAGAATTGACCTATCATTTTATACACGTAGTTTAATATTTTTTTCTTCCCTGGTTTTCAGTGTGGTGTTTGTGGAGGGCAGAAATGACACCTATCATGGAATTAGTTAAAAAGAGAGGATCTTGCAAAGGTCGTCTGACGCTTTTTCAACAGTACATAGATTCATTGCCTAAAGAGAGAACAACAGCCATCGGTCTTGAACTTGAAATGCGAATCGCCAGGTTAGAGTCATTGTTCGACGATTATAACAATATTCAAACATTGATTGAGTGCCATGATGAAGCACAGGAGCAGCACCTCAAGGATCGGGAGACGTTTGAGTGCTCGTACTTCAAAAACTTAGCCCGTGCTCAAGCCATAGTGAACTCGCTCAAACCGGCCGCGCCAGCTGACCAGTCAGCCAGGTCAGCCAGCCGGGACGCCTCTGATGTGAACGCGCATGATCAAAATATCAAGCTGCCTGAGATATACTTAGACAGATTCGAGGGTACGTACAGCCAGTGGTTAGAATTTAGAGACAAATACATTTCGCTGATTCACACAAACAACAGTCTTTCAGACATAAATAAATTCCACTATTTAAAGGCTTCCCTCAAGGGAGTTGCCTCAAATGCTATCAGCTCTTTGGAACTCACTGCATCTAATTATAGTATTGCATGGGAATTTTTATTCGATAGATTCGACAATAAACGCATGTTAATTTCAGACCACGTCAAAGCACTTTTTGATGTTTACCCAATACAGAAAGAAACATCAGTAAATCTGAGAAAGCTTATTGATTGTTATAAAAAGCATTTACGATCATTAAAACAACTAAATGAGCCCACAGATAACTGGGACACATTGTTAATTCATATCGTGTCAAATAAGCTCGATTCTCAAACGTTTATTGAATGGGAAAAGAGGGTAAATAAACAACAAAAGGTTGCAGTGTGTTTTGAACATATGATAAAATTCATTTCAGATAAAGCCTCATTATTAGAGATTATAGAACGAAAAAACATTAAGCGGGAACAGGTAACAACTTTTTCAGCAAGTACACAGGAAAATACACAAAACTATAATAATAAAAATAAAATGCATAACACACCAAAAAATCACAATTTTAATTTTCAATGCACTATTTGTTAGTCAAATGATCATACAATTTACAACTGTAGATTATTTCTAGACCTGTCACCTAAAGATAGGGCCACTAGAGCTGAACAAGCGAACCTATGCTTAAACTGTTTAAGAGTAGGCCATTCGTCAAAAAAATGTAGATTAAGTGCACGTAAAGTGTGTAACAAAAGGCACAATACGTTGATCCATACAGATGTCCAGCATCAGGACTCAGCCTTCAAGCACAACGAGGTGGCACTATCGTGTTCCTCGCCGAGGCAGCGCTTGTTGTCAACAGCAGTAGTCAACATTCAAGGTAATGACAATACAACTTATACAGCTAGAATAATTCTAGATTCGGGGTCCACCTCCAATTTCATCAGCCAGAGATTATGCGAAAGGTTGAGCTTGCCTACTAGTGACATCTCTATTTCAGTCACTGGAATTAATAATAAGACGTCTCCGGTTGATAAGATGTGCAAACTTGAAATTAAATCTCAATATTCACAATTTAGTGCGAATATAACTTGTATTGTCATCTCGGAAATTACGAGTCCTTGGCCAAGCAAATCAATAAATATCAAACAATAAAATATTCCCAGAGGAATAAAGCTGGCTGATCCTAGTTTCTATTTGCCTTCAAACATCGATATTTTGTTAGGTAACAACATTTTCTGGGATTTGCTAGGCACAAAACAAATACAAATTAAGGATCACGAAATAATCCTGCACGAATCTAAATTAGGTTGGATTATTGGCGGATCTATAAATACAATGTCATCACGAGCCTTACTATCAAGTCAGTCTAACGAGCATTGTAACTTAACTAACACACAAGATATTCAAGATCAATTAACTATAGGTAGATTTTGGGAATTAGATTCCATTAAAACCACGCCTCAACTATCTATCGAGGAAAACATATGCGAAATACATTTTGTAAACAATACAAAGCGACTGTCTAATGGTCGATTTCAAGTCTCAATTCCATTGAAACAAACACCTGACGTGTAAGGTGACTCATATGTGCTAGCGAAACAGCGACTTCTATCGCTAGAGCGTAAATTCAAGCGTAATCCTAATCTAAAATGAGTATATGCAATTTGGACATATGAGTAAAACACTTGAACAAATCGCAAATAATACTTGTTATTTCGCGCCACATCATAGTGTCGAGAAAGCATCAAGTATCACAACAAAATTGCGTGTGGTGTACGATTTTTCGGCCCCTTCCACTAGTGGGTATTCGTACAATTCAATTCAACATGTAGGCCCAAATATACAGGTGACTTTTTTTCAATTCTTTTGAGATTTAGACAGCATTCCATTGCCTTAACAGCTGACTTCGAGAAAATGTATAGGCAAGTCGAAATGGAGCCCTCACAACGATGCTTACAACAAATATTGTGGAGGGACAGCCCTAACGACCCTATCAAGTCGTATCAGCTAAATATGGTAACATACGGCACTGCATCCGCTGCATTCCTAGCAATACGCTGCCTCAAGCAGTTATCTATGGAATGCCAGGATCCTATTGTGAAGGAAATTATTGCAAAAGATTTTATGGTTGACGATCTCATTTCAGGGTCAGATTCTATAAAAGATGCTATACATATCTACACACAAATCACACACACAATGAACTCAGGTTGCTTTCCACTTCGTAAGTGGAGGTCTAACAATGAGCAACTTTTGAGTAACATTTCAAACGATAAGAAAAAATAATCAAATGAGCATTTCGATTTATGTTCAGAGCAAGTTTCAAAAATATTAGGTATTGACTGGGATAGTAAATCAGACGATTTATGTTTTAATATTAATCTGCAATTTGAAGGCCCTGTGACAAAACGAAAAATACTCTCAACAATTTCACGAATCTTTGATCCGTTGGGTTTGCTATCTCCTACTATTTACGAGATTAAGATTATGTTGCAAAAATTGTGGTTACAGAAACTAGAATGGGACGAAGTAGTACCAGATAATATTAGAGATTCATGGCTAGCTTTTGTCCAAACTTTGCCTCACCTTAATAACTTGCGTATTCACAGACACATAAAATGTTCAAATCCAGTATATATACAGCTTCACATTTTTACAGACAGTTCACAAAATTGTTACGGTTCGAGCGCCTATGTTCGCTCCGTGGATCAGCAAAACAAAGTAAGCATTAATTTGTTATGTTCCAAGGGCAAGGTCGCGCCTATCAAGCCGCTAACGGTACCTCGTCTAGAATTGTGCGGCGCACTACTAGGTGCACGTTTATATGAAAAAATAATTCAAAGCATGAGGCTTAGTTTTGACAAATGCTATTTTTGGACGGATTCCACTATAGTGTTAGGATGGCTGAACATGGATCCAAACCTTCGTAAGAAACAGAATAGCAGAAATACAGTCCACTTGCAGCAAAACAACTTGGAGACATGTTCCGACACTCGATAATCCTGCAGATCACATAACACGTGGATTATCGGCTACGTCTATAGTAGATAACGAGCTGTGGTGGAACGGTCCGCGGTTTTTAAAATTACCCGAACAATTATGGCCGCAGTTAAAAACACAAACACAAAAATTATCTGAAACAAGGACAGAAAAAAGTTTAGTTTTAAATTCAACTGATGCGAATGAACCATTCGGAGACTCAAATAAGTCTCAACCTGAAAACGTAAATAATAACGAACCGTTATTTCCTTTTGACAGGTTTTCAACCTTATCCAGAATGCAAAGAGTTATGGCCTTTTGTCTTCGTTTTATCCACAACATCAGAAATAAAGACAATAAAACATATGGTTCATTGGCGCCAGAAGGGTTGAACAAATCTATGAAATGTTTAATCTCAATTTCACAAGCAGAGTCTTTTCCAAGTGAATGTAAAACACTAAATTCAAATAAGACATTGAAAGGATTACTTCTCTTATCACTGAATCCATTTTTGGATAAAGAGGATCACAACTTATTGAAAGTAGGCGGTAGAATAAGCAATTCAGACTATGATTATGAAAAGGTTCACCCGACTATTTTAGATAAAAAACACAAACTTACTCAACTAATTTTCGAACATGAGCACAAAAAGCTGATGCATGCAGGGCCCTAACACTTGCTGTACTCCATCAGGGTAAAATATTGGCCTCTTGGAGGGCGAAGTTTGGCTAGGTCAACCACAAAGAAATGCGTATTATGTGCCCGTTTTCGTGGGAAAACTACAACCAATCATGGGCAACTTGCCCCAGCAGCGACTAAAACCTATATTTCCATTCCAAATTACTTGTTTGGACTATGCAGGTCCTATCATGATGGCAGATCGCACTGGACGTGGCTGCAGACTTATAAGGCGTACTTATGTATTCTTGTATGTTTCACACCCAAGGCTATTCACATCGAATTAGTGAGCGATATGACTACGGCTAATTTTATTGCAGCGCTTAAACGTTTCTTTTCGCGCAGGGGTCAATCGTCAGACATTTTCTGTGACAATGGCTCAAACCTGGTTGGCGCTAGCAATGAAATTCTCAAGTTTATTAAAGACCATTCATCCGATATTAACGATGCGTTTTCGTCAAATATGATACGTTTTCATTTCCAGCCCCCACTGGCACCGCACTATGGAGGGCACCATGAAAGTGGAGTCAAATCAGTAAAGCACCATTTACGTCGTGTCTTAGGCTTGGCGCATTTGAATTATGAACAATTAAACACGACACTCACACAAATAGAGGCACTTTTAAATTCTAGGCCCCTCACCCCACTTAGCTCTGATAGTAACGACTTCTTGCCGTTGACGCCAAGCCACTTTTTGATCGGTAGACCGATGACATCGATTCCAGAACCAGACTACAAAAGCACGAACACTCTGAAATTGAATCACTATCAACGAATTCAGCAGTTGCGGCAACATTTCTGGGTCCGGTGGCAGTTGGAGTACATTAGTGAACTTCAGACTAGAACTAAATGGAAGAGCACACAAGGAGATATTGAACTTGACACCCTTTGTGTTATAAAATACAAACTACCCCCACTCAAATGGTCATTGGGAAGTATAATTAAAGTCTACCCTGGACGAGACAATATAAATCGCGTAGCAGACATCCAGACAGCAACAGGGATCCTACGCAGAGACTTCACCAAAATTTGCCCGTTACCCATGGACATCAATTTTTGAAGATGACTCTTCAACGCTCGCCGACATGTCGCGGCCAGCTCCAGTGGGCTTTCCCCCACCACCAACCATTGCGCTATTGACATCTACGAGTGACGGACGCACGTTGTGCTAGCTCTAAATAAGTATCTATTGTATCTATCAGATTAACTAAGTGTACAAGCATAAAGTGCATTTATTATTCCGTCTTTGGCGGAAACAACTCTTTCACGCTGAAACGGTTTAACGGATTTGGATAAAATTTATAATGGATATAGCATATAACCTAACTTAACAATATACATTTTTATCCCGGAAAAATGCATGGTTCCTGTAGAATAGATCAATATCATTGAAAAATCAGGTGTCTAATTAGCGCGGACCATAATCGTTTGTGGTGAATTAAGACAAGGCTATGTTATTTCATACATATTAATAGTAAACCAAAATATAAATCCTAGATAGATGAAAAAACCGGCCAAGTGCGAGTCGTACTCGCGCATGAAGGGTTCCGTACTATATATCACACTAATATTATAAATGCGAAAGTTTGTGTGTGTGTGCGTGTGTGTCTGTGTGTGTGTATGTTTGTGACTGTTTCACGCTGAAACAGCTGGACGGATTTGGATGCAATTTAGAATGGATATAGCTTATACCCTAACTTAACACATAGGCTACTTTTTATCCCGGAAAAAAGCATGTCGTTAAACCGAATAACACGCGGGTGGAGCCGCGGGCAAAAGCTAGTCTTTAATATTTTTCATTTGAAAATAATAATTGTACTGTGACGTTCAATGCCACAAAAGAAGATACATAATTTAAATATTATTATTAGAGTGCATTACAAACTAGAAAAGATAAATTAGAAACAAATGTAAAGACAACAATTTGAAAAAATTCCTCGGGCCAGGGTTCGAACCTGCGACCTCTTGTTATCAAGACAAACGCGCCACCAATTGCGCCACCGAGGTACCTATCTAGACCGTTGAATTTTTCTAACGGACATCTCCACCGAATAGTTTGTAACTATTTGATCTGACCAGCTTATAATGCATATACTGAACGCTCACGAGGTCGTTATGTGATTTCTCGCCTTGTTCTTAAGAAACAGATGGCGCTGTCGTCGCTACAATATGTGTTGCTTCAGATAGTTAAGAAATTCACAGTTCTCATTGACTAAGATTGTGTTTTTATTTGCGAAGTCCATCGCTTTGGAATACTCTAAATATTATTATGAGAGTGCATTACAAACTAGAAAAGATGAATTATAAATAAATACATAATATTTGAAAGAGGAATGGTCGTTTTATAGAATGACTACCTTTTGCCCGCGGTTTCACCCGCGTTGAATTAGTTTTTGTGTACTCCTATAAAATCAGTTAATATTATTAGGTCTGTTACCTATAGTAAACACAGCTGGTGAAATGTGTGTGTTATGCGCCTCTGTTTCCCATTTTGTGTGTCTATTTTATATCTTTTCCATAGGAACAAAGGGAAAAAGTAGTTTTTGTCCTATTCAAAGTCTAGAACTGCATTTATGCAACATTTCAGCCTAATCGGTTTCGTAAGCATGGCGTGAAAGGATGACACATCACTTTTATATAGAAATTTGAAAGCTCATTTTCATCCCATGGCAACTGATTTATGAGATAAAAAGTAGCGTATGTCCTATTCCAGGTCTAGAACTACATTCATGTAAAATTTCAGCCCAATCGGTTCAGTAGTTACGGCGTGAAAGAGTAACAAACATCAATCCACCCATCCATACGTCCAAACTTTCGCATTTATAATATTAGTGGGAAGTGGGATGGGATTCGGCTCATACTACTGTCCCAATAAATATACAGTCGTCTCGAGATTGCGGCGGTTCTTCATATTTATTCTGTGCTCCATATTATAAAACTTTTTATTCTGAGGGTAAAGAACAAACTTTCTAGCCTAAAAGTTATGCTTTGAAATTTTTCCCAAACGCAGAAGAATTTCTGTCATAGCCATAATTTTTTATATGCCATGCCGGGTACAGAAGTTTGCTAATCGTTTCCAATTGTTTCCATCAAACCCCAGAGAGCCATATTTTCCGAGCAACAACTTTCTTTTGTATTGTTATTATCTTTTATTGCCTATGTCAGACATTACTGTCTACCTTAAAGCTACAAATGCCGTGCTCAGACTGAATTTCAGGCACATTTCAGTCTTAGAGCTGAAAGGTCACGTACTGAATAAATAGAGGAAAAGAAGACATATTGTTAGATTTTATTTGCGAGTTCCAAATGAAAAAGCCCATTCTGTGGGTTATATTTACGGGTGTTGGTGAAAAGTTTTCTGATACGATAGTTTTGGCAATGATAATGATAATAATAGGGTAGAAGAAGTTTATTTCGCCTGAAATATGGTAGAAACACAAGGTCTTAAACTTTAAATAGTACAGGATATTTCCCCACATTTGGTATACGAAAATAAAATTTAGAATTTTAAGACATAAGTTATTTCAAATTGTAATAATTAGGATATAATTAAAACCTATCGTCACAACATGAATCCCCAAAAATGCAAGTCACAGTCCAGACCCGGTACACCCGCGTTTCACCGACGATTATTACGTCCCAACGTGATGGGTGGTGAGCCCTATCGCCGTACTTAGGGCACAATTATGTACATGCTTTTTAGGGCATGTAGGTTTCCTCAGGATGTTTTGTTTCACCTATCAGCAAGTGGTAAGTATTAGGTAAGAAGATAAATACCTACTAGGCACACACATTTCGTTGGTGCTTTACGACCGAGGATCGAACCTGAGTCTCAAGATTGTCTTTCACCTTCTTTCACAATTTTAATTAAGAATAATTTACCATAAGAATAACATTAAGGGGGGGTTATCCCGATTTTGTCTCTTTTCAAATTAATTTTAAGCCAATAAATAGCAAAGATAAAATATTGTAAAAAATACATGTTATATTTAACTCTTTGATCTTGATATTTCGTGAGGGTGTGTGTGTGTGTGAGGGTGTATGTATGTATGTTTGTTACTCTTTCACGCTGGAACGGCTGGATGGATTTGGATGAAATTTAGAATGGATATAGCTTATACCCTAATTTAACACATAAGCTACTTTTTATCCCGGAAAAAAGCATGTCGTTAAACCGAATAACACGCGGGTGGAGCCGCGGGCAAAAGCTAGTACTTAATAAACGTCTTAAAATGTAATATGAAAAACCCCAAAAAACCAAAAAAAAACAAATAAAATAAAAACACTTCGAAACCGCGAATTTTCTAAGCGGCGCGCTTCCGCTGAGCAGGATGACCATGTATTAAATGAAAGCGTTAGAGCAGGACAGATTTCGCTGGATACCTGGGCCTTAATGTCTTTAAAAGCGATTTTTTGTTTATTATGCATTCAAAGGTCCACCAAGTGCCAACAGTCAACAGTAACATATTCTTTGTCTTTTGATATTAATGATAAAGATGCCCATTATAGAACACATTTAAAATATAAGGGTATATCTTTAGTATGTTCGTTGACATCTCCAGATAATTTTAGATTGATATTTAATTGATAGATTAAATTAAACATGACTTGTAAATAGTTGGACATTTTTAAATGTTATAAATCTCTTATTTACCATATTTTTGAAGCAAATAAAGTTATTTTTATTTTCAATCATTCCATAGTTAGTAGATAAAAGTGTAGTATTAAATATTATCTGTGGAAAAGTACAAGTGTTTTTTCATCACAACAATGTTTGATAAATTCCACCAAGTGCCGACAATCTCAACTATCAATTTCCTTAATAAATAAACTTTATTAAATACATTTTTATAAACTTCAGCGAGCCCGTCTTTTGGCAACAAGCGAGCCAGAATCGGGGTATTGGTTGAACGCACTTCCTTCAATTAATATTGGGACACTCCTGGACAGATCCGCTTTTACTCTGGCTGTTGGCCTGAGACTTGGATGTAAGACAAACGAGCCACATCGCTGCCGCTGTGGCGAGAGTGTCGACCAGTTTGGCCATCACGGCCTATCGTGCCAACGTAGCGCTGGCCGGCTATCACGCCACGCCACACTGAACTACGTCATTCGGCGGGCCCTTGCCAGCGCCGCTGTGCCAGCAATTCTAGAGCCAAACGGCCTGGCACGCGACGATGGCAGGAGGCCTGACGGAATGACGCTCGTTCCGTGGAATAATGGGCGGCCGCTGGTATGGGACGCCACATGCGCCGATACAGTGGCACCGTCTCACTTACCAGCGACCGCTGCCAAGGCTGGCGCGGCGGCTATAAAAGCGGAAGGCACGAAGAGGCGAAAATACACAGCGTTGGGACAAAATTACCACTTTGTTCCCTTCGCTGTGGAAACCCTCGGGCCGTGGGGGCCAGAAGCGCGACGCCTCTACAAAGAGATATCGTCGCGCCTGGTCGATGCTTCGGGGGATCCAAGGACTGGATCCTATTTCGGCCAAAGATTAAGCCTCGCGATCCAGCGAGGCAATGCCGCCAGCCTGTTGGGTACCCTGCCGGGTGACGACAGCGATCTGGCTTCAATTTTTTACTTAGTTTAGGTACCTATCCTGTGTTTTATTTAAGGTAGGTATTTTTTTCTGTTTTTTTTTATATATTTATTTTGGTACTTAGTTTTATATATAGATTATTATTTTATAATTTGTTATTTAAGTTTTGGATAATTAAATAAAGAATCATTCCAAGTATAAACAAAAAAATAATAACTGACTTCAAATTTTATAGCAGACATTCACTAAAAAGTTTAAAATAATTACATACTGACCGATGGTAATAAAAAATAACACTTTTGCCGACTTCTTTCTTCCTGAAACACAATGTATTCTCTAGAAGTTGGCGCTCTCACATTGGTTTTTGTGTTCTATACTATTGAGAATGCGCTGACTTCTAGATAACATATGTTTCAGGAAGAAAGAAGTCGGCAAAAGTGTTATTTTGGTACCATCGGATAGCAAATAACAACTGCGGCGATATAATTAATAGGTAAAAATTTGTAAAATTTGTCTATTTTGATCTCTAGATTGAGTATTAATACTTTTCGTAAATAAATATAGATATTGTTTTACAAAAATACACTGTTCGTAAAATATACATTGATGGCATTTAGTTTTGAAAACAACAATTTACAGGAAGCGAGTAGTGAAAACTTACATTGCCCTAATGCATTTTTACTATCAAAGGCTCTTTCAGTTTCATAATGAAACATCATTATGATGTGTGTCCTCAAGACACTGTCCTCAAGACTCTATAAAACCCGAAGAGCCAAAGCGCACATCCACTTTACACCGACGACTTTTTCGTCCTATTGTGATAGGAGATGGTCCTGCAGAAACACCGCGTTTTTTTCAACTTTCACCAAGTGGTAAATATAAAATAAATGTATATGAATAAAAAATCAATAACTATGGTACAAAAAGGTGAATAAAATATAAATTTAGAAAAGCTTATTATTGCATGCTTGAGCAGAATTTGACATCAAATCTCGAGGTTCAGAGACTAAGCTACCGCCAACAACCTATACCTATGGATACTTATCTGTAGCTCGTTGGCTACCGCATAAAGGAATACTTCGTAATATAAGTAATACTCAAATATATAATATATTCTCTTTGTTCTCTTAATACATGAAGATATGTACAGGAGTGTATTACAAGCTTGTGTTACAATCTAGGGAAAGCAGAAGCTTTTCATCCCGGTCAATTAGGGGACCCTACAGCGTATCTTTCTCTTACGATGTTGATAACTTCGTCAAGAAACGAAATAGCGAACTAAAACAACTCGTTTTTGTGTCAGTGACACTGGAAGAAGAGTGAATGCGGGAAATGAACTAAGCCCTGCACATTTTATGGGCAGCCAAAATGTGACTGCAAAAGCACTAATTGATTCGTCCAAGAGTAATTGTTGACATTGCGTAATCAAGTGTTGGTTCCTTCACTTACATATCTTCCCATATATACATTTATTAATTAATATGTATAAAGAAGAACTCCTCTCAATAAAGACATGTCAGGTGTGATAAAGGTACGTACATATTTTCTTCATTTCCTACTCACCAACACAAATAAAATTTTGCAAAAAGAAACAACGCCACCTACTTTTTAACAAATTACCGCCTACATTAACACCTTTTTAAGACTATTTCATATCCTTATCACACGAGCGGGCCACACTTGCTCACAGGCATATTCTATTAAAATATTCAAGCCAGGGCTTTACATTTACAAATCATATTCTGTGAAAGTTTTTTCTGGCGTAGTCGGGGGTTCATGTAAAATTCAAGCAACATTAACGTTCCGAGTTGGCAGCGGGGTTGGGTGATGCGATGCAGAAAGTTTCACGGGATTAAATGGCGGAAGCCATGTAATTCTTTGTTTTATGCTTTATCTGGACAGTTTGCTATTTAAAAAGAAAACTTATAAGGAAGTCTCAGTGTTTCCCTGCGACAAAAATCAAAATTGACAGTCCGTCAAATATTTGTGGAAAAGTATCCCTAAGAAATTCATCAAGGTCGTAAAATATTATTTATGTTTTTACTGATAGGCATTGTATATATGTTTTTGAAGAAACTGCTTTTTGTGTGCAAAAAGTTGCATAGATCGTGATTTTAAAAATTCAGGTTTGTACTGTGTTTCCAGTAATTTTTATGTGACTTCATTGAAAGTAATTATGAGAGCCTTTATATTAATAATAAATTAGGTGTACTCTGGGTGAGACTGTAGTAGCTAATAATATATTTAAATAAATGGTTCCATGTTTATACCCAAAAGTACATCTCTTATCTACATCAAACACACGTATAGTTATGTGGCGATCGCGCCGCCACATTACTCCCCCCTCAAAAAAATAAAAATAGATTTACAATTTAGATCTAAATAATAAGTTAACGATATGTATAAAAAAATAAGTAGAACATTTAAATACTGGTTAGGATGAATGACTGATGTGCAGGCAGCAGCGTTTGGTATATTCTGTCACATAACGTACGAGTCATAACATAACACTTGAAATATTTTATTCTATTTAATTTTTAATTCTACACAGTCTTCAAATAAATTGTTCCTGTATTTGCCTTAATTGTTCCTTTTGGCGGGTGTCTTGGCACGTTATTATGATAACCGAAGAAATCACCTTCGCTCTTTTGGAGTTTATTTTTCTCCTGAGATTTTTTATCCCATTTATATAAAGGCATAATTACAATATTTTTCTTAATATTCATACATAGTTATGTAGCGATCGTACCGTCACAGTAATATTGTCCCAGAGATTTTTCATTTTTTTATTTAAACGGTGACAAAACTGTCCAATTTATAAAGTTAAAGAGATAGGGAATTCATCCGAATTTGAGTATGAAGAATGAGTAAAATTAGCCGGAATGTTTTGTTTTAAATCTAATAAATGTAAAATAAAATAAAACCCTGAAACTATTTTAAAAGCTTGTGATGTCTCCCTATATATTTATGCCAAGATAATGAGCTATAACGCAAAATGCATAAAGAATGTCATTAATATTTTTTAATATATCAATACCTTTACCATAAACTAGAGCATACATCATTAGTATGTTTGTACCTATAAACAATATGTTATTGAGATATAATTATAACTAATTCCTTTGAAAATGCCATAAAGGCGAAACCGGTCAGGAAATAAATAATTGTGTACTGTAAAAATAATTTTCTGTTCATTAAAAATTCCAAGTTCGCCTAAGTGCCATCAATTAATACTACGAACGGGTTTTTATACGCTTGTGCATCCGATAAATGCGTTTTTTAAACTTTTATGTAGATGTTTGCACAAGAAATCGCCGCCAGCCTGGCAACGGTTTGAAAAAGTATTATAAAAGCATTTGGAAACTAACGATGCTATAAATGTCCCTTTAACCTGACCTTTAAAAAGCCTTTTGGTCCACGAAATTGCAAATAACCTTAATTTTACAGTTGAAGTACTTCGACGTAGGTGTAAATTACAAAGTTCAACACTACATTCAGTAAAATATATAGCTTGAGCCTTGTGACAGCAGGACAACGCTATACAATTTGTATTTCTATCTCTCTTTCTCATGCTCACAAAACGTTACACTGTTCTGCTATGAATTTATTTTCAGCTACTAAGTATTTTCGACAATAATTTAATTTTCATACACCGATGCTCGGGCACTACGAGGCCTGCCTGATGGAAAGCGTTGACGAGGCCTAGGATGAAGGGCGCTCGCCTAGATATTGGGAGAGTGAAAGCAGGCGAGGCGTTACGCCGCAATTAAATTATCCGATTTATCGGAATCCTAACTAGTATCCTTATTAGGATGCGTAGGAAACAGACTGCCCTTAACGAGAATACACTGCCCTTAGTCCTATCCTATCCTAGTAAGGATTCCGATATATCGTATAACGTAATCGCGGCTCTAATTATGTCCCGGCAATTCCGTAAATCTACAGAAGTCGGTAAAGGATGAATGATACTACTACGAGTAAATGATCCTTCGGCCAATTAAAATGTTATACAGGCTAATTAACAACTGCGTTTGCTGAGTGAACAAATCTTGTAAAAATATTTGTTTTAAATATTATTATTAGAGTGAATTACAAACTAGCAAAGATCAATTCGAAACAGACAAGAATTTGAAAAAATGTTTCGCAAGGCGTGAAATCAATTAACGCCCTCGTGAGCGTTCAGTATGTGCATTACGAGCTGGTTAGGTCACGATACAAAAATATTCGGTGGACAAGTATGGTGGAAAAAATTAACGGTCTAGTATAAGTACCTCGGAGGCGCAATCGGTAGCGCGCTTGTCTTTATAACAAGAGGTCCCAGGTTCGAACCCTGGCACGAGAAATTTTTTCAAATTCTTGTCTTTAAATTTGTTTCTAATTAATCTTTTCTATTTTGTAATGCACTCTAATAATAATATTTAGAGTATTCCCAAGCGATGGATTTCGCTAAAAATATTTGTATTACATATTTTCAAAGTCTGTCCCAGAAGAAATAATAACCATCAGTAACAACTTCTTTAAAGTTCGAGTTGCAAGTTTTAATGTTATTCAGGTATTCAGTATCGATTAGATGCCCTTGGCCCACTGCCGGAAAAGTATGCTTTAATAGGCCGAGAGCCACAGACAAAGTGTTGTGGTAAAATTAGGTCAGAGACAAAACTTATCCTAATATGGATAAAATAGATTATCTGCTTTGGCGTTGTTTAGGGAAAGTCGTACATACATAATAAAATGGTCAATGATTTAATAGCAACGTTTTTATTGTTAATGATTGCAAGGACTGTTACACAATAAAATCAAAAATATATAAACTTTTAGAGCTTGTTTTTCATTTTTGTTTTTATAGTATTATAGTATATCCCGGGTGTAATCGTTAAGTGTGACCAGCCGATTATTTTGTAACTATTACAGATATCAAAAAAATGTAAACTGATATCGAAAGTACGTTACCTAATCAGTAAAATTACATCAATATCTTTTTGAAAATCAAACGAGAAAAATTCAAAATTTGGACTTCAAACACTCCCATACATTTAATTTTGTATGAGATTAACAAGGACGTCACTTCGAACATCCGCTTTGAATACAAAAATTTGCACTTAAAAAATAAATATTATTCAATTAAAAGATTACTTTATTTGGTTAATAGACAGTTTCTTTTAATATCAGCTCTAAGCTAAAATAACCTTTTACAAAATAAGGAAACTAAAACCTTTCTACTAATCTCATACTTGATGTATGGGAATTTTTAAAGTGAAAATGTTGTATACTTCTGGTTTTATTTTCAAAAAGTTATTGATGTCATTTTACTGATTAGGTAACGTACTTTAGATAACAGTTTATTTTTTTTTTGATATCTGAAATAGTTACGGACGAATCGCCTGGTCACACTTAACTTTAACAGCCTGTATACACAATAAATATATATCCTATTACACAACCTGTGCAAGTTTATTCTGCGACCATGGCAGATGCAACAACACGGCGAGCCTTGTACTCCTAATAAGGTTTGTATAAGTTCTTTGTAGAAATTATACGTAATTAAATTAGTTTTACGTGAGTAATCACATTTTAATAAGGAGATCTCTAGTTTCTACTATAGTAGTGCAAATTGTATTGGGAAGTTGATAGTTGAGATTGTCGGCACTTAGTGGAATTTATCAAACATTGTTTGATTAGTTATTTATATCGTTTATAGCACGGACATCTAGCAACAGAATCATTGTTTAAATAAATAATTATGTATATTAGTTAATTAAAAAGCCCCTGATGAGGCTTATATAGTGAAACCGGTTGGGTAGTGTAGTAATAAATATTATCTGTGGAAAAGTACAAGTGTTTTTTCATCACAACTATTGTATTGGTCTACAGATGGCGAAATGCATTTTTTAAATCTTTATTTGCAATATTTGTATGGAAAAACACAAAAAATATATATTATATATTACAATTGTTCAATGGATGATTTGTTTTTTCCATACAAATATTGTAAATAAAGGCTCAAAAAGAGTAAAATATGAAATGAAATGAATACTTTATTTTTGCAATGTAGGTACATAAATACACTTATCGCACGTTAGAATATATTAAATAAGTAAAATGGTTAAATTTAAAAGAGGAAAATACAATATTTTATATTAGGATTTGGGTAGGTATATATACTTAATAAGTTAATACACGTACATAAACTATGTATATTTAATGTATACAATAATATACATACCTACTAAATACTAATACGTTACATATATAAATATATGCCTAACTCCGCCCATTCGATTAGTCTTGCTAAGAAGAAGGGCAAGAAACTTAGCAAGATCATGTCCTTTTTTTTTCGATCAAAATATACATTTATTCATTTTTTTTATCTGTTATTATTATAACCAATCATAAAGCATTGCCTACAACATGTCCATGTTGCGAGTTCGGTTCCAAGATTGCTTTCTGTGCCATCAAGCGATCTGGTAAGAAACTTTATATGACATTAAATCAACGTCAAGTTTAACGTTGAATACCTAAGAAAACGCTTTACGACTATGACAAATTAAAACCTACTGTAATATTCATAAAATAATGTTTTTGATTAATAAAGGTTATTACCCAAAGAGCTTGGTTGGGTAATTCAAACCCAGGTTAACCTAGTTTTAATCTATCATTATATTATCACCCGTAACATCCATTGTTTTTATCTTTACAATCTGCATTAGTAAAGAATTAAATGGAAGTAAAATATTCGATTCTGCTCCCAGACCACCAGTGGAACTTGCCAAGAATTAAATCACCGTGGTTGGTTCTTGCAGGTTTATTTATACTGCTATGTTAAATCTGTTTTTCCAAAAACTTTTGTTCAGTATTGTACAACTCTTGCAAAAAGTATAAGCTTAGCGGCATCCATTGACAAATCATAAATTCCGGATTACGGATTCGAACCCAACTTTAGAGATTGAGAATCTGGCATCCTTCGACTGATCACTGCTGCGACTTTTATTTTTGTTACTAATAATATCTACAACAACTACATATCATCACGACATGAATTACAACGGGGTGTCAGAGGAGTACCCAGTGTGAACTGTGAAATGCAAGTCACAGTCCGAACTAGGTGCACCTGCGTTTCACCGACGATTATTATACGTCCCAAAGTGATTGGTTATTAGCCCAATTGCCGTACCTCAGCACAAATACACGCAGTTTAGGCATGCAGGTTTCCTCACGGTATTTTCCTTTGCCGTTCAGCAAATTAGGATAGAACTCAAATACTGCATAAATTCCGAAAAATTATAATACCGAACCGAGGATCGAACCTGGGTCTCAAGATTGAGAGGCCAGCGTTCTACCGTCTGAGCTATCACCGCTTTATGTTACATACCATACTTTCTTTAATACCTACAAAACACTTTGAATTTGTAATTTTAGTATTATTCAAACATGAGAACTCCACTCCTGTTAAACTTGTCATTTAATTTATAAGTAATTTATGAAAATTAACTCGGGCACTTACTTTGAGTCGCTTTTAAAAGAAATTAACATTTTAGTTGAGAAATTAAAACAAATGTATAAAGACAAGTAACAGTTTATTACCTAGTGGTGGTAGACGCAAACATGATAACCCTCTTCTCATTATCGCTACAACAATACATCGCAGTCCAGATCGTGGCTCGGTTGCAACTCACAAAAGAAAAAGGCACGACATTAATCCCCGAGGGGGTATCAGACGTGTTCCAAATGTGAACTTTGTAATGCAAGTCACAGTCCTCACTTGGTACCCCCGCTTTTCACTGACGCTTAGTACGCCCCAAGCGGGATCGGCGGTGAGCATTATCATATCGCCGTATCCCGGGCACAAATGCACCAACAGCTCAACAGCTCCGCGAGGATTGAACACACGACATCTGCGTTAGCAGACGAGCGCTCTACCACTTGGCCATAGAGCCGGTCAAGTTTAACCATTAGATAAGTAAATAGTATATTTTTGCGGCTTGACTCTAACTATGAGGTATTGTCTATTTTTGTGGCGTGGCTCAAGCTACGAGATATTGTATATTTTTGCGGCGTGGCTCTAACTATAAGATATTGTGTATTAATGCATCGTGACTCTAACTATTATGAATTGTGTATTTATGCGTCGTGACTCTCAAAGACTTATAGTGTATTTGTGCAGCGTGGCTCTAGCTACGAGATATTGTATATTTTGCGGCATGGCTCTAGCTATGAGGTATTGTGTATTAATGTGGCGTGACTCTCTACGGGGTATCGTTTTTTTTGCGCCGTGACTGTAGCAACGACATATTGTATATTTTTGCAGCGTGGCTCTAACTATGAGGTATTGTGTATTTTTGCGGCGTTGCTCTAGCTATGAGGTATTGTATATTTTTGCGGCGTGGCTCTAACTATGAGATATTGTGTTTTTTGCGACGTGACTGTTTACGGAGTCTTATGTTTTTTTGCGGCGTGGCTCTAACTATGAGGTATTGTGTATTAATGCATCGTGACTCTAACTATTATAAATTGTGTATTTATGCGTCGTTACTCTCAACGACTTAAAGTGTATTTTTGCAGCGTGGCTCTAGCTATGAGATATTGTATATTTTTGCAGCGTGGCTCTAGCTGCGAGATATTGTTTATTTATGCGGCGTGGCTCTAACCATGAGGTATTGTGTATTAATGCATCGTGACTCTAACTATTATGAATTGTGTAATTATGCGTCGTGACTCTCAACGACTTAAAGTGTATTTTTGCAGCGTGGCTCTACCTATGGGATATTGTATATTTTTGCGGCGTGGCTCTAGCTAGAGAAATTGTATTTTTTTGCGGCGTGGCTTAAACTATGAGGAATTCTGTATTTATGCGTAGTGACTCTCTACGGGGTATTGTGTATTTTTATGTACCTCCTTTCATAACCTTGAGTTGATATTGGCGGTCCATTATAACCTTAACTAAGTAGCCACGTAGCGATCGGGATTTGTAAGGTGTGTGTGACTCCTTGATGGAACTTCATTCTGACATTAATAAAAGTCTCCGTGTACGAGTCCCACTATATATTTATTAATTGGCGACTAGTTTCGTTTCTTAAGACATCTTCTGTTATTGACTTTTATTGGTGTAAGTTTAGTTTGCTACATATAGGTACAATATACACGTATTACAGCTGGTCTTAATGTAATTAATCCAATATGCAAAGCCTTACTTAAATTTAATAAAATAACAAACTTACATAAACTAAAAATAAAAGAATAAATTATTTATGTATAATGCAATTAAATAAACATATGCCTAGCTCCGCTCATTCAATTAGTCTTTCTGAGAAACTTAACAAGACATGTATTGTATATTTCTTTTTTTAATATTTTTATACAACATTTTTAATAAAATGTTATGTCTGTATGAAGAAGTGACTTTGTGTAACTTTCAGTTCTTCACACTTGGGAACACCTCTGACACTCTTCGGGGATTCAAGTTGTGACTATATGTACTCGTACATGTGTAGACTCAAAATTTATACACGTATTTACAAAGCCGAATAAATGTTGACATGATATAAAGGTTATGAATAAATTACTAGCCAATGATACGAGTACCCACATGACCGAAAAGAGATAACATAATATCTTTTTATCTATAAATACTATCTAATATTCAATGCCACATCGTGAAATGTTACAAATCACATGAAATATACAGACCCTATAGCTAGGATGAGTGAAGCGAGGGGGAGCGTGCTAGGTTGCTTGTGATCATAAAGTCGCGAGCCGAGCGAAGCGGAGCGGAGTGAGGTGACATCTGTAGTTCTTAGCAGAAAGTTAAGGGCTTGTATTGGGTCTTTCAACGGTTTTTGTTTTGTCAACTACTTAACTCATCAATCTAAAACTTGAACACGTGTTTTTTCAGACCTTTGTCTTTCCGTTGTCAAGTCGGTTACCTAATTAGACACATTTCGCTCGATAGATTTTATTTTTGAAACTGATGCCTTTTTAAGTTATTATTTCGTTTTATGTCTAAACGGCTTGAGTTGTATGTCTGAAATTACTGCTATAACAAGAAATCATGGTTTATTTTCCGATGTCAGGTGAAAAAACTCCTACATCAAATACTTTTTCGTAAAATCCAGAAAAACCTCGACAATTCACTGATTTTGCTTGCCGCCAGTGCGCGAAGTGAGCGTTCTAATGTAGACTTTCTGACGAGATACTGAAGTTCAAAATCGCTCAGTGAGATTATCGTGCACCAGGGGTAAGGCCTTAATTGGGGACAGCGATCGCATCGCTCCGTTCCGCTCCGCTTAGCTTCCGAATTTATGATCACCAGCAACCTAACGTGCTCTTTCTCGCTTTGCTCTCCGTCGCACCTATTTTTGACTTATAATCATCATCTTTCCGTTTGACCTTTTTCTTTTTAATCGTTATTTGTTGTTCATAAGTTTAGCCGGCTATAACATCAGTTGGTACTTAAATCTAAACTTTAGATTAGCGGGTAATCTTGACTTTCTCATCAAACCTAACATTTACCGTAACATATGCATTATTAAGCATTGTTGGGGAGACTGAGAGACTTTTTGTGTAAGAAGTAGTCTTGCCAAACGTTTTTTTGTTAGAGAAAATTACTTCTGTCGTGTATATTAAATTGATGAATAATTAATAAAACAGATTAAATGTTTTAAGCCTACGAGTAAAATAAAAGTTTTACAGAAATTCCCGGTTTCAACGAAAAATTTGTAGTAATAATATTTTATTTTAATGATGAAAAAATAACAAAGTATCTTCTAAGACGTACAAGTGGACAATTATTATTAAAGAATTATTAATGAAAATTGTTTCACAAATAGCCCGGCAGCGACGCAATTAGTTTGACACTACAAAAACATTTTTGTTATGTTTTAATTTTCTCGGAATTTATAGCTTTAAAACGTCGTTCATTTATTTCCTTTTTTCCCGTGGTTTTACTCGTAACAATTTATTTTAAATCCCAGGCCTGGACTCTGATTTCCCAGGATAAAATGTATTGGTTTACGTAGACTCTTCTCAAGAGACAAGGGATTTATGCGTTCTTTTTTTAACTCATGATGAATCGTAGCAGGTATATGCATTCTATTGGCACGTGCGTAAGTAACAATTTTCTATAATTTTATTACACAGGACACTGCGGTATAACAAAACCGTTGTATATACCTAGTCGGTGCTTAAATTCTGTCACAAACAAAATTGGCTATAAAATGAAAACTAGTCATGATAATCAAAAAAAGTTTTTTTTTTTAAAAAAAGGTAATTTAATTAGCTTACATTAAACACAAAATTTATTCAAAATGATTGCCACCATTTTTCACACAAGCCTTCAATCTTCGCGGCCAATCATCAATAGCAGCACGGACCATATTCATGTCGAAATCGGCCACTGCTTTAATCAATGATGACTTTGGGCTGCTCAAATTTTTGTGAGGTTTAGAACAGACCTTCTCCTCCAATTCCTGCCAAATTTTGTAATCCAGTGGATTGAGGTCAGGGCTAGATGAGGGCCAATCTTGATGCCCTATTAGCTCGATATTCTGGCGCTCGAACCACTCCTGAGTTGTTTTGGCCTTATGAGCAGGTGCGGAGCCCTGTTGAAACACAAATGGCCGTCCTCCAAAGAGTGTCTGGGGCAGATCTTTTACTATGCGATCTAAAACCCTGTCTTGGTACACTTTTGCACTGGTTTTGACACCCTTTTCACAAAAATGCACTTCAGTAGGGCTATAGTAGGACACTCCCAACCAAAGCATCAGCATTAGCAAATGCCAATGTATATCCTTTAATCGTAAAAACAATCCTATTACTTTTCAATATAATTTCAATGGTGTTGTAATTGAGAGAGTCAACATTGTCAAAGACCTAGGTGTATTACTTGATTCAAAATTGATTATGAATCATCATATTGATGCTGCTGTTCTGAAAGCTTACCGAAATCTGGGATTTGTAATACGTACTTGCAAAGCTTTCGAATGTCGTTTCAGTCTAATGATAGTATACTTTGCTTATGTAAGGAGTATTCTAGAATACGCCAGCTCTGTTTGGTCACCTTGTTATAAGACTTATGTCGATAGAATAGAGCGTATACAGAGATGCTTTCTTAAACACGTTAATTTTCGTGAAAAGAAAACTTTTAAGTCATACACCGAAAATTGCCGATATTATAATCTATTATCACTAGAAGAGAGACGGACAGTTATAGACATGGGACTGTTGTTCGATGTGTTACGCGACCGCATCAACTGTCCTGAGCTCTTGACAAGATTAGGACTGTGGGTACCTGGACGCCGCTCACGTCATACAAAGATGTTATATGTGCCTAGGCACTCAACTAATTATGGTAAAAATTCAGTCCTTACCAGACTTTCGAACACATATAACCAGTTATTTAATGACGTGGAGATTTTCTCCGCTTCAAAAGTTAGATTCAAATCTGAAATTAGAGTGGCTCTAAAAAGTATTTCTGATGATAATTCTTGATACACATCGTGTTGTGTATAGTTGCTAAAACTACCTACTTTATAATTTATATTTTTACACTTTACACTATATATACATATATTTACTTATATAGATAATATATAATTTACCATAATATTATGTATACCTACCTATATATTAAATCCATTATAACTATTTATTTAAAAACACGAATTACCAATAAAATTGCATACCTGCCTGTTAGACATTCCTTGATCTATTTTTTGAAATACATTGTAATTGATTTACGATATTCACAAAATTAATTTTACTACTTTTTGAACTCATTGTCTAAGTTTTGATTTTTAGTGAAAACCTGTTATTGGCCTTGTTTATGTATCTAACTATAGTAATATCTCATTGTGTGATCGCTGTTGGTTTTCCAAATAAACGATAAAATAAAATAAAATAAAATAAAATAAAATAAATCATGACTGATGATGGATGATGGCCGTGCTGCACTCTAAGAATGGCATTTCCAGCGGCCGCAGAGCTGGTAGCGTACACCCTGTCATTTTGTTTGTTGTACTTCTCATCGATATTAAAAATTTTGTCGTCTGTAAACAGGATATCGCGGTGTCTGTTTCTTGCGTACCGCTTTAGCAAAACTTTGCATTTTTTGCCTCTCAGAGCTATCAGACGCGCGTACAGAAGATTTCCACTCTTTTTTCGGAAAGCTCGTAGTCCCAGGTCTTCATTGAGTACTTTTTTTACGGTACTTCTGGTTAATCCCATCTCCAAAGCCATCAGTTTCTGCTTGCGGACGGGATTTCTTGCAATACGCGCCTTGATTGCTTTGATGACCCCTGGAGTCCTAACGGAACGAGGTCTGCCAGTTCTTTTCTCGTCATCGACACTAGAGGTTTCATTGTACCTCTTGATGGTACGGTACACGAACCTCTTCGTGATTTTTAATTTTTGAAGCAAGTTGAATATCGTCTTCGGTGGATGGCCGCAACGATACAATGCAATTACTGCTACTCGGTCCTCTTTGCGAGTCCACTCCATCGTAAAAAATGAATGAATGTAATTGTGATTTGGCAGATTATTAATCAAAAAATATTTGAAAATCGAACACCACTTCATTTTTTTTCTAGGTGTTCTATTTTTAAATGTATGGCCAGTGACAGTATTTAATAACCGACTAGGTATATGAGCATATGGTATAGAACGTAAGAACCATCAAAACACATGCTGCAATGTTACACAAGCTTTGTTTCATCCCATAAAATTAAAATACCTCATCCAAAAAGAGAATTTTAACTATTTATAACAAAAGTTAGCTGTGAATTGTAACGAATGTAAGCACCTTATCTATAAGTACCTAATTTGAATGAGTGACGCCGTGTGAATGTGGTCAAGTGTTTGTCACACTGTTTGTATGTAAGTTTTATTGTATCCTGTTTTATTAATAAATTAATTGAAAAATATATATATATCAATTCAGTTTGTTTAAACTGGTTGTGTTCGAGTTATAGTACGTGGCGGATATGTCGTCGTAGGATAGCGAAAAAGCACGCTTTTTCGTGAAAAACTGATATATGTCGCAAAAACAGTCCCATTATGCGATACGAAATTATTTTCTGTTTAAACTAGGAGGGTCACGCTCTCTAAATTTATTTACACGTACACCAAACGCGCTTTTTCTCGGTGCGCTTCGCTTCGCTCGTCATCACACATACCTATTTTTAACTATTTGCTGAAAGACTTTGATAATTGTTTTAATCTCGCTTTTTCGTGAATATTCTGTTTTTTCGCGAAAAAGCGGACCGAGTTCGTATGATCGCGTAATGGGTCGGTCTTTACGCCATAATATATTTTTCACGAAAAATCGTTTAACTCGATTTGACGGCAACAGATACATCAAACAACAAAGTGGTAATGTTTGCCGATGACGTGTCGGTTTTCTTCAGTTTTGAAAGAGGTAGTGATAAGGACTTAGCAAGTGATATCCAACATTCCATTTTTGCTATTATAAATTGGTTCAGAGATATTAAATTAAGCACTAACGTAAATAAGACTAAAATGATTCACTTTAGAAACTACAATACGCAAATTATGGATGTTAGTGTCACTCTGGAACTCAAAACTTTGGAATTTGTATCCGAGGCCAAGTTTCTTGGAGTACACGCTGATGAATTTATGAATTGGAAGTGCCACATCCAAGCCTTACAATGCAAACTTAGTAGCTTCTGTTACGCCCTTAGAATGCTAACTCATGTAGCAAAAAAACGTGCTGCACTTCAGGCATATTTTGCCTTTTTCCAGTCGAGGGTACTCTATGGTTTGTCAATATGGGGTGCTAGTGTGGACATAAAAAAACTGTTCATATTACAGAAGCGTTGCATAAGAATAATTGTAGGGTTGACATCAAGCATGGTGTCTTGTAGAAATTATTTTAGGCAATTAAAAATCCACACGATTACGGCATTATACATATTTGAACTATGTAAACTAATCAAGCGGTATCCAGACAAATTCCCTATTAGATCACTTAGCCACAGTGACAGGTTAAGGGAGCGCTATAGATATGACATTGAGCAATCCCCTTGTCGTACAGCTGCTTGTGCAAGATCCACTAAAATGGTTGCTGTGAAGGTGTCTAATGCGCTTCCAAGTGTAATTAAGTGCCTCACTGGATCTAAATTCCTTGATGCATTAAAAGGCTACTTGTTAAAAATCTCACCATATGACCTCAATGAATATTATAATTACAGCGATCTTTAACTTCTATCATACTTGCTCAGTGTTTGGCACTTTCGCATCAGAATAATAGTGTAATGATTCGTATCCGGAGTCCATTGTTGTTTGATTATAATTGTAAATAATTTGTCCATCCAAATTTATTTTATATAATTTATTTGTGTGCATGATATTGTTACACCCTGTGGGTATAATTACATTGATACATAATTATAATACTATTACCTATTATCATACATGTAATTAATTGCAATAAACGAATATGAATATATGAATATGAATATGAATACAAAATTATATGAATTTATACATTTTTGGGCGAAATGATAAAATAGTAATAGTAGTAGTGTGGACAAGTACAAGTGTCTTATTTAACAAGATGGATAAAATAGTAGTTTATGAAACTGGTACATAAAAAGGTTTTAATACCTAGTTATGTAGGTATAGTTTCATAGACTACTTACCTAAAATTAATTATAACCTGTTTTCATAACCTTGATAAAATTTTTCGTTAGCCATTTTTGATATTGCTTGTAAAAGCTTGTTCTAAAAGTGTACGTAATTTCCGTCGCTATTTCCAAAATGTCAGGTGGAGTCAAATATCATCGCCATCCCTGCTGTCAGTAATTTTAGGGCAAAATAATTCTTTTAACCCATAAAACCACAATAAGTAATAAATTTTCTCGAAAACTATAGCACAAACAAACAGTTCATCCATTGACAGACCGAGTCCAACGCGCCGTAAGCCATAGACAATACCCGGCCGAAAATAAAGTTGACTGCAACCTCGTTACTGTTTTGTATGTATTGGAGAACATTATATAAAAACCTCATCGGTATTTGATATAAAACCTCAGACATGGCTGTATGGGCTAAGTTCCCTTTGCCTTCCTAGTTAGTATCACATGTACTGTAATCTCAGAAAAAGTTTTTTTATGGCATTATGTTGTTCGGAGACCTATACTATAATTTAATTTTTTAATTTTTTAGTGACGTTTATGAAAAATATTTTTCATTATGCCAGTAGTTTTAAGTTCGTAATGAGGATTTTAGGATATAAGGTTAGATAAAATACATTATTGTTTAAGTTTGATTTTACTACTACATACATATAAGTATTATAATGTTTATAATAATTTTAGCATATTATAATGTAATAATATATACGGAGGACTGCTCAGAGTAGCGAAATTATTGAAAGGCCTATGTAAGGCAGTGGACGATGACAGGCTGATGGATGGATAGATGGACATACATCTTCACGACTTGAATTACCAAGCGGGTGTCAGAGGATGTTTCTGAGTATGGATTGTGAAATGCAAGTCAGTTTCACCGAAGATTGTTACGTCCCAGCGAGATGGTGATGAATGAGCCTTGTCGCCGTGCTTCGGGCACAAATAGACTCACAGCTTAGAGTGCCTTTCAAAACACGCAGACCGGACACTAGACCGCGGAGGCGTTCAGTATAAGAATTTCCATTTCTAAGGGAACTCTAAAAAAGACAACATACACACACATATACATAAAATCTATCTCTTCTAGTAAAATATCAAAAGCACAAAAGATATTATTTTGCTGTTTTATTCAATATCCTTTGATTGAGCTTCGATACCTTTGTTGTCTGTTACATTTGATACTTCAGCTATAAATATTTGATTGGAGAAATAATCACGGACTTTTTTGTAAATATTTTTACGATTCCTTTGAGCAATAAGAACCGTAATAGTTAGTAAAATGCCTTTGTCTATCCTTTGACCTTCAAAACTTGTTAAATAATTTTACTAAGGCACAGCTGGTGTTGATTTAATAAGTGACATGTCGTTTCACCTTTGACCTATGCGTTTCTGTATACGTATTTGTATGTTTTTCCTGTAACTCGTGAGCAACAAATTTTATTATGTACAACACGGGATTTTTTTATTTTTTAAATTAAATTGAGTGGGAATAATTCATTTAATAACTTAATGTACGTAAGACCTGGGTCTTAACTAGGCTTCGTTCTAGAACGTGTTGGTCTATCACCAGGCTTCGTTCTAGAACGTGTTGGTCTATCACCAGGCTTCGTTCTAGAACGTGTTAGTCTATAACCAGGCTTCGTCATACAACGTTTGAAACGTCAAGTACATCTTATAGGTTTATCATGCATCTGCTCAATTTCGTGTAAAAATTTATAAAGTTAAAAACTTTGAACTGTAACATTAATTCGCAAAGAAATAATTGATTAAAAAGCTTAATGATTAAACTTCTTGCATTGATGATAAAATTGGTTTAAAAAAGTGTTAAAAAGGAACATTTTCTTTGTATTGACTTCGCAAAATTGTTTTGATCTTTGTATTTCAAAGTTCCTTACTTCATTATTTCATTAGAGTTAGACGATAATTGAACCTGAGTTATGTATTTCGCATGTAATGTAAAATCACATTTGTCTGACAGGAATTGTTGAATTTAAATAGTTGAACTGCAATATCTACTTCGTTCAAAATAGGACATAAGTAACGAAACAAAAGTAAATGGCTTTTAATTTTTAGTAAATTTTAGTTAATTGGTAAAAGCAAAGAAATATACAGTTTAATACGCTATATTTCGACCCCTAGTGGGGTCGTCATCGGGCGAAACTATAGCGCATTAAACTGTATATTTCTTTGCTTTTAAGAATAAGAATAAGGGTGAAATGACTTTCATCCGGTACTTTGGTAGAATTGTCGTGTTAATTATGTGTTGTAAAAGCATAAGTTAAGATAAGACATAACCTCTCAGAAGTCTCTGTGACGATTGATGCGACATATTTAACAATGAAACTATAATCCCTTAGTACTTTGTTTCACTAATTTGACACTCAAAACATGGAAATACGTTACTAAAACAATATTTTTCTGTCACCGGGGTATTGGTGCTTCCTTTGACGGTCGATAACTTTTTTTAATTATGAACCATAACAAAAGTAATAAAACATGTATTTTTTATTTCGAACACAGAACAGTTTCCTTTGTTATAGCTAGGGGTTCATTTTCAACCGGTATAAAAAATACACGTACATAAAATAAATTAAAGTTATATTTAATGTATACAATATGTAATGTATAATATGATCGCTACCTACATACTAAATACCAACACGCTACATATATAAATACATGCCTTACCGCGTGTTAACAGTTAGTGTAGCGACAATATAAAACCTCAACCCACAGAGGAAATCAACCGCTTAAAATTAACTTTCCCTCAAAGAACGTTTTGAAACACTAAACTCTTTTTGAAATGAAATTTTATTCATTTTCAGTTAGATAACGTTCAAAATAACCATAATTCAGCCTTCAACTTCACCAACGAAAGCTCACTTTAATTAAAAACGACACGACGAAGGTAAAGAACTTTGGGAATTAATAAAATGAATACCTACTAGTAGCAATAACGATCTAAGCCCCGCGGCGCGGCGTTATCCGATAACGAGTCGGCGCTTTCAGTTAAAACTTTTTAAGCTCCATCGATGTTACCAAAATTAGCTTTTATTCCAAACCCTTTGTGAAACGACTGCCACTGAGATCCACTGGTTTGAATACTTGACCACTACACAGATCGCAGTGTCAGATCCTGTAGATACTTGTGTCGGAAGTCGTACGTCGGAAGGCACGTGACGCAATAAAAAAAAGTTTCAAGTTTTTCGATTGTAGTTTTCTGAAGAAGCTACATATAATGTTTGAAACAAATATATGATGTTAAATGATCTTTTGTGAAGTTACGTAATCATGAAATTCATCAAATAATTAATCCAGAAAAAATGATTTGTACGCCTCAGTTTTCATGATATTTCATGAGTAAAAAATTAATTTCTCCTGTATTATTCAACAGATTCGCTTGGTTTTTACATAGTAAAATAGGTATTATTGATACTTATAGAAGTGACGTAAAATTGCATTTCTTACATACGGCAAACATAGATTACAATATCCAAATAATAAGTTTATTTCACGAACGCGAGCCATTTCTGTCGTCGTAACTGCCGGGACGAAGAGCACGCGATTGTCGACAAAAATGCAACGTAGTAAATACTGTTTACGCCTGATGCAAAGTAAGCTGTTCGATCTTGCATATGCCGTGTCCTCAAGGGGTCCCATATTTGTACTGGAAGTAACTCACCACCCATCACGTTGGAATGCATTAATCACAATCAGTATAATCCGGTATTGTATACAATACCTAGGTAATGTATACAATGCCAAAAAGGTTAAGGTAATGTATGAAATATTATTTATTTTATACTTTGCCTAGGTATTGTATTCACGTAGCCGATAATGTATATAAAAGACGTGAGCGGGAGCGGGAAATTGATAAGGGCATGTATTTAAATGATCCTTTATGAACAAAACTTAGCCTTTTGGTTAAATGGTATTTCTGGGTGGTCATAAAAAAATAACTACGAAGGTTATGTATTGGGGTCGTGCCACTATGGTTTTTCACATAGTGGCACGACCGCCATACATAACCTACCGGCTCTCTTCTGCGCTACAGAACTTCCAAAAAACTAAAAAATTGCGAATTTAATATTATCCCATTTCTAAGTGATAACTTTACTCTTTGCTGATGGACCAGCAGGTACTCTATACAATGCCTAGAAATTGTATACCTTGCCTAGGTAAAGTATGCAACGGACAATAATATTCATAATATTTCATACTTTGCCCGGACGCCCCAGGCATTGTATATATTACCTAGGTATTGTATATAATACCTGAATTATACAGATTGCTAGTGACATGTATATATTTTTAATACCTACTTGTCATTTTATATGGAGAAGTGATTGTTTTTTTGCGTTGTTTCAACAGTTTTTCTACGGAAATGGTTCAGTATGGTCAGTAGAGCATGAGGTTTAATTATCTGAGCGCATCATTACTACACTAAGTATATATGTATTCCCAAACATTTGTATAACTCACTGTTTGTTCGTTCTTTATTTTCTTCGTGGCGTTTTGAGTTATGGTTTTAATGTAAATTGGCCTCAATTAAATGAACTGCAAAAAGTACTGAAGCAAATTGCTGTAATTAATGAGATGGCTTTCATAGCGTGTCTTTTATTCGTTAATTAGGATGGTTTAAACTTTGGCTAAAAGGCTTGGGCTACACGAAAATTGGGAATTCACTTTTAAACTAATAAAATTTAACCCCATTGGAAATTTTTCATTTTTGATAAGTTATCTATGTTTTGTTATTGATCTTACGATAAAATTATATTAGATATATCAGAATATTAGATACATTCATTGTGCAAACAAATTTGTTGTCCTTTACTATTTCTTCGACCACATTTATTTAAGTTTCTGAGGTTCATCAAGTTGTTGATTATTTTCTTCTACATAGAATACGTACGTATAGCGTGACAAGTTTATGTGCGATAATTTGCAACTTGTCAACCAATACCTGTTGTTTGTAAGGTCGTAAGAACACAATCTATTTTGAAGTAATTTGTAAAACCTAATTTTAAACTAAAGTGTGAAAGATGTATCGGACAGCACTTTTTCATGGCACTGGCTGCTGTATTAAAGGATATTTTGGCCAAGTGCGAGTCGGACTCACGCCCCAAGGGTTCCATACCACCACATAATACAGCTACGGAACCCAAAACACTATGATAAACAACAACATTATAGATGTAATATCAACAAAAAACAAGCCGCATAAATTGCCTGACAAAAAATGTGGCAATGTCTGCGTAAGGAACCCCACTTTTATTATTTTTAATTTTACTTTGGAATAGGTTCTACAATCGTTCTGGGGATGGTCGGGAACAATCAGCTTGCGGTACGGCGCGAGCTCACGCTGGCCACTTACATGGTACGGTTGCTGCGTGGTGCACTGTGCAACCCGGGCGTATTGCGGACCATAGCGCTGTGCGTGCCAGACCGCTACGTGCACCGGCGACGCCGCCCGCCGTTGCTGGCCGTGCCAAGTGCGCGCACCAACCTGATGCATGAGGCACCAAGCACGCGCGCCCTTCGCACTCTCAACCGGCTCTCAGAGACAATTGATATTTTTTATTGTTCTCTGACCGAGTTCACAAGGGCTACTTTCTGTATTTTGTGTTATAATTAAGTTTTTGTATATTGTGTAGATTTATCATATATTGTCTAATAGATTAATTATTATGTAGATATTTTTTATTGTTTTTGTTTTCCTTTAATATTTTTTTCTCGTAATGTCTTTAAGTTGCAGTATCTGTTTATATATAATAATAAATAATAATAATAAAAATGACTGAATTTAAAACTTGTGATAAATTTTAACCTCACTCCTGACCACTTACTAACTCTCCAGTACGAATTTGGCTACATAAACGAGATTCACCTTACATTGCTTGTTCAAAATGATAAATTGTGTTTTCAAAGGGATTATGCAAAAAAATTGTGAAATATTTCTTATAAAATCTATGAAAAATACCAATTCCAGTTTCTGGCTTAACCTTTAACATAAAAAACACATCCAATGTTTACTTCAATCGGGCAGATTTATCTTCAAATGTGACTGATTGTGCTGCCTCGTTCCTTTAACTGCTCACTGTTGCATATAATTACATTATGCCTTAAGCCATTCGATTATGTATGTCTTTTTTAATGCCGCCCAAAAAAAAACTTATTTTTTATCGAAAATACTTTTTAAAACGTACATTTCCATCGTGTTTTGTTGTAAAACGTACCATATACTTCCATATAGTTACGTCTGTCTCACATAGGGGCACGCAGAGACTAGATATTTCCATCTGCTACTAATGCAGTTTAATAGCTGAAACTAATGCAGTTTAATAGCTGAAGATTGCGATCAACCTAAGGGCTACTTCTGATCCCAGGATATTTGGTAATACCCTAGGAATATCAAATTAATTTGGTCAAGTGCGTGACAGACTCCGTACCACCACACAATACGGGTACGGAACCCTAAAAACATGGTAGATAACAACAATTTACAGTGCGCCCAAAGTTATAATGCGCATAGAGAGCTAATAGCCGAGCGACCGGACGAACCACGTGACCTTGCTGCTTGTATACAAAGTGTAGGGAAATACGAACTTTGCCGAGCAGTGGCGTGCGCATTATAAGTTTGGGAGTACTGTAGATGTCGTAGCAACATTAAGGCGACACAAAACAAGCATCTATGGTAGCGCCTGACAAACAATTCGGCTCCCGCTGAGTACGGAACCCATTTTTTATTATTTGTTGTTTTCCTTTAAAATATGTTACAACAATCTGACCAAATTTTAAACTCGTATGTGTCACCTTCTTTAAGAGAGAGAACTGAAATAAGTAAGCTTTTTTTTCGAGCTTTTTAGTATTATATGTCCGGTACATGTACGTTGGATTTATTTATTTTCAATTTTATTATTTGCCGTGATAGAAGCCATTGTATTCTTTAAAAATTTCAGTGTTCTACCTATTACGGCTCATATTCATACTCATTTATTCATAATTTCTCATTACATGTCAAATTATAATTACATAATAACTATTATAGTACATTATGATACAAGTGAGCTGCGTTGGACATTACAGTCGAGGTGGGATTGTAATGCAGCCGAGAGTGTAATCTCTAATGCTCACGCGTTTCATACGAGGTTTTTCAACACACTTGCGAGGAAAAATAATAAAATTTCACTGCTTATTTTTCCACTTAATCGAAACCACAGCATAAACTGACAATTTTCTTTGAAAAATGGCGGCGGAGATTTTGTCTATGCGCGCGCAGATTTAAATAGAGGCACGGACCCATCCGCCAAACAGCCAAATATGAAATATTAACAAACTGAATATTTTTTGTATTTACAACAAAAAATTGAGTTAATTTGTTGATAAAAATAAATAATTTGATCAAATTAAATGATTATTTATTATATTTTGACTGAGACAGTTTATTTATTTGCAAAAACTTTACTATTTCTCAAGACATCAAAACTCTTTGCTCAGATAAAAAAAACTGTAATGTAAAAAACACTAGTGCGATAATGTAAAGTAAAATGCACGCGTGTTTAATATGCTGCATTATGACCCTAAGAACGCTGCAATAATGGCCACTTTATAAGCAAGTGTGTAGAAAATAATATTAAAAAAATTACAATAACGGAATGAAATTTAAATGTCACAGTTATATAGTACAGGTATAGTTATATAGTAAGAATAAACATATTTACATATTTCAAGAACACAATTCCTATGAAACATCATGAAGGCTGAAGCTGTGACTCCTCTGACAGACGGACAATAAGAGTAATAGAGTTTCCTTTAGACACGGAACCCTAAAAAAGTAACAACGGGTGACTTTTCGGGTAAAAACCATGTAGAAACGTATAAATTATTCCATCGCCGAACCATAAATAGTACAATTTTCCCGCCTGATTTAAAATTCAATACCAACATGACCTTACATCAGAACTATCATGAGCCCTAGTCTGACTCCACGCAAGGCTACCAGCTATGAATATGCATAATGTACTAAGAACCGGTCACATTAGGCGGCGTCACACTGCGGCCGAATCACGCGAAACTATCGATCCGTGTAGCTGTAGACCTGTGTGCCAACGCTTTGATGTTACCTGTTATTAGCGTAATTGCGAGCCCTGTAGTCGGTGGCTAGAAGTCAGTCGCGCACAGGGTCGCTATGCTTGCTATTTCATTCTACATTCAACTTCGGATTATAGAGCACTGACTAACCGTTATTGGTTGAGCCAAACGTTCATCTCCCGAGCTCGCACGGAACTAACCGAACACGCTGTGAGAGGCAAGCTAACGCTAGACAAAATTCATGTCTTGAAAAAACTCGAGAATAGTTTTGGGTCTTCCTGTGATTTCAGGAGAAATATCCCAAAAATCGAAATTAAATAAAAATATTTTTGAATAGTATAAAATATACTATGCTGTGTACCTAAAATTATTTGATTTGCTGTATCGCGTCTAGGACATTACGATACATAAACATTCATCAAAATATGTGTAAAATCCAGGACTTTTATACGATTGTAACTTTTGTATGTATTTGATTTTGATAAATGTTTTAGGTTCAAGTCATGGATATTGTATGGGATATGTTGAAAAAGAAAAAATAATAAGCAAGTACCTATAAATAGGGATATTATCAGTGAACTGCGCTAGTATGGGAATTGGGGCGAATAGAGTGCCCTTAAGAGCCCGGGCCGCGACGACGACAACTTTGGTCAAAAACAATATGTTAAGTATTTTTCTGGCCATTATCGCTATGTTTTTGGAAAAACTAGGGGCATACACCACTTCATATTGGCCGTCTAAATAAAGGCCTAGAATTAATTTAATTGAATTGTTTCTCTTTTGCGAGTTATTTTATTACTTACGAGCCCTCTCCGAATCGTTATTTGTAATATCTGAGTATCAAAATAACGCGCAAAGGAGAAACAATTGAATCAAATAAATTCTAGGTATTCATTTGGATGGCCAATATGGACTGGTGTATGTCCGTGATTCTTACAAAAACATCGCGGCAATGACAAGGAAAATAATTATAATAATGCTTCGCATCAAACAGACGAGAAACACGGAGCGGGTTCTTAAGAGCCCGGTCCGCGACGACTACAACTTTGATCAAAAACAATATGTTAAATATTTTAAAAAAAGCTAGAAAAGATAAAAAAACGCAGTGCGAGAAGGGCGGTTTCAGGATGAAAGAGGAAAAAGTATTAATATTATTATTTAAAAAATAGCTAGCAAAGATTCCAAAATACTAAATCTAGATATTGTTAAAACTTATTGTATAAAATATGTTTCAATTCTGTACCATTCTGACACGTCAAACAAGGAGAAATTGAATGTTTGATGACCTCTATTCAATAATTATTTCTATCAAGGAAAATGAATTATTCAAACGTGTTTTCAAAAACAAAAACCTGAATGGATTTTATCATTATAAGTCAAAGTGGTTACCTGAAACTTGTAACAGTTTATCAACTTGTATCGGTGTATTTCATTAAATATTATTGAAATAGCCTCTGAAGTCTCGTTACCGGAAACAAACACTGCTAAGCATACTATATGAATTACGTTTCAAGTTTATTGTTATGGAGGTTTGTTCGAAACACTCTGAAAATAATTTTCGCGGCACGCTAGGGTTTGAAAATAAATCCTAAAAATGACACATTTGAATATAAATCCTAATAAGAACATATCGTAGTTTTTAAGCTCCATGGTATGGGGCACAGGTTGGCGGATAGCGTTGCCATCCGTCCGGATAAAGCCGGACAGGGTTAGGATTTCTTACCTCTTATCCGGCCAAATTAGTCGGCGTCCGGCCCGTCCGGCTTTTGTTAGGTTTTTCATTTTCTTACTTTTCGCGCAACATGGCCGTGAGTCTCATCGGCTCCGCAAAGACAAAAGACACAAAAACATTTTGGCTGGATGAATTTAAAAAATAGAGTATAAAAATGTCTAATAAATAGAGTTAAGTTTCCGAAGCAACTAGTAGTTCGCCCCGAACTTTGAACTCGTACTCGTCCGATTCGCGCTTAACCTATTTAGCTCATGTTTGAACTTAAAAATCCGATTTGCCTTATTTACGCGCCTGCCAAATTTCATGACATTCCGATCAACGATACTCGAGTTATCGTCAAACAAACATACATACATACATACAAACGCCGGATTGTTCGAGTAGACTCGGAGAACTCGCTTGTTCAATTAGTTTTTTTTTGTAAATATTTTTTATAAGTTTTTAATTTTTTTTGGCGTCCGGCCTTGTGACTCAAAAGTCCGGCTTTTTTAGCGCAAAGTCCGGCTTTCTGATTTTTAGAGATGGCAACGCTATTGGCGGATCCAACCTTGCAGTTAATTCTGCTGCTGGGATGAAAATTGGCACGATTCAAAAACATACTCGTATCTCTATGTAGTGCAACTCGGTCAAAGCTAGAGGTAACTTCTTGATTTTTTACTATCAAGGCAATTTTATTCTATACGTTTTGGACAATTTTAGGCTCTTGACATTATAATATATATCCATAAATATATTTTTTACAATTTTGAACTGAATTTTGTTGTCTAAAACTAAAATTTTTCTTTGTTTTGTTAAAACTAATACAAATAAGCTATTGTAATTTAAGAAGTGATGATAATATAAAAAAACACCTAAAGTTTTCATGTCAGATAACTTGAGGTGACTGACCCTCCAAATAGAGCGTAGCGAAAGTTGTAGTAAATAAAAAATAATATAACATTAAACTCCCAGTCTTTAAACAAAAAATAGGGCATAATTTTCAAGGCCTTTGTATCTAAGTCTCGTATAAATCATCAGAAGATCAAGACTGAAGGCCCAAGGGCTGAAAAGGGGCACTTTTATCTGAGCGAGAGAAATGAGAAGTCCGTAAACTGCTCCTCGTATACAGTTTAAGGTCTCCGTAAACATATGTAGATGTTATCTGCTTTAAAATACTTCATCTATCCATCCATCCATCAGTCTGATTCATCCACTGCTGGACATAGGCCTCTCCAAGATTTCACCGCTCTTAGCAGTCGTCCTGGAAGAATATCTAGAGATATGTTGAAAAAAAAACAATTTTAAGAATATAGGATGAACAGCTAGAATTCATTTTCCTAGCAATAAATAAAAATACTAGCTTTGACAGTAAAGTGTCAATGACATTCGATATATTAAGCTCTATGGTCATACCATTTCGTTTTTTTTAATGCAATCAAAGTAGTTACTGGCATTGGTACGAAAGTCATTATGCCTACAAGGCTTTTATTGAAAAGTCAAAGTTTAAGAAAATCATTTAGGTATGTGAAATACAAAATTTTGGAAAAGGGATATATACAAGTCCCTTGGCTTTTTAACTACTTTCTAAATAGCTAATGAAATTAGCGGGTTAGTAATTTTAAATGTTATGGATTACTTACGAATAACTTCGGGGAGGTTTGCGAGTAAGATGGTAACACCAGCCCGGCGTCAGCTCAACTATCAGAATGAAATACTTTCATAATTTAATATTATCATAAATTATCATAACGTGATCTCATCAAATATTTCAGTTTTTTTTTCAAAGAAATCAGCTTAGCCATTGAGTTATGCTGCAGAGAAACGAAACGTTTCTATATCTGTCATACAACCTCTTTTCAGATCAACCCCATATTCATACTTACTTCGTGTGACATAAGCAAGCAACCTGTCTAGTAATAGGACCGTTATCTAGGTATTTCTAGAGACCTAGCTTTCCTTTGTCCAATTAACAGGTTAGTTAGGTCTAAGGGTTTATTCATTGTACATTCCATCATCAGTAGTGGCGTTACCAGAATAGAATGTCATTACATCAGGAATAGCTGACACGTCTTGGAACAGAATACAAAGCGAAGATCATTTATCTTGCCCCATATGTATAAATCCCTATTTATACGTAATTTCCCATTTGAAGGGTAAAGGAAAAAGAACTTACTCGTGGCATAATTTTTTAAGAAAATCAACTACGAGTATCTACGCAATTTGGTACCGTAAATAATGTACGCCTTTAAGATAATAAAATAAAAACCGGCCAAGTGAGAGTCCGACTCGCGCACAAAGGGTTCTGTACCGTTAGCTATAAAAACGGCAAAAAAATCATGTCTGTTGTATTGGAGCCGCCCTTAAATATTAATTTTATTTTAATTTATATATTTATTTTTAAAGTGAATATTTAACTAAATATTCTGTGAATATTAAAAGTGTCTACCTGTTGCCGTTATCAATATCGAGCAAAAACGAGCAAAAAAATGATGTTCGTTGTATGAGAGCCCCCTTTAATATTTATTATATTCTGTTTTTTATTATTTATTATTATAGCGGCAACAGAAATACATCATTTGTGAAAATTTCAACTGTCTAACTATCACGGTTCATGAGATACAGCCTGGTGACAGACGGACGGACGGACAGCGGAGTCCTAGTAATAGGGTCCCGTTGGTTACCCCTTGGGCACGAAAACCTAAAAACTGCTAATAATGTGTACATTTTTAGGAAATTATACGGAAAAAAATTGCATATTACTTAACTAAAACGGTTTTTTATTTCCTGTCTGTGAGCCCCTTCTTCTTTTTCGTTTATTTATCCTCATGGGCAATTTCACATTTGTTTCTCACACCATAACTAATAGAACATGCTTTTTTTATAAGTTTTGATTTTTAATTTACTTTCACGCTATAAACAACCGTTTTTAGTCTTTTAGCGATTCCAATAAGAAAATAATAATCCAATATTTTTGTAAACCTTTAATAAAATATTTTAGAACCTAGCTACATATTTCTGTACATCTGACATTCGTTTGAACCTCAATCCTATTCCTAAAATAATATTATTTCGTAGACCTGACACGTTCCCTTTGTATCCCATGTCGAGTGACGCTGACAGTGGATATAGTGCTAGAACTAAATAAAATGAACGTTTCTATAAAATATTCATTACAAACAAAATTACAGGGACTTTGTGCTAACGAAGGAATAGCTTCTCGGAGAACATTGATCAGACGAAGCCCTCTGATGAAGATTGCCGGTCGTCGAGGAATCTAATCTAGAATTCGGCTTAATTAACTTAGTATTTGGGCTTCTTGTTTAAGAATTACGAGACCGTCTCTGTGGTCGAGTGGTAGAGAGCTCGCCTGCTATCCCAGGGGTCGTGAGTCCGATCCCCGTGGTGTGTATTGCTTTGTGTAAGTACGACGATTGGGATACCTCTGACACCCCCTCGAAGATTCATGTCGTGATATGCTTTTTTAATGTTTTTAATTACGAGATCTACCTAAATACCACTGCAAGATTTTAACAATTATTTGTTCGAAAATAAACAAAAACATCACCAACGCCATTTTCAGGTCCTTGTCGTGGGCCTTATCGCTGTCCTTCGGGCACAAGTATTTGCTTTTAGGGTACACAAAATACTATGGACATAAATTACGAAAAACTGATTGGTGCAGCTTTACCGGCAAGATTCGAAACTGTTTCTCAAGATTGATCCACGGACTGAACTACTGCTTTAAAATATGTAGTATTTGTTGATGTTTGCTACACTGTTGCATTTGCCTCGCTATTAGCAGTGGCGGTCCGAGGGGAGATCACAGGGATCATGACCCCCCCAACCCCCAAATCATTAATGTCAACTCGAAAAATCCCCTAAAACTTGACGGCTTACGAAAATTTCAAACAAATTATTTTACCTACTAACGTCCAAGTCAAAAATATTCAAACTAACATAAAGAGTAATTAAAGTATTTGCTTGACCTGTTCTATTGGTAAAGTTGGCTTGTTTATCTGTACTTCAGCTAAGATGACCGCCCCGCCCCAAATCTTGGGCTGCGACCTATTAATATTAATAATTAAATTTTATTAATATTAAATTATATTAATGCCTGGCTATTAGGATGTTGTAACGAAGTTGAAATATAAATAAAATTTAATAAAATAAAAAATATTGTAAATTTTTGTTAGGTTATTTATAAAACACTAAACAAAGACCTGCAGTAATCTTACAATGTTCTGAGGTCATTATAACTTTCCTGCAGGTTATTATTATTTGAAAATAACGAAGACACACCCTATGATACAAAAATTGATACGCCTATTTCATAATGGAGACTCGGTAAGTAATTAGTTAAGCTTCAATGACAAAACGAAATACAATCGAGAAAAATTCTCTCCAAATCTAAGAACGTGACGTGATCGTAATTATTAATAATACAAAAGCTACGGATTAATTTAGTGAATAGGTACGCTTGGGTATTTGTCCAGCAACAATTATTCTGTTACTCATTAGGTAGTGTACATTACTAATTGTGTTTGGCTTCATTTCGGGCAAATATTATAAGAAAATGATCCTTTTACTTTTAGTACACTTAGTTAATACCAGACATTGTCTAGAAAACATAAAAAAGGCTGTTTTGCAGGGAAATAACGGTCATAATCCCTCGATTTAATAGGCTTCCTTGAAAACCCGAACACGAAGCTTCAATAACCTTAGTTAAGTACCTATAGTTCATGTTATCTGTGGTATTATACATATGTATTATCTGTAGGCTAAGGTTGTGGAAGCGGTCTTTCTATTACATAGTGTACAAAAACTGGAGAGAATTACCCCGAGTAATTTACCAGTCATAAACAAATTTAGCACCTTGTTTCAGCAGAACATTTATCCTGGAGTTTTAGGGTTCCGTAACCCAAAACGAAAAAACGGAACCCATAAGGTTCACTTTGTTGTGCATCTGTCTGTCTGTTAAGATCCTTTTTCTCAGGCCCTGTGAGAGATGAAGTAGAAACTAATACCTATTTCAGAAGTCGTTCAAACACATGTTATAAATAAAATACCAACTAAACCCCGAAGTAGATACTCGAGAGAAAATCAATAAAAGTGTTAAACAGAGTAAAATAGAGAGTTACAAACAATTTTATGTACAGTAAAATTTATTAATCAATTAATTCGGTTTGTTCAAATGTACTTCATAGAGGTTAAATGAACACAGGTATATTTTTTTGATAACTGTTTGTATCCTATTACAACAAAACCATCCGAAGTTAGGCATTTTATTAATATTTGCATCATCTTCTCCTTCAAGGGTGTCATTTGATTGTCTATAGGCGACCAGATGTGCACTATCTGTCATGGGGTGTACAGAAAGCGTTCGGAAATACGACATTGGTTGAGGAGAGCCAGAGATTTCTTCGCGCATTATTTATATGGTACCAACAACGACTTATAGCTCGTTGGGTACCAACGAGTTATATTATTTAGTCGTAGTATGGTTCTACTGCATCATTACGTGTATAATTAAATAGGTTACATGTAAGTTCATGCGGAAATTATACATTTATCTACGACTTATATTTACTGAAAAAAAAAATCTAAATACAAAATCGGTGTTTCTCTACCAACAGTGATCACGACTGCTCAAATATCACGGAACAATATTTTATCACAACTAGATGTGAACCTGCTCTCACTCGAATATGTTCACAGTACTACCATGAGTTTAAACCTAGATACTCGCTAGCGACAGCGTAAAATATTTGGGAGTGCCTCCGCTGCCGGCGCCGGCACCAAAAATAACGCCGTTGGGAACCGGCAGTACATAACTGCTGGCAGCCGAGATCAACAAACAGTAGAATTTTTTTACACGCAAAGGACGTTAAATTTCAAAGTGTGCGATTGTGTATTTTATTGTGTTTGTTTTTTTGTAAGGACTCTTATATACGTATAGTCACATATGTATACATTTTAGAGGGGAAGGGAGGGGGAGTACTCCCACCCCAAAAGGGAGAGTGTCGAAAATAAATATTTATCCTACAATTTTAAAAACAAATTTGAGTTACTGTCAAAACTAGAGACGTCATCGCCTCGCCCCTCTCCGCTCGGCTCCTTATTTTTTCTTACATGTCAACCTAACACGCTCCTCCTCGCTTCGCTCGTCGTCGCACCTATTTTTTTTCTTTTGGTGAAAGTTTTTTTTGCTATGACTTTAAAGACTCAAAATTACTTCCTGTCTTATCTTTCTAGCCCTATACTTAATGCTAACTCCATTTCCCTTCTTTTTCTAAAGTCAGTGCCGGCAGCAAATTCAGCAATCGGCGATGGCAGGTAATTCAGCAACCGGCGCCGGCAGCCATTTCGGGAAACGGCGCCGGCAGCTGAGGCACTTTAAAAATATTTATATGAGAAATTGTGCAGCGCCCCTAGCGGCACACGAGAGAAACGGAATTTCTCATACAAAATATTTTAATCAGTCGGTAACGTTTATCGAGACTCTCATGGTAGCCTTACAGACATCGATTCACATGCATCGCTAACGTCGAAGTATCTAAAATAAGATGTGCAAAGTGCGAGTCGGAGTATTTGTCGTTTCTCGACATTGTGGATTGCAATCACTCACCACCACTCACCCAGGCCGGGGGTCATCTTGGCTCAAGTACAGTTAAGGCCCTTGTAGCCTCCAATGACCTTGAGATATTTTAAATAAAGTCGAAATGAACGTTAAAACCTGAAATGGCGTTTATGGCAACGTTGACGCCACGCGCTCTCAAAATATCTAGTTTTTATTTATGAACTCTGCTGTAAATCAACATTTTTAAATTTCCTGCAATAAGTTTTATAAACTATACTTTTTTTGTATTTTAGTGCGAGAAGCATACAAATAACACAAGCGGTTTCCAAGAAATAGCCAATTTTATTCTAAAAACAGCTTGACTTTGGGAAATATTTTCAAGGTGTTTCTTATAGGCGAGAATAATTTCCTCCGATAAAATTGTTCCTTATACTTTAAGTAATGACATATATTTTTTTCATTATTTTTAAGTAAGCCATTTAAGAGAAATTACTTCATCAATGGAAGTAATTTTCGGATGACGCTGGGAACACGCGCCTTAAAGAGGCCAACTTTAACAGTAAAACAGGTCAAGCAATTTTTTTTTCAAATATATAATGAAATATCTTAATCACACATCAAATGGAAGCCTTCTATGAATTTTATGGGGCAAGCGGCCGCCACCGCTAACAAATGTTGGCACGAATATTTCACGGGGTTTTGAAATTTGGTTTGCACCGATGGCATTACTTTTATAATTTGGGGTGATTGGTTATGGCCACTGTGATACCCCCCCCCCCCTCCCCCCCCCCTCCCACCCCGCCCCCTCGGACCGCCACTGCACTCACCTCTATAATAATTATGATATCTATTATTACAATGTATACTTAGCACATTAAATATTAAGTATCTCCATTTGCTTCAGACGAGGACGTATCTTAACGAATAACGGACCATTAAAGTGGAACGTTCAGCCGTGACGAGTATACATTAGATAGAAGGCATATGGGGCGAGACAAAGTACATAAGTACTAAAAGTCGGTTTTATTGGGACGTAACTTACATCATATAATATGTCCCAGAAAATTTAAAATTTTTGTGCCTGAGCCATAGTATAAATAACAACCTATACTCTGCCTGAGCCTACTTTTTGCATCTATTAAACCCATTTCAATTATTGCGAAAAATTATTAAAGTAGTAACGGAGGATAATTTGTTTTCCTTACTTTTGAATAAAAAGTTTGCAATAAATGCATTTTATAGAAATTCGCGCAAACTGCTTGTTAATAGTTAGGCGATCACATGAAAATTATTCAATTTTATGCGTTACATTTTAGCTGCATTACATTTTACAACTGTAAACACGCTTTTAAGTTTGTTGATGTAATGCAAACAAAATGTAATACATTAAAATGCGTATTTTTTTGTGGAGACTTTATTATTAATAAACTGTTTCCGCAAGTTGCCTTAAAACTTATTTATTGCATACTTTTTATTCAAAAGTAAGGAAAACAATATTATGATGAGCATTTTGTAGCGAGGTAAAAAGTTACCCCCATAACAATGACGCACGCGGAATGATTGACAATTTACATTTTAAAGGAAAGAAATAGAAAAATGAAACCAAATTTTCTTGAAAGCGTTTCTTGAGCAAAACAAAACAGGAAAAGAAGATATTTTTTGTTGTTTTTTATCATTCTTTTTGTGTTCTTTGTAGGGTTCCGTACCTAAAGAGTGCCAAACGGGACCCTATTACTAAGCCCTCCGCTGTCTGTCCGTCTGTCACAGGGATCTATAGCTCAAGCCGTAATGTAGACAGTTGAAATTTTCACAGTATATACGTCACTAATTATTCTAGCTCTATCTAAAAGACGTTGTAAGTTTCAAATTTGGTCAGATTGTTGAACGTATTCTAAAGTAAAACAAAAATTAATAAAAATTAGGGTTCCGTATTCAGCGGAAGCTTTTTTGTTTGTCATGCGCTACCATTTTAGCATCTATATTGATGTTATTTACCACAGATATAGATCTAAATAGATGACGCAAGTGCATCAAACTCTATTAAAATCAAGCGTGTCACATTTTACAATGAAATTGGTTGACAGCGGTTTGAATCTTAGAAGGGATTGTAAGACTTAAGACATAAGAGTCAAAGTTGGAGGAGTCAATATCTGTGAAGGAAGAGCATTGCTCTTCCTTTTGGCGCGCAATTGGGCACGCGAAGTACATACACTCGCGGCATCTATTTGGATCTATATTGATGTTATTTACCATGTTTATGGTATTTCATGCCCCAAATGTGTGTTGGTTCGAAACCATTTGTGAACGTGTCCAATTCGCACATGGCCAAATAATTTATACGGTACATCGTATAATTGTTTACAAACCAAATAATTGTTATATGAGGGTTAAGAGCGAAGCTTTCTTAGCATGAGGAATATTGCATTTTCTTTCATCAAGGCTTACTTTGAAGTTGGTTTATTTTTCACTTTTTATTTGCAATACAGAGAACAAAGGTAGAATGTAAATGTAAAGTATGTAAAAACAGACTTTACCCGAAATTGCGCTCTCTGTTAGTCTTTTTGAATACCCTACGTCGTGTAGGATGTGTTTGTTCAACCCACAGTCTGTCAGCTGAATCAATTGCTTTGACATTTTGAACCTTAGTGCCCCAAGAATATGAAAATCAAACATCTTCAAGAAATTGCTCTCCAATATTTTACTCAGGTCCTTCATACATATTCAGAGTTGATATAGGGTTTCGCTGGATGGCTTCAAATTTGATCGAAAGCAAGGGATAATGGAATCGAATACAACATATTTGAGTTTATTGGATTTGTTTTTCAATTTTGCGGGGATACCTATCGTTGTAGATTTAAAAGCAGTGCTTATGTCGGTGTAAAACCTAAAGTCCTAACGTGCAATAAGTGTATTTATGTAACTACATTACAAAAATAAAGTATTCATTTCATTTCATTTGCCATTATACCCTCGATGGATAAGGAGAAGGCGTAATCTGTCCATTGCACAAAGAAAGAGATAAACATCAAGAAAAGGTTGGATATTGCTGTTTTTTATTGTATGCAGTTTAATATAAAGGTTGCCTGGAAGATATAGCTATTAGCAATAAGTGCCGCATTTGTACACCATGTTTGTTTCTTTTATCTATCTCTCATTTTTGTAAATGTGCAAAAAATCTTATAAATAAATGAATTCGCAAGAAAGCGTTTTAAACAAAAAACGCGATTTTATGTTTTAGATAATATATTTTTTGCCCGCGGCTTCACCCGCGTTGAATTAGTTTTTGTGTACTCCTATAAAATTTGTCAATATTTTTCGGACTGTTACCTGCAGTAAACATAGCTGGTGAAGTTTGTGTGTTATGCGCCACTGTGTTTCCCATTTTGTATGTCTCTTTTGTAGCGTTTCCATGGGAACTGATTTATGGGATAAAAAGTATTTTTGTCCTTTTCTAGGTCTAGAACTTTATTTCAACCCGATCGGTTCAATAGGTACGGCGTGAAAGGGTGACACATCACTTTTCTATAGAAACTTGAAATCAAATTTTCATCCCATGGGAACTGATTTATGGGATAAAAAGTAGTCTATGTCCTATTCAAGGTCTAGAACTAAATTTATGCAAAATTTCAGCCCAATCGGTTTTTAAAGAGGAACAAACATCCATCCATCCATCCATCCATCCAAACTTTCGCATTTATAATATTAGTGGGATTTTTATATGTTTACAAGAGTCATCATTGTTATTTTTACTTTATTAAGTAAACACACACTTACGTTACACACGTAATTAAAATATCTCTTAACATTGATAATTGCGCCACTATTAGTTTCACCAGAAGGCGTAAATTAATTCAGCATACATACTCTCTAACTGGCAGAAAGCATGAAAGATTTAGGCGTAACACTGGACAGTAAGCTATCTTTTAAAGACCAGATTAAAGACATCGCGTCCCGAGCGTATAAAAACCTGGGTTTTGTAATAAGGGTATGTAAGCTCTTTAGTAGTATTGACGCAATCAGGGTCGTCTACTATGCATATGTCCGCAGTCTTTTGGAATATGTTAGCTGCATCTGAACTTCACAATATTCCGTTTACATTGACGAAATCTAACGAATTCAAAGAACATTTATAAAGCATTTAAACTATCGTGAACGAGTAAGTTTCGGCTATGAGGAAGCTTATGGATTTCACAAGATGGTGTCGCTGCAAAAACGCAGAATTTTATTAGACATGTTACTATTTTATGACATATGTTCGGGTCAAATTGAATGCCCAGAATTGCTCTCTGCGCTCAAACTAAATTTACCGAGAAAACGAACCAGGCACACGGCTACGAAGCTATTTTTCATTCCTTTATCATACGGCATTATACGGCATTCCACCGTTCTTTTTCAAAGACTATCGTGAGGTATTGGTGGCCCCGTTGCTACACGTGTTCAATACCTGTCTACGATCTGCGACGTTTCCTGAGCGGTGGAAGCTCACTCGGGTGGTACCCGTCCCTAAAGGGCGCGTGGGTCCAAAGGCTAGCGACTACCGGCCTGTAGCCGTCCTCAACGCGCCTGCAAAGGTCTTCGAGGCCGCCTTTCATCGCGCTTGGTACCCGCAGGTTAGCGCTCAGCTATCAGATGCGCAGTACGGATTTCGACCAGCCCGCAGCACCACAGGAAACTTGTTGCACCTCATGATGATTCTTACGCTGACAGTGGATTCGGGTGGACAAGTCGATGTCGCCTATTTTGACTTTCGAAAGGCTTTCGATACGGTCGACGGCGACATACTTCTAATGAAACTGGCCAATGTTGGATGTACTTCGCACCTACTACAATTGTTTGCAGACTACATGCGGGGTAGACGGCAGTATGTGGATTGGGCCGGTTACAGATCCGAACCTTACTACACGATGTCAGGTGTCAGTCAGGGCAGCAATTTGGGGCCATTACAGTTCATTCTAATGATCAACGACCTACCGGAAGTTGTGAAGAATTCGACTTGCTTACTTTTTGCCGATGACCTCAAATTGGTGCGGAAAATTAGGGATGTCTCAGACTGTCACAGGTTGCAAGAGGACATCGATAGAATAGTAATCTGGAGTCATCGCAATCGCCTGCCCTTCAATGTCGCAAAGTGTCAGGTGCTGTCGTTCAGCCGCGCGCACTCGCCACTCCACCACCAGTACCTCGTAGATGGCACCGCCTTGCTGCGCGTCATGGATGTAAGGGACCTTGGGGTGCGCTTCACAGCGGACCTAACATTCCGGGAGCACATTTTGAGTGTCTGTAAAAAGGCCTATAGACAATTAGGTTTCATGCTGAGGCAAGCAAAAGCCTTTACTAACTTTGCTGCGCTACGTGCCTTGTACGAAGCCTTAATTAAAAGTAAATTGGGATGTAACGCAGTTATCTGGAGTCCACATGAGACTAAATATAGCCTCATGTTGGAACGCATACAGAATAAATTTGTTAGATTTATGTACTTTAAATTATTTGGGGTATACCCTTTTTACCCGCTAATGTATCCGACCCTGTTCATTCTGGGGATGGTCGGGTACAATCAGCTTGCGGTACGGCGCGAACTCACGCTGGCCACTTACATGGTACGGTTGCTGCGTGGTGCACTGTGCAACCCGGGCGTATTGCGGGCCATAGCGCTGTGCGTGCCAGACCGCTACGTGCACCGGCGACGCCGCCCGCCGTTGCTGGCCGTGCCAAGTGCGCGCACCAACCTGATGCACGAGGCACCAAGCACGCGCGCCCTTCGCACTCTCAACCGGCTCTCAGAGACAATTGATATTTTTTATTGTTCTCTGACCGAGTTCACAAGGGCTACTTTCTGTATTTTGTGTTATAATTAAGTTTTTGTATATTGTGTAGATTTATTATATATTGTCTAGTAGATTGATTACTATGTAAATATTTAGTGTGTATTTTTTTTCATTGTTTCTTTTTTGTTTGATATTTTTTATATGATATAATATTACTCGTAGTGTATTTAAGTTGCATTATCGTATTAGGCTAGCCTGTAAGGATGATGTACCTGTTAATATAATAATAAATAAATAATAAAATAAATAATAAAAAATAAATAATAAATCATTTTCTAATTATGCCCAACACTCCGTAATTTCTACGATAGCTCATTCTTATAATACACTGTTTTCAGAAGTCGACCCTTTTTTCGTATCTAAGGCCTCTTTCAAACACCATATAACTCAAATTCCTTAAAAATCACACACGGAAACATAAGTATTAATATTTATTTTACATCATCCCCTCTCCTCCCCTCTCCTCCCATTTAAAAGAGGTGTTTAAACACAGTTTTTTCACACTCTTACACCCTCTTCCTATCTCGCATACGCATACAAGCACACACCCTCTCATTACCCATTTCTTCTATTTGTCTGTTGTTTAAGCGCGGATCATCGCTATTTTTAGCTTAGTTTAATGTTTTTTTTTGTACCTTGTAATTGAACATAATACCAAAAACTTTATCATTTGTACCAAATTTATTGTTATATTAAGGTGGTAAAGGAGGATCTCGGTGAAAGATGCACATCATAATATTGTTTTCCTTACTTTTGAATAAAAAGTATGCAATAAATGCGTTTTATAGCAATTTGCGCAAACTGCTTGTTAATTGTTAGTTGATCACATGCAAATTATTCAATTTTATGCGTCACATTTTAGCTGCATTACATTTAACAACTGTAAACACGCTTTCAAGTTTGTTAATGTAATGCAAACAAAATGTAATACATTAAAGTACATAATTTTTTTGTGAAGACTTTATTATTGACCAGCTTTTGCCCGCGGCTCCGCCCACGTGTTATTCGGTTTAACGACATGCTTTTTTCCGAGATAAAAAGTAACCTATGTTTTAAGTTGGGGTATAAACTATATCCATTCAAAATTTCATCCAAATCTGTCCAGCCGTTTCAGCGTGAAAGAGTAACAAACATACACACACACACACACACACACAAACACACAAAGTTTTGCATTTATAATATTAGTAGGATAGTACATAAGTAGGATAATAGGATAAACTATTTCCGCAAGTTGCTTTAAAACACATTTATTGCATACTTTTCATTCAAAAGTAAGGAAAACAATATTATGATGTGCATTTTGTACCGAGGTAAAAAGTTACCCCCATAATAGTGAAAATCACCTTTGGCTGTCATTTATGTTTAAAGTTGTATATTGCTGTAGATTTTCGAAATAAAGAATAAATAAATTAGTTAGGACGGACTACTATTTTGAACAGAACAAGAACAAGAAAAACAGCATTCACTTTGCATTTTTTTTCGATGCAGCGAATTTATGTCTGTCACGTTTTGGACTCTGTTATCGTCTTGGAAAAGGCCTTATTTATAACAAATATTTTTTCAGAACCCTATCTGTTATAGTATGGGAGTTTTACTGTTTTAGAATCTAATTTTTTACTACCCATGCCGTCTTAAGGTTATACCAGGATGTAAATAGACATTTATGCTACGTCAAATTAAACCATTGCCTGTGTTTTTTTAATAGTTGTTCAGAATAGTCAATGAAGATTGTGGCGTCTTTAAATTAGCATTAATTTGATTTTCCTGACCCGGAAAGAAGAAGCAATAGAGGTGTGTCAGGATCGTAGCAAATAGAAATCTGTAGTCTCTGCCTACCCCTCTGGGAGACAAGTGTAAGTGTATGTATGTGAATATGTTGACTTTTCTATGAATCCAAAATACAAATATTAATCAATTGATTTGAACTTTTAGGCTTCAGGTCTCATAGGAAAATGTTCAATATTATAGAGTATACACTTGCCACCCGAAGTTCAATCGAAGCGTTTCATTCTCCGAAATTTATTCACATTTTAAATTTTATCCTGTATTTTAAATATGAAATGGTAAATTTATGAACCACTCTCTTGAAATAAGACATATTTCCACCAAGAACCGAGAATTGAAATTCTCAGAAATCATTTTGAAATCCCACATGTGCGTCAAGCAGCATCATAAAATGCCTTACCTATTTCACAGAAATAGTCTAGACTTTCGAAGATAGAAATAGTAAAATCGATAGGTTACGACCTGAATCGGCAAAATAACCTAATGACATGAACCGCTAGATCAAGGTTTCAATACACTATCATAAGACGGTTGGACAATAAAAGAAATCGTCCGTAAAATGTTTTTCGTATACAACATAATATCTGCTTGATACGACGCATTTGACATTAAGGGGTTGTTATCTCTTTGCAAATATCTACATTTAAAACCGAAAAATTTAAATATGCTATAAACTAAAACTGTGTTGAACACAGTTTAGTATGGTGTCGGCTTCTATGGCGTTCACTGTCACACTAGGACGACCAACCATGAGCTTTGTGCCCTTTTGAGTCTCTAGACCATATATGGGCAACCACCGGCCCGTAACGGTTTTTAATACGGCCCGCGGCGAGGAACAATTTAAATACTCTATAAACGAAAACTGTGTTGAACACAGTTTAGTATGGCGTCGGCTTCTATGGCGTTCACTGTCACAGTAGGACGACCAACCATGAGCTTTGTGCCCTTTTGAGTCTCTAGACCATATATGGGCAACCACCGGCCCGTAACGGTTTTTAATACGGCCCGCGGCGAGGAACAATTTAAATACTCTATAAACGAAAACTGTGTTGAACACAGTTTAGTATGGCGTCGGCTTCTATGGCGTTCACTGTCACAGTAGGACGACCAACCATGAGCTTTGTGCCCTTTTGAGTCTCTAGACCATATATGGGCAACCACCGACCCGTAACGGTTTTTAATACGGCCCGCGGCGAGGAACAATTTAAATACTCTATAAATGAAAACTGTGTTGAACACAGTTTAGTATGGCGTCGGCTTCTATGGCGTTCACTGTCACACTAGGACGACCAACCATGAGCTTTGTGCCCTTTTGAGTCTCTAGACCATATATGGGCAACCACCGGCCCGTAACGGTTTTTAATACGGCCCGCGGCGAAGAACAATTTAAAATCGGACTAACATTTTTTACCAAAAAGTCGCGATTTGTTGTTTTCCTGCAACTTTAATGCTTTCAGGGACATAACGAGACGAAAAAGAATAAACAATAGCACCACGTCTATGGGTGGTCCATGTTACTGAAAGAGTTAAGTACAGGCTGCGCTTAAATTGCCTGTCTGAGTAAGAAGCGAGTTAGAGAGAGCTTAAATTTAACAAATAATAATATGTACAAAAGCAGGCATGACAATCAATAAATCCTAAATCACGAACCAGACCGAACTATAAAAGACTGCAAAATTATCTGCCTGTATAGGTATATTAGTGGAATTGATTATAAAATTAGTAGTCTTGCATCTGAAAATTAGGCTCAAGGAAAATACTACATTGTAACTTTTCTAGTTTATTATGAATCTTGAATTTCAATAAGTAAAAATTAAACCTACGGTTCACCGATTGCGTCGTTGTTTTCGTATACTATACGAGTACGCATCAACCTATAGCCCGCGAATTCATTAACATATGATTGTCTGGCCCGCGACTTCCCAAAGGTTGGCCATACCTGCTCTAGACGGCTATGCGATGTAGATAAAGTGAAGTGACTAAATCTCATCAAATAAAAGCTTTGGAATATAACAAATGTCTAATACAAGATTTTAATCAAAAAATTGATTCACATACGTACAAAATTACTTTTAAAATCACGAAAATACTGCCCGTATATTTACTGTTGAATGGTGTTAAAGTGGCAACCATGTTAGGCTTCCTGGGCGGCTATTCCAGCATTATTTATCACTCGCAATATCGATCATTAGATATTTGTTTAAAGTTAGATAAATGCCATGCGATATAAATTAGAGTGACTAAACTACATCAAGTGCAAACTATAGGATGTAAGGAATACTCATTAAAAGTTTTCAATGAAAAAAAAACAATACATATCCGTACAAAATCCATTTTAAAGTCACCCGCAATCTGCCCTCGCAGTGGCAGAATTGAGGGCCTGGGGCGCTATTCCGGCAATATTACGCATTCGCAATATCAGTCAGTAGATATTTGTTTAAAGTTTGATAAATTCCATGCGATAGAAATTTGACTAAACCACATCGAATAGAAGCTATAGGATGTAAGGAATACTCATTAAAAGTTTTCAATCAAAAAAATGAACACATATCTGTACAAAATCCCTTTTAAAGTCACCCGCAATCTGCCTTTGCAATTTTCGCGCACGTGTCAGAATACCCGCCCAGGTACCATTTTCGAATGAAACTTAGTTAGAAATGCTTCTTCAGTGTTTTTTGGTTCGCAGCTTCGAGGCTAATTAATATAGCTTGTATTTTATATTGTAAACAGAGCGGAACAGCCGGTTCAGCCGGCTACTCGGGTCGGGACACTTGATTGATATATCAGTTATTGTTTGACCCAGTTTCACTTGCAGCTTTATCCGGTTAATTTGTTCCGATTTGCCGTTCTTTGAGACGAACTTCTGAATTATTTATCTGTAAAACTTAAATAACAATTTACATCAAAACTAAACTAATTAAAAATTAAAATTACCTAGCAATTTAAATATTATACAAATAAATAAAAGAAAGGGAAATTTTGGACACCTATTTAATGGAATAAATAAAATATGCTGGCCAGATCGCTACCGTCGTTGGGCAAGGTACCCAAAAGGCTGGTGGCATTGCCTCGCTGGATCGCGAGGCTAATCCGCTGACCAAAATATGCCCCAGCCCTTTGGTTACCTGAAGCGTCGATCAGGCGCGACGAGATCTCCTTAAAGAGTTGTCGCGCTTCTGGTCCCCATGGCCCGAGAGTCTCTACGCCGAAGGGCACAAACATGTAGCCCTCTCCTAAGGCCGCATATTTGCGCCTCTTGGAGCCCTCTGCAGATGCCGCAGCCGCGCCCGCTCTGACTGAGGTCGCTTGGAGATGAGACGCTGCCATCGTGTCGACACATGTAGCGTCCCATACCAGCGACCTACCATGCTTCCATGGTATGATCGTCATTCCGTCGGGCCTTTTGCCGTCTTCACGTATGACGCCATTTGGTTCCAAAATGGCCGGAACACTGGCACTGGCTAAGGCCCTACGGATGACGTCATTAAGAGCGGCATGACGCGGCAAGCGACCAGCACTGTACTGGCACGAAAGGCCATGATGACCAAGCTGATCGACTGCTTTACCACAACGGCAGCGATGAGGCTCATTTGTCCGTGCACCCAGTCTCAGACAGGTGGCCAAAGTAAATGTTGTTTTGTCAAGTAGAGTCCCTATATTGGCCGAAGGGAGAGCGTTTAACCAATAACCTGACTCTGGTTCGCTGGACGCCAAAAGACGAGCTCGGTCTGCAGGGTTTAATGAGGTATCCAGAAGGTTCTTTTGAACCTGGATACAGAGCGGCTCGTCCCATGACCTCTGCGAAGACAGAGTCATCGGGAGGTTAGTACACGGACCAGCAGTGTCAGTCCATGCACTCCTGGCCTCAGCCAAGCACGCGACCTCAACATCACCAAGTGATGGGTTTATAATTCTGCCAAAGCTTGAGGTCTTATTTATCTTGTCTTGGCCAATTTAGATGTTGGCAATGGATATTTTACTTGTCTTGAGCAACCGACATAAATTAAGTAACCGACATAGCCTGTAGAATCAGTAAGTTGAAGTGGCAGTGGGCAGGCCATATTTGTCGCCGACATGATAGCCGTTGGGGCCGAAAGGTTTTAGAATGGAGACCCCGTACGGCAAAGCGTAGTGTAGGCCGACCTCATGCCCGCTGGACCGACGACTTAAAGGACGTTGTGGGTGGCGTCTGGATGAGGAGGACGGAGGACCGACATGAGTGGCGAAACTTAGGAAAGGCCTATGTCCAGCAGTGGACGAACATGGGCTGATGGATGGATGGATGGAGCAATTTAGGTGCTGACAATTGATATTTTACTATTGTCGTCACTAATCTGCTTATAAATAATTTGGCCAAGTGCGAGTCAGACTCACGCACAAAGGGTTCTATATCACCACACAAAACGGGTAAGGAACCCTAAAAATATATAAAATAACAACAATATAAATGTCGTAGCAATATCAAAGCGACACAAAACAAGCCACAAAAGGAGGCGCTAAAATGGCAGCGCTTGATAAAAGTTTCAGCTTCCGCTGATTACGGAACACAACATTATTTCTTGTTTTTTCAATTTCAATTTATTACTTGCAATGAATTACATGTTATTACATAGATGGTAATGAATACAAGGTAAGTCTCAATGTAATTCTACCCACAGGGTGTAGCAACAATTATACTATTTCATGCAATTTCTAAAAGATCTAAATAACACAAAAAACAATACTGGATAATTACTGGATAATATTGATAAATCAATATTGGATTTTTTATTTTCCATGATCGCCTGTATTGTAAAACGTTTCATGTTTACTATTTAGGAGAAGTTATTATTATTGTTTCCTTAATAAATTATATAATGTAGAACCTAATGTAATGTATGACTTTATTTAAGATTAACAATTTGTATGTCTACAAGACGCAACATATCCGGCTCATAATGTATGTTATATCATCTAACTTACCTATGTTGACAAATAAATGATTTGATTTGATACTGTACCATTTTAGGAATATTTACAAAAATTATATTAATAAGTGTTTCCAGTTTCACCAAGTGCCGACAATCGCAAGTATAATTGTTTTTATAAGAAATGTCAATTCCAACAGTAGTTTAGTACTAAGTACATGATAATAATTTAATAGTCATACTGTATTATAGCTTATAGTCATAACATTCCTTGAGGCCATAAGGGGAGATCCTCAACAAATACCGTTTCAATTCATAGTAAAATTTATTATCATTAAGAATTTTTATTTTATAATAATATTTTAAATGAAATGGGTTAATAGTATTGTACTGAAGCCAAAACTACCATTTTTAGAATTTTTGTCTATCTGTCTGTATGTATATATGCTCCGTTTCAACTCTAAAACCACTCAACGGGTTTGGATGCGGTTTTTTAATTATCATCGTAGTGACTGTGGTTAACATAAAACCTATAAAGAGTATTCTTAAAGTAACGCTCAAGTCGAAAACGGGGCAGAGATTGAATAAACGCAGGTAAGGGCTAGTTATTAAACATTAAATCGTTTTTTTTATATTATTATTTATGAACCAGTTAATTTCTGCCGTTTTGATACTCTGAATATTGTAGTTGACTTAAGCGGTCTATGAACGGGTTGGCTCCCCCTTCCCCCCAACCCGAGAAAATATTTCTGGCTAAAAGATTGAGCGCCATTTAGTTAAACTACGTATAAACTTTGACGAAAACTTGATAAATTGAGATTAGATTAGACGTACAAATCGAGCAGCTGACCGGGGATCGCTAAACCTTTTAGCCAGAAATATTTTCTCGGGTTGGAGGACCCTTAATTTTGACTTTGAAGGTCAATTTATAGCCCTCTTCAAAACATAATCAAAACTATTACTATAGGTACTATACAGAAGCTATTGTTTTTGGTCCACCCTTTCCCAACACATTTTTGCTTTGAAGTGCTTTTTTATGTCGCTATCCTGAATTTATTCAGACATTTAAATCATCCCGCCTGGAAATGAAGGACGGAAGAAAGCGTATCTGACAACTTTTTATTTAGAAAAATTATTTTAGAAACCTTTAGAGTGAGGCCTTAGTCGATAAAAATAACAGCTTTCACCACTTTTTTCCACCAATATACCAGTATTCTTGTTAGCTGTGGCAGGCGGAGCCGAATTTTTGCTGTGTAAGTCAATTAGATTCCGAGGTAAAAGTCTGTCGTAAAGACATTACGAAATGATAAGGGTACCTTTACTACACCACGTCTACGGCTAAATCCTTAAAAAGAGATACAAGTAGTAGTGCTTATGTAGTAACTTGTAACGCGATTAAGACCCCAGTACAATGTTCATAATGTGTGAAAATCGCGAAAGTTTAAAGTTTACTGAGAGATTAGGAAAACCTGTTTCGTGTTAACTCTGGTATTTGTTTTACTCTTTTGGTGTAGTTACCGTCACTAGGTGCATTTTCACTATATCTAGTTAGATCGTGGAACTGTTAGTTTAAGGCGCGTGTTCCCAGCGTCATCCAAAAATTACTCCCATTGATGAAGTTATTTCTCTTAACCGGCTTGCTTAAAAATTATGAAAAATATATGTTATTATTTATTTATGATTAAGTATAAGAAACAATCTTATTAACAAATTATTCTCGCCTATAAGAAACACCTTGAAAATATTTCCCAAAGACAAGCTGTTTTTAGAATAAAATTGGCTATTTCTTGGAAACCGCTAATGTTATTTTTATGGTTCTTGCACTAAAATATAAAAAAGTATAGCTTATAAAACTCATTGTAATAAATTTAAAAATGTTGATTTACAGCAGAGTTAATAAATAAAAACTAGATATCTTGAGAGCGCGTGGCGTCCACGTTGCCGTAAACGCCAAGTTTCGGAGCTGTCGATTACAAAATACAAGGTTTTAACGTTTATTTCGACTTTATTTAAAATATCTCAAGTTCATTGGAAGCTAAGCCGTAGCTTGTCACCACCCTCACGAATAAACCATGCCGCCAAGCGACTCGCCGTGTTCGGTATGAAGTCATCAGGAGCTGTACTTGGGGGGGAGGCTACAAGGCAGTTGTGTAGTGTCAGTCATTCGTCCATCAGTAGATACGCGGAAGACCCTGGAAAGACTCATTAAGCCCTCACCTACCGTCACTCTCCCAGTTTCTGGCTGAGGGCTCTTCATCCTACATCTTATCTATGCTTCCTATCGCGGTAATGGCCAAGCGTAAACAAGCGTTACTTTTCAATTTAATCGCAGAGTTTTATAGTCGATATAGATAGCTTATGTTCACGTTAAAGACATGTACCCTCATTTATCTGATCGTTAAATTTTACGATATCACTATACAATGTACATGCCAGTAGATACTTAATCAGGTAAAGTTACGCTGTCACACTTTTAATATCAAAATATATTGTGTCTTGAAACTTCATGTTGACGTTTCTAGCCTACCGGGTTATATTAACTGCATGCTCAGAAAATTAAACAAACATGATGCTTTACCTATTATACTGAATCACTTTCGTAGAAAAACTTTAGAAACAACGCCAGAAAAATTGACTCCCCCATAGAAAATCAAAATTTTCAATATGAAATTGAATTATTTTAACGTTATTTTAAAAGTATTTCTACGAATGTGGTTCAGTATAATCAGTAGAACATTTGGTTAAAATTTTCTGAGGCCCTCATTAATACAAATCATATACGTATGTAAAAATCAAAACACCACTTTATTCACTCAATTATAACGATTATAGAAATTAGAAAGACAGAGAGGTTCTAAATATGAAACAGGAAGAAATAAATATGTGATATAGGTCGTTCAAGTTTGTTACCTGCTCCTTCAGAAAGGTGGAGCTAAGGGCAAAATACCAGTATCATATTTGTAAAGATTTCATCTTACATTTATTTTACAGTTTTATTTTTTATTTTTTGTCGTTGGCAGCATGTACGGACTTTGTCCACACATTTATTTTCTTGACAGAATTGATATTTCCTCGTCACATAGTTTGCTTACACGGCAACCGCTGGTATTGAGGACAATTTCTAGTGCTATACGGAAGACGAAGTCCAAAAAATACTGCTAGCGATACAAAATTAAGGACTTGCCTTCGGTCTTTCAACGGTTTTTGTTTTAATACGCTGAGTCAACTACTTATCTGATCTATGTAAAACTTGTACACGTGTTTTTTCAGACCTTTGTTTTGCCGTTGTCAGGTCGGTTACCTAATTGGACACATTTCACTCGATAGATTTTAGTTTTGAAAATGATGCCTTTTTAAGAATTCTGAAGTTACTGCTATAACAAGAAAACATGGTTTATACTTTATACTTTATTGTACACATAAATATAATTACAATTAAGGTTAGAAATAGGATGTACACAGGCGAGCTTATCTCTAAGTAGAGATTTCTTCCAGCAAACCCCTGTGATAAATAAAAAAAATCATAATAAAGTAATAAGTAGACATACGTGTACACAAAACTACGCATCACACTATTAAATTAAAATTTTAATACATATATATATATATATATCCCTACATATACATACACAGCATAACTACATTCTATTACATACATGAATCTTTGCATAAACAATAGATATAGGTAATAATATACATACATATAGCGTGTACATTATGTACGTACACACTTACATACTATACAAATTCACTTATGGAAGAGAAAGATAGTGCTCTTTTAGTCTTTTTTTAAAAATACCAATTGTTGGACAGTCACGGATGTTTTGGGGAAGTGAGTTCCACAATCTGATAGCCACGACATTAAAGGACTGGCCGAAAGCACATGATTTGTGCACTGGAGTTTTAAGTAGAGAGACAGTACGTGTCCGAACCGGCCTGTCTCTAGAAAAATGCAGTGGTACGAATCGTTCACGAAGATAAGAAGGGGAGCGAGGATTAGTGAGAATACTGAAAAGCTGAGTGAGAATATGGAAATCACGACGTTGACGGATAGGTAGCCATTTAAGTTCTTTGCGGAAAAGGGAGACATGGTCGAATTTACGTAAGCCATATATAAAACGAATAGCCAGATTTTGCAGGCGCTCGAGCTTATTTAGTAACTCTTCGTTGGCATCAAGGAAACTGACATCGGCATAGTCGATCAATGGAAGAAGTAGAGATTGCGCAAGAGAAATTTTAGTTTTAAAAGGCAGGAAGTTCTGGAGGCGCTTTAAAGAGTGAAATGCTCTATGCACTCTTTTGCTGATCTCATTGACTTGAGGAGTCCACGACAAGTGGCAATCAAAAACAACTCCTAGATTCTTGGCGGTTTTAGAAAAGACTATAGGTACCCCATTATAAACTACAGCTGGTAAAGTATTGTCACTCAATTTCTGTAACATGTACCGGCTACCAAGTAGCATGGCTTGCGATTTGTTTGGGTTAACAACAAGTCCAAATGATTGAGCCCAATTTTGTATTTTGGTGAGATCTTCATTCATCTTTATAACGGCAGATTTTGCCTGATCCACTGGAGAATGGCAATAGAGCTGCAAATCATCTGCGTAAAGATGGTAGAGAGAAGATAAATTGTCGGTGATTGAGTTAATAAAAACTGAAAACAGAAGAGGAGAAAGGACGCCACCTTGAGGAACGCCAGCTGTGAGCTCACACCACCCCGATGTAACATCATCAGAGCGTATGCACTGCTGGCGACCATGAAGATAAGTATCAAACCATTCTAATACTAGAGGAGATACGTTAAGAGAGCTAAGGATTCCTAACAGTACGTCAAAATTTACACAGTTAAACGCACTGCTAAAATCTAATAATGTTAGCACAGTCACATTTTTGCTGTCGATTGCGAAACGAATATCGTCTGTAACCTTGAGTAGAGCAGTGACCGTGCTATGTCCGCTACGAAACCCTGATTGAAATTGGTTTAATAAGTTGTTGTTAGAAAGATATAATGATAGCTGATCATGTACTAGGGATTCCAGGACTTTGGAAAGGATAGGAAGGATTGAAATAGGTCTATATTGCGAAAAAGAGGAAGGGTTAGATATCTTGGGTAAAGGAATAACATTAGCCCGTTTCCATGCTAAAGGAAACGCGCAAGTTACCAAGGAGTAATTCATAATGTGGGTGATGGTAGGTAGAAGATCGTCCAAAATCGTGAACAACATCTGAGAACAGATTTCATCGTCACCCACGGCTTTAGACGATATGGCTAGAATAGCTCTCTTAACGTCACTCGTAGTAACAGTCATGAAGGCAAAGGGAGTACAGCTAGGTTTCGGCTTACTGTTACGTTTCGAAAGAGTTTCATTTTTGGTTCTGTCTTCCAAAATGACAGGAGATGTAGAGAAGTGCAAATTTAGTGCTTCGAAATCAATGTTTATTGGAGTGGTTTCAGATGATTTGCCTATACCTAGTGTTTTAAGAAATTTCCATACTTGAGCAGGGTTATAACTGTCGATAGATTCATGTATATGGCGTCTTTTGGCATCCCTACACATCCTACTACAGTGATTACGCAGCTTTTTAAAAGCTGCGTAAGATGTTAAATTAAAGGCAAGTGTTCGCGGCGGTGGTTTAATGAACTCTCTAATATAATATTACAAAATAAAGTATAATTAAATCTATTGCTAATAACGCAGTTTTGATAATGTAGGTTACACATGTCAGCATGTACGTAAGTGCATCGTACATACTGCCCACTCTAAAGAAGCACAAAAAACATCTTAAACATGGTAACAACTGAGCAACAATAATAATAACACCAATTGTAAAAACAAAGTACAAGTATAAGCATAACTATATGTAAACAATAAAAGCTCCTGCAGAAATAAATGTTTAGGTGAATGTGCTATTAACATGCAGACTTGCATTTGTAATGTAAAAAAAATGTAAAATAAAACTAATTAAAATAACATGATCCATAAAAATCAATAATGTCTCTATATATCGTCAATGTTCGTATCAAAATTCACAACACTTTTTGACTTACGAATCTTATTACACTGAGAGCCGGTATTGAAGTTTTGCATAGGAACTGACTGAACACTTATCACTCTCGGCTCTTGCACACACATCACTTTTTTGTTTTTTGTCCGCTTTGAACGACATACATAACACCCAGCAGCCACTGCGATGATGCTGAGTATCCCGAATAACACTGCTGTCCCGATGTAGTGGTTCAAATCATGACTGGATAGACCATTATCTAGTGTTGACTGCTCTCTCAGCTGCTTCAAGTCTCTATTAATCTTTTCAAATTGCTCCAAATGGCCTTCCGCTTGATACGTGAAATTGTCTGTAGATGTGTTCATAATCCCGTTCAAAGAAGATATTGATGGAATATAAATTTCTTGCTGTAGCGGTAGCCTGCCAGTAAGTTTATTGTTGTTTGCATATATCATAATTGAATCGGCTTTCATTACGCATCCTTGCCCGAGTGTTATCATTCCGACTCCATAGAAGTGATGCGACGTGAGCCCAGCTGGGCACAAAATGCGCACGTAGCATTTCTGACAACATGTAAACATCCAGGTATTACTATCGTGCAGTTCTATCCATTTATCGGCACAAGCCTTTATTTCAGACCGACAGAAGGTGTCATATTTACTGTTTGTAAACAATTTTATATTGCAAATGTTTTGATGTAATTCTATGCTGTATTCTGCATGGTTTAAGGTGCACAATGACTTTTGATCATTCATATGTATGCAGTTTCGTAAATCGGCTGAATTCACTAGGACGAAGGAGTCCTTTTTAATATTATATGCAATGTAGTCTGATAAAGGGATAATATTAAGAATCCTTTTGTCATCTCTTATTTGCGGAATGCTGTAAATTTTGTCTAACTCGTATTGTTCCTTACTTATAAGTGGTATTTTAATCTCTATGATGAGATAACTTTCTGTGACTCGTGCATGCGGTTTTATTAATTTGTAAATGTCACGGATATTGTCTCTCGTTACTGGCAGCGCACAGTCTTCCGGTAAATGAGGAAAAATGATATCTAGTTGGTCTTGCAATAACTTTGGTGTAAACAAATGGATGTTCAAGTGTCCTTGATATATATCTGCTGCGAGGTCGATTAGGGTCTCTTGTATTCTTCTCATTTCCGAAAGTAAATTGTTTGCAATGATGGAACTAGTTAACACGTAAAAAGCAGTTTGGGTAGCAAGTTCCAGCTTGTTTATATTTTGCGTTGTATTTTTCCAGTGCTCATTTATTAAAGAAAATTGTTTGTTCATGATCGCCTCATTACGCATGACGATGTTCTGTTCTGCTTCGAGGATAGAGGTTTGATTCTTTAACAGATGTAAAAGATGATTTTCATTACCCTCTATGGTCTTGATGTCATTTTCATATTTTTGCGCAAATCTTTCGTCTAACACACCGAATAACTCATTTGCTAGGTAGCCAACCCCGTTGATAAGTCCTCGTCTAGTTCTCGATATACTGCTTGATACATTCTGGTACTTAAGGATGCTGTTGTAGTATTGCAACTCACTCATACTATGGTCCAGCTGCATGGCCATAGCTTGAAATTGCATAACCCAATCTTCTTTTTTCATCCCCTTTAAATGAGTCACATATGTTTGTAGATTTTCTGTATGTTGCCAGTACGTTGTCATGTTGTAGTAGATAATAAGATTCCAAGTATCCTTAATTTGTTGCATACTCGACACTCTGTCAAAGTATAGCGATTGGTTCGCTTGAAACTCAGTTACTTTAAACATAGGAGGTGCTTGTTGTAGTGACGATGTAAACAACGTTAAAAACAGAAGCAATGCATTTATGAAATAAGTTTTCAGGGAGGTTTTCTTGACACTTCGTCTTTTTGCAGGTGCAGTATCAGTTGCAAAATCTTTTTGTTCACTGTTGTTTTCATTTGTCAGTAACGGTGCCAGTTTTACCAACGGCCTTTTTATCAACCCATGCTTTGTTTTCAAAGTAACTACTCTCACATACTCATCTTTTCCTGGATGCAATGTCATTACTCTCCCCAGTGCCCATTTTCCTGGAGGTAAGTTATCTTTCTTTATGCAAACTATGTCATTAATTTGGACGTTTTTTGTTGGTGTTCTCCATTTTTGCTGTGCTTGCAGTTGTTGCAGGTATTCTTCAGACCACTTTTTCCAGAATGCCTTTTTCATTTGTTGCACAATTTGCCATCTTGATCTTAAATCAACATTAGTGTTCTCTGGTTCTGCAATTGATAACATCGGGTCACCGATAAGAAAGTGCCCTGGTGTTAGAACTTCAAGGTCATCCGTGCTCTCTGTCAGTTGGCAAAGTGGTCTTGAATTCAAGCATGCTTCAATTTGACAGAGAAGAGTCGTAAATTCTTCGTATGTCAATTTTTGATCACCTATCACCCTCTTAAGGTGATGCTTCATGCTTTTGACAGCCGCTTCCCAAAGTCCACCTCCTGATGGAAATTTTGGAACATTTAGGTGCCATCGGATCCCTTGTTCATTTATCTTCCTCAGACTGTCGTTGCCAATGCATTTTAAAATCTCCTTGTATTCCCGTTTAAGTACCTTGTTTGCACCGACGAAATTAGTCCCGTTATCGCTGTAAATATCAGACGGCTTTCCTCTTCGTGAACAGAAGCGCTTCAATGCTGCCAAAAAGGAGATTGTGCTGAGGTCTGACACTAGTTCAAGATGGATTGCTTTCGTGGCCAGGCATACGAAAACAGCTATGTACGCCTTAAGTGTTCGTATACCTCGTCCTTTATTCGCCTTAATCTCAACATTTCCTGTGAAGTCCACCCCCACATGGGTAAATGGACGTGAAGGCGTCACTCTTGGTGCTGGTAGATCTGCCATCAGTTGGTGTTGTTGTTGTAATTTAAACCTTTGACAAATGACGCAGCGATGCAGTTGTTTTTTAACTGTGCGATATCCACTAATGATCCAAAACCTTTGTCTGAGATGGCATAATGTCAGTCGTGGGCCCCCATGTAATGTTTGTTTTTGGGCTTGATTAATAAGGAGCTCTGTCAGTCTGCTGTGGCTTGTAAGAATGATCGGATTTTTGCTGTCATCTTTTATAATTGCGTTTCTTAATCGTCCTCCAACGCGCATTATGTTGTTTTTATCCAAATAAGGATTTAAGCTTAAAATGTTGCTCTTTGAACTCAAACCTTTATTTGTTTGCAGGCGCGACCTTTCGTCGCTGAATTCATGCATTTGTATATTTCTTATAATAATGTCATATGCAGTTAATATTTCGTTTGTTGTCAAATATGCAGTGCAGCTTCTAGTATCATTTTTACTCTTTCCAAACCTTAATATCCATGCTATGATCCTGGCAATGTGGTCAATGTCACTGTATTTGTTTAACAATTCTATTACAATTGATGATGGGAGAGTGTGTGTGAAACATGCTTTGTTTATTTTTTCTTCGATTTGCGGTGACTCATATCGTGTACTTGTAATGTTGTTGGAATCAAATGTTTGTAGCCAACTTGGCCCATGCCACCATAGATCATGTTTCATCAGCTGGGCAGCGGTCAATCCTCTCGTAGCGCAGTCAGCAGCATTGTTTTCTGATGATACGTGATTCCAACTTTTTGCGGGAATAATGCTAGTTATTTGTTTCACTCTATTTGCGACAAACATTTTCCATCTCGATGCGTCTCCATTAAGCCATCCGAGGACTATCATTGAATCTGTCCACGCGTAGGTACTAATTTTATGCTGGTTATTAAATGATCTTAGAACCTTTTCAAATAATTTTGCTAGAAGTAGTGCGCCAGATAATTCTAGTTTTGGAAGTGTCAATTTACTTTTTGAAGGTGCAAGTTTTGTTTTCGCCACTAGAAGTCTGCTTACCCTTTTGTTGTCAGAGTTGATGGTAGTTACGTATATCGAACATGCGTACATCTTTTCTGACGCATCACAGAAGCCATGTAATTGACATACGCTGGAGGTATCACCTGTCCACCTGGGTATCTCAGGCTGTTCAATGATGTTTATTTCTTTCCTAAATTGGTCCCATTCCCTTTGTACTTGATGTTGTATTACGTCATCCCAGTCACAGTTGGTAGTCCATAGTGTTTGGAACAACAACTTAGCCTTGACAGTTACAGGTGATAGCCAACCTAGTGGATCAAAGATCTTTGAGATGTCAGATAGTAACATCCTTTTTGTGTGTGGCTTGTCGGTATTCATGCAAATTTTTATCTTGAATTGAAAGTTGTCAGTTGTAGGAACCCACTGTAATCCGAGGGTCTTGGTTACTTCTGCATCGTTGAAGTCCATCACCGAGGGATTGAGCTGCTCCTCTGTTAAATTTTGTAGAAGTGCTATGTTATTGCTTGCCCATTTACGAAGGTTGAGCCCTGCTTTTCCCAACATTTCTATGAGCTCACATTGCATGTTTTGGGTTGTGTCTAAGCTATCAGCTCCACTTAGTACATCATCCATGTAGATGTCATTCTGCAGTACTGTACCTCCTAATTTGTACGTCGGTTCATCTTCAGACACTTGCTTCAAAGTTCGTAATGCAAGGAACGGTGCAGCTTTTGTGCCGTATGTCAAAGTGCAAAGTTCATATTCTTGCAAAGGATGCTGAGGATTGCTTCTCCATATTATTTTTTGCAATTTTCGGTCGGTATCCGCGACCATGATCATTCGGTACATCTTCTCGCAATCCGCTGTAAATACATATCTGTGTAATCTCCATTTTATCAGTAATGCTTGTAAATCGTTATGCAGTTTTGGTCCACATTCCATCAGATCATTGAGGCTGTATCTATTTAAATTAGGAGGAACCGTAGTCGTTTTTTGACTAGCATTGAATACCACACGAAGCTTCGTGGTGCTCGAATCTTCCTTTGTCACTGCATGGTGGGGTAAGAAACATTCTGTTGTCAGTGTATTCTTTGCTTCACATCTTCTCATATGACCTAAATGCAGATACTCGTCGATAAACTTTTTGTAGCTTTCTGAGAGTGATGAATCTCTTGCTAACCTCTTCTCTAATTGCAGGAATTGTGCTGTTGCTTGTACTTTTGAATTACCCAAATACTGTGTAAAGTTTTCTTTCATCGGATATTGAACTTGGTACCGTCCATTTGCAAGACGAGTGGTTGTCTTTTTGTAAAATTCTTCGCAAAATTGTTCTTGCGATGTCAATGCAGTATTTGTGTCATTTGTAATGTCTTCTATCTCCCAATATTTTTCTATTTCCTTCATATTATTCACAATAACGTGACAGTTGTAAGATTTGACCACACCTGAACTACCAGACAGAATCCAGCCTAGGTGTGTCTGTTGTGCAATAGGTTCCCGACCAGGGCCTTTCAGTAACCCGTTCATAAGGATCTTGGAATAAATTTCAGAATCCAAAAGAATGTCGATTGGCCTTGAAATATTATAATCAGGATCTGCAAGTGAAAGATGCTTGATGTGTTGCAAATCTCTTCTGTCAAATGATGCGTTCGGAAGGTTTCCGACAACACGTGACATCACTAAAGCTTCCGTGTGAAATTGATAATCACTAAGTCGTGATTTGCATGTTAACTGAACTTTACCTCTGCATTTATGTGATAAAGTCCCTACGCCCTTGATACTTGCGTTATACTGTTGCCTTGCCAATCCAAGTCTCTGGGCCGCATCCTCAGTTAAAATTGATGTTTGGCTGGCCTGATCGACCAGGGCCCTCAGGGTTAAATACGTTCCATCATGACATAAAACGTTAATCAATGCAGTTGGTAAAATAACTTCGTCATCGGATCCCGCTGTATAGTTTGACTTCTTTTGCTGATTGCCTAAAGTCGATGACGCGCTGAGGTTAGTGAACGTATTATGGAGCAATGTATTATGTGCATCGTTGCATTCCCTGCATCGTTTCTCGGAATTGCAATAATTTTTGTGATGTACATAGAGACAATTTTTGCAAATATTCAATTTCGAAATTGAATTTAATTGTCCATTCGGTGACATACTTAAAAACTTTTTACATTGATAAAGCGCGTGATTGCTGTTGCAAAATGGGCATGTATTGGGGTTCCCTGCGTGAAAAACGTAGTTATTCGTTGAGGGTTTCGTCAATCTCTTTTCGTATTGTTGTGGCTTGTACTGGGTGTGAGAGTTAATTTGACGATTTTTACCTTTCGTTTGCACATGGTTTTTACTGTTGATAGGTTCTAATGCAATAAATTTGCCCTCCAAGAACTCCATAAACTCGTCAAGTGCAGGCAAGTCTCGGGGGTCTTTTCTGGCCTCCACATAATCAGCGTAAGTTTCAGTGTCAAGCTTGTCGCACAAGATATGCACTAAGAAAGGGTCCCATGTTGTAGTGTTGATCCCTAAGTTATGCATGGCATGTATTGCTTCCATAGAGGTGTCTAAGAGCTTTTTAAGCTCAAGTGCAGATTGATTCGTAATTTTTGGTTGGGTCAGAAGTAGCTGTAACTGAGCTGTAAATAGTAGCTGCTTATTATTGTACCTATGTGTCAAAAACTCCCAACATGTGTCGTAATTGTCTGCAGTTACACGTAAATGCTGTACTTGTTGCCCAGCTTCACCTTTAAGTTTTCCCTTCAGGTGTTGCATTTTCTGGGTCTTACTGAGATTAGGGTTGTTATGGCTTCGGAATACAGATCCATAAAGGTAGGCCACTGCATATAATCGCCATAAAAGTTGGGAATATTAATTTTCGGTGTTGATTCTTGCTGAGCACAAAAAGCCGACAGTTTTTTATTTAGGCTTTTCTTTATGTCTTTATATGATATTTCAAGTTCCGTGTATTCGGTCTCATAACCTGCCTCAGAGCCTGCCAATAAGGTATCTATTTGCAAATGTAGTTGGACGATTATTTCCCAACGAGATTGCAGGCTTTTTATCTCGTCTTCGATTTCCCACTTGTCATAAAGATTGTCAATGCAGATACCTTTAATTAATTTATAAAATGCACGAAAATTTGCCATAAGACTTCTCTTTAACTCGGAAATTTTGTCACCTTGTGTAGTGTCGGTGTCAGTAGAGCGCGCATAGTTACTCTGCGTGTCAAACGTAATTGGCTGGTCAATTTTGAATGATAAAATTGTTTCGCGAGTACTGGAATAGAGACTTTTTACAAACTCGACAATATTCTCTCGAAAATACTGGTGACTTTTATCCTCCACCGTCTCTAGCTTCGAATGGTTAGCTACAAACTCGCTCCAAAGTTTATCTAAAGCGCTAACTCTCACTCCAATGTACTCGGCGGTCTTTCTAGACCGGGAGTCCTTTTTAAAATTCGACAAGATTCTCTTAATCTCCTCGAGAATTTTAGATTGACAGTCAAGTAAGTCTTCCATTATGATTGATGCAAATGCAGAGGAAGCGAAAAGATATGGAAAGATCTTACTTGAATTGCTGGTACTCTCCTGTCAGGGGTTAACTGGCCTGCAAGCTCAGTTTATGCAGTTTAATCCGTCGAACTCCAAAACGTGTATCTAAATAGGTACGTATGTACCTCACTTGCACTGTAATGTAATGTAATAGAGAATTCCCACACACACACAAAGTTATAGGTATCCAAAAATGTCACTCTAAATGCAGAAAACTGTCAGAAAAGATGCAAAATGTCACTGATTGTATCCCGGACTTCACGCACGACAATGCAACCGAACGCGAGGTCCCTTTTTCGAAGGACCAAAAAACTATGTAAGATGTTAAATTAAAGGCAAGTGTTCGCGGCGGTGGTTTAATGAACTCTCTAATATAATATTACAAAATAAAGTATAATTAAATCTATTGCTAATAACGCAGTTTTGATAATGTAGGTTACACATGTCAGCATGTACGTAAGTGCATCGTACAGTGAAATTTGCATCAGATGGATCTTTTTTGAACTTCCGCCTAGCCTTATCCCGCTTAGCCATTGAGTTGCGTATACATTTTGTCAGCCATGGAGCCGGTAGGTGATTCACTTTAACTTTTTTAGTCGGAGCATGCTTATCAAATAAATTCAGTAAGAGTCTGTTGAAGTGAGACACCTTCTCATCTACAGTTACGCTGTCAATGACTGAGGACCAGTCAACAGCAGCAGCATCAGCCCGAAGCTCCTCCAGATTCATGCTTTTAAAACTGCGAAGAAGTAAAAATTTTGACTTATGTTTAGGAGGTCGCACTTTATATGACAGAAAGATAAGGTCATGGTAAGAGAAAGGGGCATCAAGTTGGCCATGAGCAGCAACTTTACTAAGTTTAGAAACGATCATAAGATCAAGAAGAGATGGGGTGCAATGGGGGGCATGATGTGTAGCAGAAAGAGGTAAAATGTGCAAGTTTAAACTTGACACAATTGAAGTAAGCTTAGATGAACGAGAGTCATCTTTCAGAAGATCTGTATTGAAGTCTCCTAAAATAACTGTATCATCATACAGAGGGCTTAAGTCTTGAAGTTGAGCTTCAAAGAAGTTAAAGTAATTAACGTTGCGATCTGGTGGGTAGAAGACACCAAGGAGAATTTTAGAACAGTGAAGACCTATTTCTAACAAAAGATGCTCAGCGAAACCTGAGTATTGGCTAGGTGACTGACTGACTATTTTACACGGGATATCGGAGCGCAAATATATCGCAACTCCGCCGCAGCCTGCTCCAATCCTATCATTCCTTAGAAGTCGAAAACCAGGAAGACTAACAGAAGTGGATGGCAAGGAAGGTTTTAGAAAAGATTCTGAAACGAGGATAGCGTCGATGCGTTGATTACTGAAGGAGGCCAATAGGTCAGAATAGTGAGCAGCTATACTTTGAGCATTTATGTGAACGATATTGAGATTTTTTTTTAAATTGTTTAGTTCGGCACCTAAACGGTCGTACAAGGTTGCAGTCACCCCAGATTGAGAAACATCACTATCCGCACTTAAAAACTCATCTGATGACGAGCAAGAGACAAAACTAATATTATTAATATCATTAGACGTATTCATAAGTATCAATAAATAATAATATATATAATATGTAAAACACTAAATAAAAAATAAAAAGTAAACAAATATACTAAAATTAAAATAACTAGGTACCTACTAACTAACTATTTACCAAGTAAAATAGCTCTTTATATACTAACCCAACCCCTTTCACAAATTCAGGGTTACAAGTACAAGATTACTGGAAAAAACCTTATTTTTACATTACATAAAACAAAAAGAAAAATAAACACCATCGAAAATTTTACAAAGAATAAATCAGGTGATAGAAAGAACACACCTAATTTAGGCATAACAGTTGTAATAGTCCAAGGCTTTTGAGGGAAAGAAAGATAAAAAACATGAATGAGCGACATGACATTTTCGATCGATCAACTTGGCTATTGGATGATTTATGTGAAAGCTGAAGACAGACACTTATCACTACTTTATCTGAGTTAAACACTAATACCAATTTATGACAAGGCTGTATAGTCTAAAACCTTTGCCGGCTTGACAAGGCGAAAGACCCAAAAAAAAAAAAAACAGTACAGTGGTGACAGTTCAAAATTGGGTCATGAATTGTTGGAGATTAAAACCAAACAGTAGGTACTATGAATAAACGGAAAATTAAAACAAAGCAAATAAAAATAAGTTCAAACTACCTTGTGAGTTCTTGTAACAAGCCATGCAAACTATACGAAAACTAGACCAATGTAGATGGCCGAAAACAGAGATGCTTATCTAATATGAAAACAGAATGCAACATTTTGTCGATTTAAAAACTACTTTTTGTTGTTGGTTTTGCTCCTTGTGTGCACTGTTTTTGAAACATTTTCCTGATTCGTTGCAACCTTGGATTGAGAGTCAGCCATGGATGGAAATTTGTTTATCAGTGGTCGAAGCTGGGACATCTGCTCAATTTTCTGCTTCAACTTATCAGGTAGCAGCAGAACAATCTTGCCCTCCATTGACCAGCAGTTATTAATGCCAAAGTGTCGTCTAGCAGCAAGGAATGTCTCTTGTCTAGCTTTTGTAAGAAACTCAGAGATGCTGACACTTGATCCTTTTAGAGAAGTCTTCTTACTCCAAACCTCTGATCGGCTCTTATAGCTGGAGAAACGCACCAAGAGAGGTCTAGCTTTCTCTTTATTTGAACCAAGTCGATGACACACAGTAATATTTTCCGATGTCAGGTGAAAAAACTCCTACATCAAATATTTTTTCGTAAAATCCAGAAAAACCTCTAAAATTCACTGATTTTGCCTGCTGTCAGCGCGCGAAGAGAGAGTTCTAATGTAGACTTTCTGATAACATACTGAAGTTCAAAATCGCTCAGTAAGATTATTGTGCACTAGGGGTAAGGTCTTAAGCAAGTTCTAAAATCATGTACAAAAGTTGGTTAGTTTCGTGTCGCTTACCAACATTAACGTAACAATTTATTAATAACAACATTTTATGTCCTCATTATAATAAAGTAACATTTATATTACATTAAATAATATTACTAACATAAAAACAATAATTCATTCCACTATTATCCTGCCAAGGCATCTGGACTCGTGGTATCGTTAGGTCGTCGGGTGCGGATCACGAGAACTTTCTGTAAGTTCTGTAGTCCGATATTAGCCCCTACCCTTGCAATATTAATAGCAGAATACCATTTACTCACTCCACAAACTACAAATTGTAGAGCCTACAAAGAAATTGAGCCCGTGGTAGAGCGCCCGCGCCCGCCTGCTAACCCAGATGTCGTAGGATTCATCCCCGCAGTGCGCAATAATTTTTATTCGGTATACGTGCTTGGGAAGGCATGTTAAACTGTTAGTTCATTTGAGCCACCACCCATCACATTTGTAACGTAATAATCATCGGTGAAAAGCGGGTATACCAAGTGTGAACTGTGATTTGCATTTCACAGTTCACACTTGGTAAAACCTCTTCAGGTTTTGATGGTGGTTTTTCTTTATAGCACGCGGGCCCTAACTGAGGGAGGATTTTTCTAAATTCATAAAAAAGTGTGATAGATGATGTACATTACAAATTAGTACATTACAAGTTAGTATAAAGTGTAATGTAGAACTCATTATCTGCAGATAAACCTTCGTGGCTTACGTCAGATAGTTCCGTAATAATTTTTTTAAATGTAATGTATAGGTACATAATTTGTTCAATAATAAATAAATAAAATAAAAAAGGTACTCTTTCAATGGAGTCAGAACGGTGGGCAAAATATAAGTCAATTATAATAAAAAATAAGATATTTCGAGGGACATCATTGTTTGTCTTTCACATTAAAAAAATAATAATAATAATAGTTAAGTGGCCGCCATGACCGAAAGTGGTCGGAGTGGATCATCCATCATCAATAGTGAAAAGTGGAAAATTCCACGATAAGACTTCTTCATGTTTGTTGTTAAACGTTTTCGCTCTTATTTCAAGAGAATAACGTTTAATACTTTTCCTTGCAGTTTAAATGTCATCACAACATGAGTTTTTGTAATAAAATGCCGATAAAACACGATAATTCATAATAACAGTAGGTTGATTCGTGTGAAAACTAAATTCACAGTGTCAAGAAATTTTTACTGTTTTTAGTCATGTTACAGGGACTTTAATTGTTTAATTAGAGTGTACATAGTTTATGAAAGAATATATTGCAGTTCTAAAACAAAAACTGCTTTTTGTTCGCCTTTTTTTGCTAAAACTCATATGAGAAGCTTACATAAATTTAAGAGAAAAATCCAGTTTATTGCAAAACAATGCTGATATTTTTTGTAAAAAATAAAAAATTTAATCATCATACAAAAAACCTATGAACTAAAACCACTCCGTAGGCTATCGACGCTTTTATAAATTGCTAAGCCGTAGTAAAACAGCCACACCGTAGTAGATCGGCTACGCCGTAGTACAGATGCTACGCCGTAGTGCAACAGCTTCGCCGTAGTACATCAGCTAAACCGTAGTAAAGAAGCTACGTCGTAGTAAATCAGCTACGACGTAGTACAGCAGCTACACCGTAGTACAGCACCTATACCGTTGTACATCGGCTACACTAGCTAATAGTTACAATTTTAGCAAAAAATACGCTGCTGTTAACGAAAAATTACATTCAAAAAATGTTCACCTAGTGAAATCCTCAAAGTCACGACGTGTTCAATGTATATCTGAGAGACATATTTCATCAACGAACACATAAGCTTGTAAAAATACATATTCACAAAATACCAATCAAATTATTCACCCGAATTACATGCCCGACGGACGGAAAAAACCAAAGCTTTTGCTATTAGGGGTTCCTGTTTTTAATGGAAGTCTAAAACAATTGTTTGTCTGATGTCACTAACCGCTTAGTGCTCTACGCGTTACTCGTATTTTACCAAAAATCCTTGTCAAAATCCAACGCACAACTACGTACTTGTTGATTATACGCGCAACAGTTTGCGTTGCTCTTTGTTGTAGCTAAAAAGATCAAACAAAACGTTTCAAAAGCCTTTTTGCTGTTAAATTATTTTCTATAACGTTTGAAACTCATTTCAATTTGAATTCGAAATTAGATTCCGTTTATAATCTGACCCGTAGAAAGTATACTTTACGTATCTATTTTACAAAATAAACTATTTGATTTGGTTTGATTTATGTTCACGACCATGTTAACCGATATTTTCAAAAAATATTAAATCGAATATAACACGCAAAATATTCATAGAATTAACAGCAAGTCGTGGTTGGAATCCAACAAACTAGAAAAATGTATCAACCTTGTAGTTCCCAGGCCAAAAAAATCACAAAGAAACCATCAAATTCAATTTGAAAAGGCCGTAAATTGACATAAAAGGAAGTAAAACTTACCTGAAAAATTGTAGACGCACCACTACAGAGCCAGAAAGGAGTCGTTCACTGTTTTGTTAGAGAAACATGTAATAAATATAATTAAGTGTGCAATATTGCAGGGCGGGCGGTAGCGCGGGTCGTCTGAGTGCTGCCTGGTGACTGACTAACACAGGCTGTACTGTAAGGGTGGTTGGGCGGGCGGGACGGACCCTATTTGGACTCTGCTTTGGCCAGTTTTAATATTAGCTAGGGTTAATACGTCATTTATGGATTCTACTAGTAATATAAGAGTAGTTTATGCTACGTGGGACGCACTATAAGTTTCCGGAATGAATATGAAAAAATACTATTAAAGGTACAAAATTAATTTATTGTTTTTCAAAATAATCTCCCTTGGCCTCTATGCACTTTTTCATTCGATCAAACCAGTTTTGAAAACTTTTGTGCCACTCCCCTGTGGTGACCTCTGAAACGTGTTTTTCATACTCCTCGACAGCCTCTTCTGGTGATGAAAATCGTTGACCGCGTAATTGGTTCTTAATTTTTGGGAACAGAAAAAAGTCACAAGGTGCCAGGTCGGGACTGTATGCAGGATGACTCATGAGTTCTACATTTTTCGTCTTGAAAAAGTCGTTTGTCTGTCTGGCCGTGTTGAGAACTAGCATTGTCGTGGTGCAGGATGATACGGCGTTTACGGTTATTTTTACAGAGTTCGTCAATAACTTCCGGCAAACAAATGGTCGTGTACCAGTCACTATTCACGGTACGACGATTCTCTAAAGCAACAGTAGCCACGTGTCCAGTTTTATTAAAAAAAGAAGCAATCATCCGCTTAGATGCACTTTTCACGCGCGCCACTTTGGTTGGTTTCGGCTCATCTTGAAAGACCCATACGCTCGATTGCTGCTTTGTTTTGGGATCGTAGCAATAAATTCATGTTTCGTCACCTGTTACTATGTCCCACACCAAATTTGACGCACCTTCGTTGAATCTGGTAAGCATGGCACTGCACCAAGTGACGCGGTCCGTTTTTTGAGCCTCGGTCAAGTTGTGTGGGATCCACCGCGAGCACAGCTTTCTCACACCCAAATGTTTGTGTGGGATTGATTGTATTTGACTCATGCCTATTTCTAAGGATGCGCGAATTTCATGGTAGGTCACATGCCTGTCTGTTTCAATCATACGGCGCACAGCATCGATGTTTTTGTTGGTCACAGCGGTGGACGGCCCACCATCGCGAGATTCGTCACTGAGATTGATACGACCACGCTTGAATTCTGCAAACCAGCTATAAACAGTCGTCTTGCATGGTGCTTCATTGCCAAAAGCTGTTTCAAGCCGAGCGATGCTCTGTTGAGCTGTCAAATTACACTTAAAATCGTAGAAAATCATACTACGAAAATTTTCCCGAGTTAAATCCATGTTGATGCAGACACACAATTTTTTAAATGGCGCCACAAGGTAATAACAAAAGACAGTCAGATGAAACAAACTGCATTCTACAGCCAAAGAGCTCTATTTTCAAATGTTGCAATAAATTTTTAAATATTGTTTATGTAAGTGGCCAGTTCCGGAAACTTTTAGTGTTACCTATGTATAAGTGCAGTAAGGAGGCAATAGCTTACGAGGACAATTTGAAACAAATTACATTTGCATCTGAATTTTATGTCGCGGAAGGGGTGACTGAGTCTTATTCCTGCCACTTGCCGTGTCTCCGGTATGGGTTTGGCTGTGAAGACGCGAATAATCTTATACTTATTTATTTGTAATTAATATTTTACATATTCATGGTGTTTGTCGACTATGATAGCTTTTCTTCATTTATGTTAATTCCAAAATCATGATCATCCAAATCCATTTTTCTAAAGACTGGATGAATGAGAGCTGTGAACAGCTAAAATGAGATAGATAGAGTCGCCTTGCCTAGCATCACGTTTAATTGGGATAGACGTAGCATCTTTTACAAGCTTTATACAAAGACACGAGTGTGAGATAAAGTCGAAAGTCTTTGTGTTGTTAAAAAAGCCCAGGCGGAAGGATTTGTTATTTTCCCTGTATTTTTCAATAAGGTATAGGTTGGAAACAGATGGTTAAAGTGAAATAAATGTATAGTAATAATCATCCTGAATAACATTTTCATCGAAAACTGCGTGAAAAAAGACACGTTCTCATTTAGAACCCTTCTTGTAACGTGGCGCCTAACACCGTGCAATTCCTTGCAGGCACGCTCACGTTGCCGCTTCGGTTTTTTTCCTTCCGTTCCCTTTTTTTGAGAAATTTGTTTCAGTAAGTAAAGTGTGTTTTTTTTTATTTCATATTTACGAAACAGATACTGTTCCCTTTCAATTTTTGATTCTTTTTGTTTCCCATTTCCAGCAATCCAAATTTCGATCATGACTTGATTTTCGAAGCAAGACTAGTTGAAATGTTGAAGCTAGGCATGAAGTAACTTTCTAGTGTTTTGTTTATTCAAAGGTAATTACTATGTGTTGTACTACATAAAATATATTTTTTTGTATACATCAAATACTTACTTTTAATTTACATAGTTTATGTAGGTACGTGTATTATTTTTTAAATGTTAGTTTCGTTTGATTTGTTTTATTTTATATTTATAAATTTAATTGTTAAATTCAAGTTGACGTCTTATAAGTGTAAAGCAGTAATATCTAATATCGATAGGGTTCACTAGTTGTAGTTTTACCTAGTTTTACTTTTGTTTGTATTTATATACAATTTAAATACCTACATCTCATTGTTTCACTCGCACCCTCTAGCTGCAGCTATCTAAATTAGCATGTAAATATTTTGGAATGTTCTTGAATTATTATTTTGTATTGCAACTCAACAGATTAATATAGAATGGTTCCAAATTGAGTAGAAATAAATAGTATATGAATCGCGACGATTTAAAATGCTATAGGTCAAAATCCAGCATCCAATGAGGACACACCAGGGTGCTTTTGAGTGGGCGACGGACTGAATGGATACAGGGTGGGACACGTACCTGTTACTTTGTTTCACACCCCGTATAGCGGGGAGGGGTCAGAGTTAAATGGAAAAACTATCAGTCATAGTACTGGGAAGTGTCTGGATAATGTAACGCTAATGAATACAAAATTCCTGGGACATTCAGGTGCCCTTAAATTTAAAGATATAAGGAATAGAAAATTACGTTTACTAACTAACAAATTTATAACTTATTATCACCTGACTGGTTTTATCTATAAGAGAAGCAGGCCTTCCTTCGGCGTACAGCTGCTTTGCTATTATAACGCGAAAGGCCGACTTTCATAACGTTGAAGATCGCGAGCGCCGAAATGATTCGAATGGGTCAAAATTATAAAATTAAAATTGATTAAAGTTACAATAGTAGGCATAAAATTAAGACATAAATTTTTCAATTTTTTATCCTCGTTAAGCCCGACGATGTCATGTAGACGAAACTAGTCACAATTTAATTTTAAAAATATAGTAGAACTTGTGCAAGAAGACTTTTATTAGTGTTATACTAGCTTTTTCCAGCGGCTTGTGTCTCTTTTATAGTTTTTCCATGGGAACAAAGGGAAAAAGTAGTTTTTGTCCTATTCAAAGTCTAGAACTACCTATACATTTATGCAAAATTTCAGCCTAATCGGTTTCGTAAGCATGGCGTGAAAGGGTGACACATCACTTTTATATAGTTTATTTTCCAAAATGTCACGTAGTTTTACATGTATCTATTATACAAAAAAAAAAATGCAAACGCAAAACTAACTTAGCACATAAAATATTATACTTACACAATTTAATTTGACCCCATACTAGATTTTCTTCGTTCCATATTTAGTTTTCGCAGATTTAAATCTATATATATTTTTTTAGTAGCAATATTAAGCAAGATTTTCATATTAATCATAAATATAAGACATAAAGATCAAGAGAATTTAAATCAAATTCCAAAAATAACCCACACGTGTCCAGCAACGACATCTCGAAAGAATTTTGTCACTCCATGCCTTCTCGCGGATGTCGTGAAAGCGACTAAGGGATTTTATAAGGGTATTCCAACAGTATATTATGTCTCTGTAGGGCCATAAGGTCATCGGATCTTGGCCACGTCTCCAGAAAGGCCTTAGCTGTGGCTTGTCACCATCCTCATGACGAAACCATGCTGCCAGGCGACGCGTCATGTTTCAGTAAGACGTCACGAGTACCGCGGGAGTGGATAATTATAGACAGTTACGCAGTAACAATCATTCGGCCGTTACTCACTTCCGTAGATGTACGGAATGGACGATGGACGATCTATATTATTATTATATTAGACATCTTAGAGCATCTGAGCTTTTTTAGTGCATTAAAAATTTGTGCTTTAAATGAACAATTAAATTTAGAAATATGCAACTCAAAATAAAACAAATAGTTGATATAATTTTTATCAATATACATATTTTAAATTTTATTTCTTTGTTTCGTTAAAAAACTCGAGAACCACTCAACAGATGTGGATGCGGTTTTATTAATTATCACCGTAGTGACCCTGGTCAACATATGGGTTATAGGGGTGTTGATAAAATAACCGCCAAGCCAAAAACTGTCAATAGTAGTTTTTTTATTAAAATTACACGTGTTGCTTTAAATGAAATGAAAAAACTCGTACCTTAATTAAATTTAAATGTATAATCTGATAAAAAAAATATATTAAAGTCACGTCCAAGCTGCGGACAAAAGTTGGTACATAAATACAAGTCTGGTTACTTATAACCAAAGTTATTAGAAAGACCAGAGCTATTCCGGGTAGCAGCTGACAGATCTGAATACTAATACGTATCGCAATTTAAAATGCATTACACCGAGTCTGGCTTAAAACGAAGATCCTTTCTGGTCATAGCTATCGTGGTTCAACCGACATCGAATCCTCAGTTTGAAATCCGTGTTGGAATTCTGCCCTTCGAGTATGAACCAATGAGGTGTTTGAAAGATGAATGGCAGGTCCAGTACTACAACTTGACCTGGTGTTATTTCTATTAATCGTGACGTTCAATTCATTAAGTCAAGTTACTCGTAAATGTAACGGATTCTGTCGAAATATAAGCAGTATCAAAACTCTAACAGTATGGAGAAACAAGATATATCTTTTTTGGGACATGCTTTGTATTGTACATGAATTTGTACAAAGTTACTCAGCTTGTACAAAGTTACACAGCTTCATTGCATGTAGACTAATAATAGTACGTAAACTTTATTAGATGAATTGGAACGTAAAAGTAATCAAGCAGGTTCTGAATTCATGTGCATGGGTCAGTTGGTTTCGTGCCGCTCACGAACAATAACATAACAATTTATTTATAACATAACATTTTATATATCTTATAACAGCGTAACATTTATACTATATGAAACAATATTATTAACATTAAAATAACAATTCTTTCCACTACTATCCTGCCAAGGCATCTGGACTCGTGGTATCACTCGGTCGTCGCGTGCGGATCATGAGTACTTTCCGTAAGGGTGCGTTAGTCCGATATTAGCCCCTAACCTTCCTTATGGAAGTCGTTAAATCACAGATTGTAAGATGGCAGTCATTCGTACGTTCAAAATCGCTAAATAGATTAATAAAAATAATTATACAGGTATAGCCAATTGTTAAACTTATTAGATCTAATCGATTAAAATAAAATTTTAAATGTTGGATTTTTTTATAGTCTACTTATTTTTCCATATAAAATCAACCATTCAGGGGAGGTATAGGGGAGGTGACATGACTCCCATAACCTTAATAATACATTAATTTATTTTATTTATTTATTTTATTTATTTATTTATTTAACACACACACGAAATACATTACAGACACAAATTCAATGCGTATAATATGGTAGACAAATTATTAACAAATTTATTTATCCTAAGAAAAAATAAATATACATATATAGATATATTAGCTAAAATGCACATATACACTTAAAGTATACTAAAAAGTAGACAATCACTTCTCTAAGTACTTCACCACACGTGTGTGGATGTGGACTAGGGATGCAGAATAAATATCCACCTCTGGTTGATCTCTGGCTATACCGTTGAGCAAGCGGTTTGTACCCTTATCTATGGAGCAAGCGAAGCACACGACTGAGAGGGGCCTCAGCTGCGGGGTTGGTTCGAGGCCCCGGAAGCTCGAACAGTCTGTGACTGCGCGCGCGCTCGTACCGAACCGACATATCAGTGCCAGCAACGACGGAACATGAATCAAACGCCTAAGAATTTTTACCACAAACATATAGTCATTGTGGAGTCCCTTCTTAACTCTAAGCTGTTATATCCTAAAGTGCCCAACAAAAACATTGTTGGGTATAAGAAAGGATAATACTTAAAGCTACGTTTGTAAATGTTACGAAGGAATAGTTTCTGGACTTTTTCGATGGTAAGTACATGCTTAGCTTCGTATGGAGCCCAGATAGTCGAATTGAACTTTAGTCTACTCCTAACGTAAGCATTAAACAATGTACTAAGCGTACGAGGGTCTTTAAAATCCATAGATACCCTTAATACCCATCCAAGTGCCTTCCTCGCTTTCTTACTCAACTCATCAATATAGTAGGAGTACTTCAAGTCAGCAGTAAATAACACCCCAAGGTCCTTAACAAAATCTAGGGCACGTGGTAGCGGTGAACCAGCGAGCTCATAAGGATAATGAAGAGGATCACGCTTTCGGTGGAAAGAAAATACAAACGACTTATCGACAAACAGCTCTAAGCGGTTTTCGACACTCCACGAGTACACAGCGTCAATTTCCTGCTAAAACGCCGGCATTCTTCTTTGGTATTTAGTGAAGCAACCAATTTAACATGGCCAGCAAAAATTAATATCATAAAGTAGTCAGATATCAAGTTAGGGAGATCAATAACAAATATTAAAAATTCCAGTGGACCCAAATTGCTTCCCTGACTTATTTCCGACCGAGTGTAATAACGCTTTGAGATGCAACCGCCATATTGAACATACTGCATCCTGTCCGAGAAATAACTGGCAAAAATATGCAGTAGTTGTGGTGTAAAGCCAATAGCAGCCATTTTGCGGAGCAACACATCATTGTCGACGCGATCGAAGGCCTTGCGGAAGTCAAAGTTGGCTACATCAACTTGCTTTTTGTTATCAACTTCAGTAGAAGCATGCTGGACGAAGGATAATAAATTAGTTGTTGTAGACCGACCTGGCACAAATCCATGCTGAGCGTCACACAACCAAGGTGTTATCTGGTTTAGTATACGACGGTAAAGAATTGATTCGAATACTTTTGCATATGGCGATAGTACAGCGATTGGTCTGTAATCACCAACTATGGACTTTGATCCCGATTTAAATACCGGAATGACCCTCGTTAACTTCCAGGAGGAAGGGTAAGTACAACGCGCTAAGATTGTATTGTATATAAATAGTAGCGGGGCACACAGCACCTCACGACAATCTCTCAGAACGTAAGGCGGATAGCCATCTGGGTCGCATGAGAATTTGGGCTTTAACCGCTTTAGCGCCATCAGCAGCTCCGTCTGACTAATTTCGCCGATGTGCACCCGAGCCGCCTGGTTACCGCCTGACTCAGATGTTAGAGTCTCCTGGACCGAGAGTTTAGGGACATTATCTAAAAATACACCTTTGAAATGGTTAGCAAAGTTTTCTGTAATTACGGCAGGCGGGTCATCAAAATCACTCTTTTTATAGGTCCAAAACTCATTTCGATTATTATTTATATTTTGTTCCATTTTATTTAAATACAACTGAAAGGCTACCTTAATTTTTGACTTGACTAATTTTATATAAATACAAAAAGAGTTAAAAAAGTTTATACTGGACGGATGATAGTGACGCTTGGTGTCATGAGAATATTAATTGATACTACTGTTCTAGTATTTTCAAACTGATTTGTGTTTTTATGTAGACAAATATTTTTATATTGTTTTTTTATTATCATTTTGACATATCTTTTTACATATTGACATGAACATTTTATAACTTAAACTTAGCATTTATTAGTTGATAATCTGACTATAAAAAAAAGTGATAAACTATATGAGACAGGTGGATGATGTTTTGCTTAGTATTTTAACTTACTACCTCATTAGATAGGTAGACTAAGATATATATATTTTTTTCTCATGGCACAATTTCCTTCTGTCTTTTATATTTTTATCCTTATATAATATATTGTTTAGTATTATTTTATATAAGTTAAAAAAGAAACTGTAATAGTATTAAGACATATTCAGAAAAAAAAATAATGATAAAAAAGACATGATCTTGCTAAGTTTCTTGCCCTTCTTCTTAGCAAGATTAATCGAATGGGCGGATTTAGGCATTATATCTATTTATAGTTTATTTATCTATTACCTTATTTATTCATTGCATTATGTAGGTATGTATATAATAATGTATGTATATAAGTAATAATAGTAATTTTATTTCAGACAATTTCAAGACCATATCTGTACATATACAATGGTATCTAAACTACTTAAAACTAACACATGAATAAAACAGATCTAAAAAACTAATACTTAATACTAAAAACAGATTTTGTTCTTAAAACTAGTTTCCAAACAAGAGGACTATCGTGTCTCTCAGCAATTGCTTTGAGGATACTGCTACCGCTCTCCCGCACTCTACTTAGCAATGAGGCCGACTTCTTGCGCCAGATTGCATCAAAACTATCTGTGCGCGTCTCAACGAACATTCCTGATGCACTGCAGAAACGAGGTAGAGGAAGCAGTGCCCTGAATGCATTATTAAATTGGACTCGCAGAGCATTGTAAGCCCTTTACAATATGTAATTTTTTTGCATGTTAGTATATATTTGGCTAGGCATTATATTTATTTATGGTCTATTCAGTTTATTTATCAACTTATTTATTAATTGCATTATTTAGGTATAATAATACTCTTATTCCGATAAGTCTTTTTATTTTATGCATGTGTACATATAAGTTTAGTAGCCCAACTTAAATACAGTTTTTTTTATATATTTCCCGTATCATATTTATTTCATCATAAAATATTATCTTTATACAGATTAGATTTGACATGTAAAACGTATACTTTATGTATCTATTTTACAAATAAACAATTTGAATTTGGAATTTGAATTTGAGATTTATAAAGTTTTAAATAATAAAATTTTGACTTTATGTCACGAATAATCTCTGCAGTGTACCAAACTGGATACGAATACTTGTCGTCGGCAATAATGTAATTTTTCTAAGGAACACAGCCATCCATTGTTCAACTCTCTCGTAAAAAAACGCAACTGCACTATTGACGTCACTAAGCTCGTAAATTGGTGACCAGCCAATAGACTGCAACCTAGAGTAAAGTTGATGAAAGTCAGCTTTTCTAAAGTTCCAGTCGTTGCCGTCACTAGCATCCCCACGGGCGACGGGGACCGGATGCCGCGGGCGCGTCAACGTCACGTCGATCCAGAGCGGCGGATGCTCGCGTTCGCCACGCGGGGTGGGGGGCACGACGCCCGCCACAGCCGCGCGCACGCTTACACTACCCTCCTCCATGTCGCGGAGCACGAGATCCAAGTAACGCCCCAAACCGTTCTCTACTGTATTATGTTGGTGCAATCCAACACGTGTGGTGAAGTACTCATAGTGATCACGCACAGTCTTACTTGCGGAATACAAATTAAAATCAGTATTCACAATTTAAAAATATCATATTAACTTTCAATATAATTGAAAAAGCTAAAATAGAGAGAGTCCTCACAGTGCGGAGGTAAATAAACAACACAACAGAGAAATCTAACGTCACGGTACGAAACAAATGCACAAATAAATTTGTCCTTTATGTCCTGGATTGGCAAATCATTGGCCGGGCACGCACGCAGTGTAGCGGTCATCGCGCGGCCAGCAACACGCAACCTCCGTCGCGGCCGTCGGCGCGGTCACGCCGCAGCACGCAGTAGTCGGGCGGGCACAGCTCCGCGTCGAACACGAAGTCCGCCAGCCAAGTCTCAGTTATTGCGATCAAATCAGCCCCACTCGATCTTATACCGAATTCCGCTTCTCTTACTTTACTTTTTATGCCTCCAACATCCTACTATCCTACTTCCTACTAATATTATAAATGCGAAAGTTTGTGCGTGTGTGTGTGTATGTTTGTTACTCTTTCACGCTGAAACGGCTGAACGTATTTGGATGAAATTTAGAATGGATATAGCTTATAACCTAAATTAACACATAGGCTACTTTTATCCCTGAAAAATGCATGGTTCCTGTAGGATAGATCAATATCATTGAAAAATTAGGTGTGTAATTAGCGCGGTCTATTCGTTTGTGGTGAAATAAGACAAGGCTTTGTTATTTCATACATCAGGTGTCAAATTGGCGCGGTATTTAATCGTTGGTGGTGAAATAAGACAAGGCTATGTTATTTCATACATAATAATAATAAACCAAAATATAAATCCTAGATAGATGAAAAAAACGGCCAAGCGCGAGTCGGACTCCCGCACGAAGGGTTCCCTACTATATATCACATAGGGTGAGAGGTAGAGAGGGTTTGTGAGGTGTGTGCGTGTGTGTACGTTTGTTACTCTTCCACGCTGAAACGGCTGAACGGATTTGGATGAAATTTAGAATGGATATAGTTTGTACCCCAACTTAACACATAGGTTACTTTTTATCCCGGAAAAAAGCTTGTCGTTAAACCGAATAACACGCTGGTGGAGCCGCGGGCAAAAGCTAGTGTACATATAAAAGTTAAGTAATATATTTTCTTAGAAACCAGACATTGGCTTTTAATTTTTACTATTTATAAAATTATTAATAAGAGCAAACAAATATTGGACAAAATGCGCTATATTTCGACCCCTCAGTCGGGTCGTCATCAGGCGAATGGAAAATAAAATTATGACATAAATACACGTAAAAAACACTGACATAAAAAGTTATAACGAGAAAAAGCTAGATAATATTAAATATTGTAAAAGTTCAAACCACGTGCCCTGCTACTTATAAGACTTTCTTATAGATTATTCTGTACAAACAAACGTGAATGAATTTACAAGCTAAGAGTATTAGCAGGCACGTCCTGCCAAAGTTAGTCGTATCTTCTGTCAGTGGCAGACCCAGAATCGTGATTTGGGGAGGGTTGGTTTCATAGAGCTTTCTTAGGAAATCGTAGTTATTGTTATTTCCTGTGCTATCAAAATACGCGTAAATTCAAGACTGTAGTAAAACATAACTAGGAAATTGTCTTAATATAGTAATATTAAAGAAATTTGTTAGTCCTATAATGTATGACGGTGGACTAGGGCAGTAACAGAGTGTCGGCCGAGGCCAGGAAAGCGTTCAGTGGGTAGACCGATGGCCCGATGGTTGAGACGAATCGTCAAGGCTGTTGGTGGGCAATGGATGAGACTGACGAGAGACCGACTAAAATGATGGCAATTTGGTGTATAACGACTTAACTCATTTGACAGAACTAACCTTATTTTTTGCGTTCTGTCCATGCCTTTTAGATACAAAAAGAAAAAACCAGAAAGCAGAAAATTCGAAATATTTATTTTGTAACATAGATATCTAAATAAAGTATATTAAAAAAAAAAAAAAATCTTTACAAAAACAATTGAATATGAAAAAAATTTATAATAATACGGAAAATACATACAAAAAATATTTAGGTTGGGCTACTAAAATGTAATAAAATAAAGAAATATAGGAATAAAAATCTCTATACATATAAAATGCAACGTCTGTCTGTCTTTCTGTCTGTCTATCTGTCTGTTCGTTCGCTTATAACTTGAGAACCACTCAATGGATTTTGATGCAGTTTTCACTGAAAGATAAAGCATTTCTTCGGGAAGGTTTAAGGCTATGTATCATCACGCTATGACAAAAGGGAGCAGCGCAATGAGAATTTTAGTGAGACATATGGAAGGTTCGCCGCTGCAGCGTAGTCGATCGTCGCGGGTTCAAACCCAGACTGGTAAAATTTTTTTTTGACTTTTTTTTTTATATTTCCTTTTGTAAAAGAAATCCATCCATCAGCCTTTATTCGTCCACTGCTTGACATAGGTCTTTCCAGGATTTCGACATTCTTGGCGGTCCTCCTGGAAGAAATGCCCATACTCACACACGCTGGACAGGCGGGTTGGTGAGCGCGGTGCCGAAACCCTTGCACCAGTGACGCCGCTGCCCGTCACCAGTCTGTTTTATATAAGGCCCGGCCATTGGGGATGGATATACCGCCATCCAGCGGTCCCAAGCAATGGTGGGCCGCCTGGATTTGCCTGGGAGCTGTTCTCTTACTCTCCCCCGAATAACTTCGGGAGGATTTGCGAGTAAGATGGTGGTACCTCCACAGTCAAGCCCGGCATCAGCTCTACCACCTAAAAAAAATATTAAAGCTGAAATTATATTTCTTGACTGAGCAAAGACCAATAACTAAAATATTTTTATTTTCAAGTCCTTATAAAACGCCATCTCTGTGAAGCTATCCTGGATAACGGCTCAGTAAGCTGGCGTTGAAATGGTTTTTATTTTAATACACTAGATGGCGCTGCATGTTTCAAAATATCGAATTTGACGCAGTCTGGTTCAAATCAACTCACGTTAAAGTTTGTCTACACTATTATATAAAGAAGAAAGATTCGTTTGTTTGTTTGTTTGCATATAACGGGTAATATCTAGAACTACTGAACTGACTATAAAAATTATATAAGCACTCAATAAGATTTTTAGTTAATCATGTGGTATGTACTATATAAGTGCCGCCTTTGTACAATATGAAATTGTTTCTTATTAACCTATTTTATGTTTTTGTGGTGTAATAAATAAATAAATGTATGCCTTGCGTAGTGGTATGTAGTATCATCGTCGGGGTTTCAATCATCCACTGGTAAATGTTTGTTTTAGAAGAACACTCAAGTTTAAGTTTATTTGATCGGTATTGATGAGTATTTTTGTAAAATTTGTGACCAGGATCTAATGACGGGACTGGGAGGTGGGTAGGGGATCTCCTCAACGGACAACAGCAGACCCTTCGAGTTTGGACTTATTTGATTGGTATTTATTAGTACTTTGGTAAAACATGGTGACCAGGGTCTGATGATGGGACTGGAAGGTAGGTACGGGATCTCCTCAACGGACAACAGCAGACCCTTTGAGTATGGGCTCATTTGATTGGTATTTAATAGCACTTTGGTAAAACATGGTGACCGTTGCATATTGTCGTTCAAAAAATCATATTCTTTTGTTTTCCTTATTTCCACGAAAATCTCTTCGACGCGGGCGGAGCCGCGGGCAAAAGCTGGTTCTGGTATAAAAAACTAATTACCTTGCTACAGATAGCCGAAACACTATTTGGACTCAGATTTACGAAAATTCTACCATATGCTTAGTCTTAGACGGGGCGGCCTGGAACCTGGATCCGTAAAGAATTCAAAGCTGTCTTCGGGGACTCCTACTTTGAACGAAGAATATTTGATGCTTCGTATGTTTAATTTATATGTATACCTCATATCCATACATATCGTACTTTTTTTTCTCCTAAGAAAATCTATTACTTGATCGACGGTTATATTTGTCTCAAGACCCCATACATGAATATATTTGAGGATATCAACAGTTTTCAGAACATCATCCTACAGACCTGCTCCATTAATAGTGTTACGTAGTACCGGCGCACGAAACGAAATCTCACACATCATGGAACGCGTAAGAAAGTTCGTAAATAATAAAGGGCTTAATAAAGACGCTTCCGGGCCTAGGTCCCTACTGGACAATGCGAGAAGTTTCCGCCATTGAGCTCGAAATGTCTCGGACGAAGAAGTGAGAGGAAGCATTCGAGTTGGAAAGGGACGGATACAGACTGGAGTCCTTGACAAGCTGACGTGAAGCGTGACGCGTGTTCCATAATGTGCGAGAGAGTTCTAGACAGATCGAGAAGCCGACGTATGGTATAAAAACGGGACAGATAGCGGTCGAGAGTTCAGTTCAGTTTTAACTTCGAGGCAAAGCGGAAACTCTAGTGAACGAAAGGACAACTCTAGTAGTGACTAGTGAAGTGCGACTGTATAGAGCGAATATAACCCGGTAACGATTCTAGTTAGTAGTGGTGATACATTTTTCAAATTATAGTGCGGATAAATTAGGCATTCCAGCGAGTCCATTGAGTTCAGTTAGTAATTCCAGTTGTTACTTAGTTTTAGTTGTGTTTAAATAGTGTGTGTGATTACAAATAAAGACAGTTAGTGATTTTTGGTACAAATTGGTATAAAATTAATTTATCCCGAACCCCAGCTCGTAACAATAGGTTTTTCATTTGAGGTAAACCTACGAATAGGTCGATTCTGAACTTTGGTCCAACCATCCTCTAAATCAAAAGAGACGGGTTTGCCGGCTGTGATAAAGGAGTCATTAGTTACTTCGAGATCGTCTCTGGCCGGGACCGGTGCTGCCATCTGGGACTCTGCAAAGTCGGTGGCCCGGCAGGCTTGCGTGGAAAATTCCCATCTGCACCTACAGCTGCAAGAGCGTATGCACGTCTAGTACGTCTCGTAACCGGTCCGCCGCCCACCACAATGTTGTTAGCGCAGCCAACCACGACGCGTAGCTGTTGCTTCCCTCCAGGTGAACCACTAGTAGCGTTTTCAGGTAGCAAGAAAACGCTTACCGGTAAGGGCAATGATTGCTCACAACTGCGATCAGCAACTACCTCACAATTGTTGAATATATTCGAACAATTTGCGCACTGACATACCTTGCTCAATTCCAGCAACTGGTCTATTTTTCCAGATTGTAGCTTAATTACATCTTCTAGTGATAATATTTTTTGCTCTAACGTTGAAACCACTTTTGTGAAGTATTCACTAAACTCCTTAATAATAATAATAATAAAATAATTTAATTCGGACAGGATCCATAAAGTGTTAGTAATACAATATAACTTATAAACACTAGTTTACTAAAGCTCACTTGATGACATTTTTAATATTTAATCCATATATATTTTATAGGTGGTAGAGCTGATGCCGGGCTCGACTGTGGAGGTACCACCATCTTACTCGCAAATCCTCCCGAAGTTATTCGTGAGAGAGTAAGAGAACAGCTCTTAGGCAAAACCAGGCGGCCCACCATTGCCTGGGACCGATGGATGGCGGTTTATCCATCCCCAATTGCCGAGCCTTATATAAAACAGACCAGTGACGGGCAGCGGCGTCACTGGTGCAAGGGTTTCGGCACCGCGCTCACCAACCCGCCTGCCCAGCGTGTGTGAGTATGGGCATTTCTTCCAGGAGGACCGCCAAGAGTGGTGAGATCCTGGAAAGGCCTATGTCCAGCAGTGGACGAATCAGGCTGATGGATGGATGGATGGATATATATGGGAGCTATACATAAAGCTGTAACGTACGTCACGCCGCACTCTCACAAAATAGAAGACATAGTAAAAGATGACTGAAAATGAAATAAAATTACAGACTTGTATAATTTTGTTGCAATAATCAGGATACCCAAACATTTACAGTTACACAAATATATACCTACTAGGTTTTGCCCACGACTTCACCCGCGTTGAATTATTGTATATGTATTCCTATAAAATCTGTCAATATTTTTCGGAGTGTTACCTACAGTAAACACAGCTGGTGAAATGTGTGAAATGAGTCTCTGTGTTTCCCATTTGGTATGTTTCTTTGTGGAACTGATTTATGGGATAAAAAGTAGTTTTTGTCATATTCTAGATCTAGAACATTATTTGTGCAAAGTTTCAGCTCAATCGGTTCGGTAGATACGGCGTGAAAGAGTAACAAACATCCATCCGTCCATCCATCCATACATCAAAACTTTCGCATTTATAATATTATTGGGATGGGATTAGTGGGATAGTGGGATGGGACGATCTTCTAAAGTTTATTAAGTAAGTTTGAATAAACCGCTTCAATTGATTTAATTATTTATTTATTTACTGTATATAAAAAATTTGTCACCTTTATTGTACTCTGTTTTAGACTTCTTTTTGATTCAGTTCTTTTAAATTTTTTTTTTGTTTTTCGAGAAAGCGCGTGGTATTTCGGTTGTCATAACAGCCGCGGCTCACAACAATTAATTATATTTGATGCGTAAATGCACACATGTATAATATAGTAGCAAAGCTAACATTAATAATAAACGCATAGAGCCGACGCGTGGCGATTTTAGCTCCGTGAACTTCGGGCTCTTTTAAATATAAATATTGCTTGTTTCCAAACAAAATATATACTAGAGATTAGTTTAGGTATTAAAAAATATGTTCCAAGCATAAGGCAGCCAAAACAACCCATTTTTATACGTTTCTTCATACCATGTGCCTGTGCTCGTTTTTGCTTCCACATACATCCACGAACTCACGCAACTCCATTCCTTAACGACGCCAACATGCTTAAAATAAGAGGTAGACAGCGCTATCATCTCGCTTGTCTTTTGTTTGATATTGTTAAAACATCTTCCCCAAAACATTTATTTGACAAACTTAAATGGTCTTCCTCCTTATACAGGATGCGTAGTACCAGGGTGGGTTCTCTTTGTGTCCGTCACATAAATCTGCGGCATTCAGGGGTAGCTTTAGGTATTCGGCATCCAAGTGTTGGAATAATATTCCACCCCCTTTGCGTATTTTGAAGTGTAAGACCACTTTTAAATTATAATTCAAAATTTATCTCCTTTCTTTGCAATAATACTTGCCAACCTAAAGAAACAAAAACATTTTTCATTAAAATATTTTTATTTTAGTTTATATATAGGTATATATGACCAAATATGATTACATCCAATCAATCATACATTAAATTATTTCTTGTATAAGTTTTATGTACAATTTTTCTTATGTATCTGCAACAATGATAACAAATAAATTTAAAAGCACTACTATATTTTATTTCTATAATACCTATTATAGCTATACCTGCATTTGTTTTATTCAGAAACCGCGCGCTATTTCGGTGTTCGTTCATCAACTGCAGGCCCTAGCAGAATAACAGCGTTGCGGGTTGTTACTGGTAACACCCGTAGCATATGCTGAGTTAGGGTCCTTTTTATTGCCACGACACATGACCTTACTTGTTTATGCTTTTATGTATCGATGTTTGTTTGCATTTATTTTAATATTTGTTATGTTAAAAATTGTTTACTTTCGTGTGTGTTGTGGCACTTAAATAAACGTATCTTTATCTTTAAATTTAGCTTATTTTTTGTATGGAAACTTGCCACGCTATTTAATCCTTATGTTTGTTCTGCTACTTAGTAATAATTAGCAGTTAGAGCTGAGAATGATGTTGGTGAATTGGTGATGGTATAAACTTAGAAAATGCTTCAGCAGCTATTAATGCCATTAATGATGATCTGATTTCAATTTTGAGGTGGGCGCAAGACTACGGTCTTCTTGTCAACCCGAAAAAATCTCAGGTTATCATCATTGGTAGTAAGCGTTTGAGAGATACCATCACCTTCGGAACTTTACCATGCGTGTTGTATAATTGTGAAATAATCCCCTTTGCTGACAAGGTAAAAAACCTTGGCGTCTTCATGGATGGCAATTTATCATGGCAATTATTTATCATATCAATGAAATTAGTAGAAGCATGCACTTCTCGTTCCATTCGCTCAAAAAACTCCAATATTTCTTGTTGCCTTTTAAAACGAAAGTCATGCTTGCACAAACTTTGTTATTGTCACGATTACCCTGACGTGTGCTTTATGGATGCCACTGAGGAACTTGTCAACAAGCTCGAGCGTCTCCAGAATCTTGCCATACCATTTGTCTTTGGTCTACGCAAGTATGATCATGTTACAGAGTACAGGCGCAAACTAAAGTGGCTATCAGTTCGCTCTCGCAGAAATATGCACATGCTTAGCGTCTTGTTTAATATTTTACATAACCCCTTTGCCCCTCCGTATCTTCGCGAACGTTTCGGTTTACTTCCCCCACGTGACAGGCTTCAAAGAGCGTGTGACCTCAGGACCTTGCAAGTGCCTCAATGTAATACAAAATTTTACTCTAAATCATTTACAGTACGAGCAGCTAAAATGTGGAACACACTGCCTAAGATTCTGAGAGATAGTCCGTCAATATCTTCATTAAAACGTAAATTAAAAGAGCACTTCCTCTCGTATGAGTAATATTTAATAATGTATTTTAAATTATCTAAGTATATATTAATATATATTTGTATTTATTCATTTATATCCATTATATTTATATCTATAATTTACATTTTTATTATTTTATTTGTATAGAATAAGTTGTTAAAATCCTTTTGTATACTTGCTGCCAACCTATTTCGTGTATTCTTTCACCATAGTACTGGTTGGCTGGAAGAAACCTCTTGAAGAGGTAAGCTCGCCTTTGTGCGTTTTAGTTTAAGTTTCTGTGTGTGTACAATAAAGGATAAATCTGTGGCGTAGATAAATAAACAAATGAACACTTTATTTTTGCAATATAGATACATAAATACACTTATCGCACCTTATGATTTATTTAATAAGACGAAAATACAATAAATTTATTAGGTTTTGGACTAGCTTATATTTAATAAGTCATTACGCGTACAAACATACATGAACTAAATTAAAGGTATATTTAATTTATACAATAACATATATGCGAATATGATAATAATAGCCAGTCATATACTTAATACTAATAGGTTACATATACAGGGTGTTTTAATAGTCGACGTTATCCCTTGGAGGGCTGATAGGCCATGAATTCATGAATGTCCAGAATATCAAAATATGACCTGAGTAAAAAGTCTATAGTTTTCGAGTTACTTTTGTGAATTTCATAAAATCCGACATCTTAGATGAGTCTTTTCAGTGCCATAGCTACACAATTCCATATTCCAAGATTATAATTTTTGTTTCGCAATCCTGAATAGTTCTGCTATTGATCCTAATCCAAAATAAAACTAATATGATACGCCTTTGTAATGAAAAAAAAACCATTTTTAACGAATTATAACTTTTGAATTTTTCATTTTCTAACTTTGTCTCTCCATACTGTGAAAAAAATGTACTACGCTTAACTGGCAAGTAATTTTAAATAATAGATCATTTCGGGTAATTTCTTATATAGCAAAACAATTGCCATGTTTTACTGGCGTTACTATCTATCTCACTCTGATTTATGCAATTTAATACCTATCACTCCTTTCTAAAAGGTTGCCGTGGCAGGCAGTTTGAACACTGCTTCTAATTTCAATTAGTTTTTGTTATTAAATACCTACCACTTAAGTTTAACAAGTGTTTTCATTCGAATTTCTAAGTATTTAAATATTTTTAAGATGAGCTTCTTTTACAGTAGAATAGCAATGTACTTTTTTTTTAAGTAAAACATGGCAATTGTTATACTATTTAGGAAACTACACTAAATGACCTATTATTTGAAATTACTTGTCAGTTAAGCGAAGTACATTTTTTTCACAGTATGAAGAGTCAAAGTTAGAAATTAAAAAAATTCAAACTTAGGATTCGAACAAAAATGTTTTTTTTCAGTACAAGCGCGTATCATATTATTTTTATTTTGAACTAGGATCAAAAGCAGGGCTATTCAAGTTTGCGAAACAAAAATTATAATCTTGGAATATGGAATTGTGTAGCTGTGTCACTGAAAAGACTCATCTAAGATGTCGGATTTTATGAAATTCACAAAAGTAACTCGAAAACTATAGACTTTTTACTCAGGTCATATTTTGATATTCTGGACATTCATGAATTCATGGCCTATCAGCCCTCCAAGGGATAACGTTGACTTTTGGGACACCTGTATAATGCTTAACTCCGCCCATTCGATTAGTCTTGTAATATGAGGTGCTCAATATCGGGTCACCTAAGCCCTTAATTACAGAATTTGGTGTACCTTCGCTGCTTCTTTTTGCTACGGAGCGGCGTAGCAACTGCTACGAATCCGTAGTTTTTCTGCTACGCCGCGTATTATTGACTTTTGACATTAACTGGTATCTTTAAATGAAAGCAGGTCATCTGCACTATACCTACAATTAAAAGATATTGTTCACGTTTCCTTACTAATTTAGGGCAATACTGTGAATGTTGTGTGGGTAGGTCAGGTCCAAATGTTTTATCAATTGCGCGTTGTGTTTTTTTGGGAATGTTTTTCAGTGGAACATGTCGTGTCATACTATCCTTCTGTTTACACTCGGAATGGGTCAGGGAATGCAAACATGTGGTCTCGCTATACACTTGCGATACATGCCCGAAATGACCTTCGCAATTGTTGAATCATAATTGTTCATCATAAATACTTTATTGCAGAAAAATACAAAAAGGCGGACTTAATGCATAAAACATTATCTACCATTCAGTCCATAGATGGTACAAGATGAATAGGTAGGTGGGCGTGCAGTAAAAAAAAATACAATTATAAATTAAATCAAGATATTCCTAACTAGGTACCATATACGTGAAAATAATTCATAACATTAGAACGCCGATGCTATTTTAACTTATGTGAAAAACCTCTTAACCATTACATATTTTGTTGGAACCCCTTCCTAAATAGCCAGATAACTTACGCATACTTCGCATACGGTACCCTAAATAGTTACCAAAATGCTTTTTCTTACGTTTTGTTTTCTACACTCTTGCTGGTAAAATCAAATCGGCACATTTTTATATGAAAACCATGTAATTTATGCACCATATTACCCTATGATTAGCGATAGGGCTTAGCACGCATCATAGTGGGATGTAATAATCGTTGGCGAAACGTGGGCTTACGAGTGTGGGCTGTGACTTGCACTTTACAGTTCATGATCGGAAACACCTCTAACACCCCCTTCGAGATTCATGCATCTGACGATTTATTTCAGTTTATGAAATAATTCGTTACAGAGCCAACTGAGGTATTCCACACACGTCTGCTTTTTCCGCGAAATGGTATACGCTTTCTTTCGTTCCGTCTCTTTCCCTCTTTATGATAGCTCCCATAAAAGTGAAAGAGAAAGCTATAATTCTTCATTTTTGTTATAATGGTCAAAAAGTTAGGGAAATCCATAATAAAGCTAATTGTCTCGACTATCCCTAGGGATAATTACATACATTGACATGTCTTCTCCCAAAATAATTAGAATGGGCCGGCCTTTACTCCATCAATAATAAATTATACACAAATTCTTGTACTTTTATTCCACATATATTTATTTTTATTCTAACTTAGGCTACCGGTTTCGTATTACACATCATCGGGCCAACAAATTTTTAATTATTTAACATGACAGAAAGAAAACAAAAGAAAACATTTTTAACAAGCATATATAAAATAAACAGAGGTGAATCACCACAGCTTGCGTTTCAAAATGGGTCTACGTCAAGGTTAAATCAATAAATAATCTCAAAAAATAATAAATAATAATCTAAATAATAAATTTACTCCATCATTCGTTTGTTTGCGATAATGTTGTTTACGCGATTTCCGAATGTCAACCGTGACTTGCATTTCACAGTGCATACTTTATAGTCACGATGTATTTATTTTCATTTCATACACACATGCATATTCAATATTTCATAAAATTCAAAATTGAAATAATTTATTTTGTAAAATATATATAATTATCATGACCAGATCATAGAATTGAACATTTCATGAAAAGGTCGACCATTTCATGAAGTGATCGTATTTCATGAAATAGTCAAACGTCGCTGACCAAATCGTTAAACGTTGAACATTTAATGATCTGATCAGTGACAGTTGGCTATTTGCAAATATTATTATTAAATATAAAAATATTATACATTATTATACAATATAAAAATATTATACATCCATGAAATAGTCAAACGTCGCTGACAATTGCAAATAGCCAACTGTTACTGATCAGATTATTAAATGTTCAACGTTTAACGATTTGGTCAGCGACGTTTGACTATTTCATGAAATACGATCACTTCATGAAATGGTCGACTATTTCATGAAATGTTCAATTCTATGATCTGGTCACGACATAATATAAAAAATAATAATACGGGAAATACAAATCAAAAATATTTAGATTGGCCTAATAATGTAATAAAATTATACACCTGCATAAAATGAAGTAATATGGACATAAAAATATTATACATCCATAATGCAATCAACAAATAAGTTGATAAATAAACCATCAATAAAAATAATGCCTAACCTTCCGCCCATTCGATTAGTCTTGCTAAGAAGAAGGGTAAGAAACTTAGCATACATACGTACAGCAAGTCGTAGCGTATGCCGACCTCGTGCCTGCTGGACCGACTGACGTGTGGGTGGTGGCTTGAGGAGGACGGAGGACTGCCAAGAGTGGCGAAATACTGTAGAGGACTATGTTCAGCAGTAGACACTGACTGATAGAAGGATAGATGGATGGATATAGTTAATTAGTCGCACCTGTCTTATATCCTAACACATTTCATTTGCTTTTCTTATTCAAGGTGCTCTACTAAACTAGTTCTTCTTCAAAACTATGATAGAAATTAATTTCTATATTTTAAACACTTGGTGATTTATACATCGCAAGGAGATAACAAATTCAATTGTTATCACTGCGGTACAGAAAATCAGAAAACAAAATCTGGACGTCAGGAGCTCTGAACCGGGATTCGAACCCGGGACCTCTCGCTTACCGGGCGGTTGCTCTTCTACTGAGCTATATAGTTCTGAGATACTGATTACGTCCAGATTTACTTTTCTGATTTTCTATACCGCGATGATATAAAATTTAGTTAGTTCTTCTTCAGCAGCAAGTCAAGACCTGCAATTTACAATAATTAATTAAATTAATTAAATATAGAAAACTTCTTAATATTAAACAAGAAAAGTGCCTAGAACCCATCAACTAATTTACCTGCATCTAGATCCTAAGTGCTCTCCATTGAGGGTTCGTTTCATCTAATTAACAAGGGTCTCTGAAATATTCGACTGTAAAAGTTTCGTAGGGCTGCCTCTTGCTGGAATACTAAATTACTCACGACACTCACAAATGGGTCAGGGATGTAATAGAGCTCCGCATCCGCAAGTGCAGAACCTCCGCATGAAATAGTAACTCCGCCTCCGCAACTTCCAAAAAAAACTGGTCAAGTGCAAGTCAAGTCGCGCCCTGAGGGTTCCGTACCATTTAAATAAGTTAAAAGACTAATGCCCGTTTTCACTAACCATAGGAGACGCCTATATATTTAGGAGTTGCCTAGAGTAAAAACACGTTTCACTAACTCTTAAATCATGACTAACGACGTAAGGAATCACATAAAGTTACGACACCGATTCGGGAGTGCGTAATGCTCACGCGCCCCTAAACTGACACATGCATGTGACAGTCGCGATTTTGAGATTTAAGCTTATTGTAGTACTGTGAAACGTCAAAAAAACCGGAAACAGACAACTTGACAAACAAGACAAGTATCAAAAACTTAGGCTACTCTTGGGTTAGGAATCACATAGTAAAAATAGTTTGGTGAAATAGAACTTTATGGTATGCATAAACCTAAACTAGGAGTTACTTAGTTGGGCGTCGCCTTGTTCGTCGTTAGTGAAAACGGGCATTAAATGATTTGAATAAAAATTGTAAACTTATCGAAATTTAATAAAATACAATATTTAGTCTATGTCTATGCATTATGGATTCTATTTAGTTCTTATTCTATGGTCTATGGTCTATGTATTATTTAGTCTATGATAGAACTTACCTTCAACATTAGAGTGCGTTTTACCGAATACCATTCATCATAATTTGTGCCTTGCCGTCATGTTGGCATCACCGCTTGTCAAGTTTTTGCTGTCATTATAGTTGCCAGTCAGATTTTCCCAAATTATTTGATAAAATTATGTATTATTATTGCCAAAGCCGTTGAACAATAGTGCAAAAGAGATTGTGTTGAAGGTACGCCTTTTGTGAAAGAGAAAATGCAAACAATGCACCGTGATTCCTCTCGATCAGGTTCGATCTCGTGTCACTGCCATGACGGGTTAGTAAAAAACCAATTTCATGGGCAAATAATAATTTGCACTTTTGCAGGCATATCGGAAAAAAACGTTTACATTAATTCGCTTGGAAAAATGCGTCAAAAACGTAAAAAACGGGAGCTCGGCGATTTAGAACAAACGTCCTCGAGCTAGAACAAGAAATAAAAAATACCGTTTTATTTAGTACAGAGATACATGTATAGATATTCATACCATTAGATCATACGTATTGCTTGCGAAATACAAATCAATAAATAATTGATAATTTTGATTTTTTCATTCTGTAGATTTTATTTCCATTAAAGAGTAGTCTAATTAATATATAAAAAACGCAGTTAAGTAAATATTATGAACGTGTAGTAGGGTGAATGCTACGTGATCCATTGGCAACATTATATGCAGTGCTACCATTTCCTAAGCCAGGGGACTTCTTATAGTGAATGGTCTGTACCTATGGCACTATGTTGGCCTCCCTGTCTTCTAAACGTAATGATTGGATAAAACAATATTTTATGAATAGGGATTGGATAAACTAAACTGGATTGCATTGCTGCCAACATAACGCCATAGGTAGTATTCGGTGAAACGTATTCTAACAGACATTTTTGTAATATGGGTCTAACGGAAAGCCCTCTGTGAAGAGTCTGCATGGAGGCCGAAGAAACGCCGACCCACGTGACTATAGACTGCGTACGGTCAGAACACAACAGGCTAAGATCCTCGGTGAACCGGGGATGCTCCACCAGTCCTGTGGTGACCTAGGCCGCCTCTTGGGATTATGGCTGGGCTGGCTAGGATAGCTGTTCCCACTATTTCTACGTACAGAGGTCCAAATGACAGACTAGGTTCGGAAACTGAGCCCGCCAAAGAAGAAAGAAAACATCCAACTTCGCACTGCCTCCATTACATCCCAGAAATGGATACCTAAAAAAACCGGACAAGTGCGAGTTAAATCTCTTCTTCTTCTCTATCTCTATCTCTATACATATAAAATACAACGTCTGTCTGTCTGTTCGTTCGCTTATAACTTGAGAACCAATCAATGGATTTTGATGCAGTTTTCACTAAAAGATAAAGCATTCCTTCGGGAAGGTTTAGGGCTATGTATCATCACGCTATGTGAAAAAAGGGAGCAGCGCAATGAGAATGTTAGTGAGACATATGGAAGGTTCGCCGCCGTAGCATAGTCGATCGTCGCGGGTTCAAACCCCGACCGGTAAAATTTGTTTTCACGTTTTATTTTTTAATCTTTTATTTTATTTTCAGAAAAAATATTTCCGTTTGTAAAAAAAATATTAAAGCTGTAATTATATTTCTTGACTGAGCAAAGACCAATAAATAAAATATGTTTATTTTCAAGTGCTTAGAAAACGCCATCTGTAGAAAGCTATCCTGGATAACGGCTCAGTAAGCTGGCGTTGAAATTGTTTGTAAGCTGGCGTTGAAGTTGTTTTTATTTTAATACTCTAGATGGCGCTGCATGTTTCAAAATATCGAATTTGGCGCAGAATCTTGTTCAAATCAACTCACGTTAAAGTTTGTCTACACTATTATATAAAGAAGAAAGATTTGTTTGTTTGTTTGCATATAATGGGTAATATCTAGAACTCCTGAACTGACTTTAAAAATTCTTTAAGCACTCAATAAGATTTTTAGTTAATCGTGGGGTATGTACGCCTTGCGTAGTCGTACGTATGTAGTCTCATCGTTGAGGTTTCAATCATCCACTGGTAAATGTTTTCTTTAGGAGACCCCTCAAGTTAAGTTGGTATTTATTAGCACTTTGGTAAAACATGGTGACCAGGGTCTGATGATGGGACTGGAAGGTGGTTATGGGATCTTCTCAACGGATAAGAGTTTGAACCCTTAGAGTTTGGGCTTATTCGATTGGTCTTTACTAGCACTTTGGTAAAATATGGTGACCAGGGTCTGATGATGGGACTGGAAGGTGGGTACGGGATCTCCTCAACGGATAACAGCAGACCCTTAGAGTTTAGGCTTATTTTGTTGGTATTTATTAACACTTTGGTAAAACATGGTGACCGTTGCATATTGTCGTTCAAAAAATCATATTCTTTTGTTTTCCTTATTTCCACGAAAATCTCTTCGACGCGGGCGGAGCCGCGGGCAAAAGCTAGTAAATAAATAAACTTTTTATTTCGGAAACCAATAAATTAAACTTAAAAATTAAAATAGTTGGACTCGTCTACCGAGGGTTCCGTTAAAGACTATATTTTTTATGATTTAATTACAAATGTGTAGTTTTCCCTGTACTTGTAGTAGGTTGCCAAATTTCATGGTTCTAAGTCAACGGAAAATACCCTATAAATTTTTATTCTCTTGAGAGTGTCGAAATTTACGCCTTTTGCGGCATAAACGGCCGTATCTTATTTTACGTTAAATTAGAAGTTTGATTTTTTCACAGCTTTAAGGGACTGTAGGCTTGAGTAAAAGGTTTTAATTTCAACTCGATACCTCCACGCGTTCCCAATATAAAGGATAAAACAGACGGACGGACCGACGGACGGATGGACGGACGGACAATAAAGTGATCCTATAAGTTCTCTGTTTTTTCCTCTTGAGATACAAAACCCTAAAAATAATAAAGATTTAAATTTTTATACTATTTTGTGAAGAAATTCTTTGTGAATTTAGCATTAAACAAATTAAAAAGATTACTTTCGTATATAAAACAAAGGAAACTGTTCTATGTTCAAAATAAAAAATACATCTTTTGTTACTTTTGTCAATCAATCAATCAATCAAAGCCGTTTTATCTGGCTTCCTATAATGTGTCTCCGCACATTAGTTCCGCCAATATCTAGTTTTAAGTGAATAGACTTGCTGGAAGTTTTCAAGTTAAAATTTGGTTAACTTGAGTTCTGAAGCGTTAACCTACAACAAAATATAAACAACATTACTAAGCAAGTACACAATATATACACAGAGGAAAATAAACATTAATAAAACCGTAATATGTTACCTACAATAAATACTGAATATTATTAAAACACTAGTAAGTACCTATACAACACACTATGCTACTTTTATAGTTTTATATTATTTAATTTAATAAACTTACATAACGTGTATACAAAATGACTATATACAAAAGTCAGCAGAAAGCTGAAGTTAGCGGGACGGGGGATTTGCGGAGGGAGAACATCATGTAAAGAATACTGTAATCTTTGACACTCAAAGAACATATGATCTACAGTCCCTTCATACAAGCCACATTCACAGAGGAAATGATCCCTCACCCTGATTTTTGCCAGAAAAACGGGAGAACATACATGACCTAGCCGGAGACGACAAACTATGGATGTGGAAATCTTATTAGCATCACGGTATTTAAAGAACCACGGGCGTTGAGGAATATCAGGTTGAATTGCACCATAATGTCTGCCAATTAATTTCTGGGACTCTTGCCATGACTTGGACCACGCCTTATCTAAATTGGTTAGCGCCAGAGGAAGAAGATCATGGTGGTAAACAACATTGTGTTCGGAAGTACCTAATTCTGCAGCGTCTTTAGCACATGAGTCAGCCATTTCGTTGCCTGAAATACCATGATGACCTGGAATCCAAGCGATAGCAACGTTAATGTGTTGTTCTTTGCACATAAAAAGTGCCTCTCTAATTTTTAGAATGATAGGAAAGCGGGACTTATTCTTAAAAGGATTAGACAAAATTGCTTGGAGACAACTCAAAGAGTCCGAAAAAATAATGGTGTTATTAAGTTTGTGAGTGTTGGAAAATGAGATTGCTTCCAAAATTGCAATTGCTTCTCCAGTGAAAACAGAAGCTTCTGGGGGACATTTAAAGTTGAGAATAATTTTATATTTGGGAATCCAAACTGCAGCTCCAACATTAGTTTCATTTGATAACTTAGAGGCATCAGTGAACATGTTCAGCCAGCCCTGCCAGTCTTTCTCCAAAATATACTGGAAGGATTTGTCAGCAACGGTCGAACCTTTATCTACGCCAAAATTCGTAATCACGTTTGGTTCAAAAATCAAGGCTTTGAAGGGAATATGAAATGGAGGGTTGATTTGTAATTTTACAGTGGGATGGTTAATTTTCGAAAGACTAATATAACTTCTTATAACACAAGGTAAATCTGATTCTGAGCTAAAACCGGATTGGGATACAAGGTTGAATAAATGCATTAACTTTGGTAAAAGAGGGTGATTCGAATTTTGAGCAATTTTGAAGAAAAACCTATCTGAAAGGTATTGTCTGCGTAGGTGTGGAGGAGGGTCGACACATTCTACTTGTAAGGCATTTTTAGGCGAAGATCTCATTGCACCTACAATAATTCTCAAACATTTAGCTTGAATTTTGTTGATTTTCTCAAATTCTGATTTGTTGCAGGGATCCAAAACAAAGCTACCATAATCCAAATGGCTCCGAACAATAGCATTATATAAAAGTTTTTGTGAGTAAGGATGAGATCCCCACCATACACCAGAGAGCGCACGGAGAACATTCACTCCCCTCTCGCACTTCTGAGAAATATAAGTGAAATGGGGCATGCCAGTAAGTCTTGAATCAAGGATCACTCCTAAAAACTTCACTTTATTTTCAATTTTAATGGGATCATCATTGTATTTTATTAACACTCCAGGGATTGAACGTTTTTTTGTAAAAATTACTGCGCAACTCTTTGCAACAGACAGGGATAACCCATTATTCTGAAGCCAATCATTAAGGTAAAAAAGAGCTGAGTTTAATCGATTAACTGCGGTTTCTACTGATAGGGATGAAACATAAAGTGCTAGATCATCCGCATATTGTAGAATGTTACAAAAAGAGTCCACAACTTTTTCAAGATCATGTGTATAAATACTGTACAAGATAGGACTGAGTACGGATCCCTGAGGAAGACCCTTCCAAACTCTCCTAGGTGGAAGAAGGGAATTATTATTTTTAATCTGGATAGATCTGTTAATGAGCAAGCTACATATGATACGAATCAGTTTCTCTGGGATCATCAGCTGATGCAATTTTTGCCTGAGTACAGGAAGAAGAACGTTATCATATGCAGAGGCTATGTCAAGAAAAACCCCGACAAGAAATTCTTGTTTCTTAAATGATGACCGAATGTCAATAGTTAAAATACTAAGACTATCCAAAGTACTCATACCCTTCCGGAAACCAAATTGAGATCTAGCTAGTAAGCATTTATTCTCTACTATCCACTCTAACCGGTTTTTAACCATTCGTTCTAAAATCTTTGCCAAACAACAAGATAATGCTATTGGCCTTCAAGCAGACGGATCAGAAGGATCCTTACCAGGTTTCAGAATCGGGATTATTATCTGGGTATTCCACTCATCCGGAGTAACTCCGTTCTCATAAAAGTGATTAACTAAATTTAGATAAAATAATTTTGTGGATTCAGAAGAGTTAATTAAGAATGAATAAGGGATGTTGTCAATACCTGGGGTGGAGTCAGTGAGGCCATGTATAGCGCACTGTAGTTCATTAAAAGAGAAAGGGGAATTCATAAAATCAAAACTATTACTGGGACATGAAGAAGGAGAAAAAGTAATGTGTAAAGAAGCAGGAGGAATGACCGGAGGGCAAGAAGGAGCTAGCCTCTCAGCAAAAGCTCCCACCCAAGAATCAGAATCATTCGAGGTAAGATTCTGAACATTAAGTGACCCTCGAAACCTTCTTATATTACGCCAGACTAAAGAAACTGGCGTTCTGGGGGAAAGATTCTCACAGAATTTATTCCAACCCTGTTTCTTTTTTTTTGAAAGCAGTCTCCTAGCTTGCGCTGCGATTTGTTGATAAGATAAAAAATTGCTCATGGACATATTTGAATTATATTTTTTTTCGGCTTGGCTTCTTTTCTTAACGGCGGCAGTGCAATCAGGATCCCACCATGGAGGGGAAAGCTTACGTCGAAAAGGATTTTTCATAGGAATATGATTTTTGGCAGAGGAGGAAAGGATGTCAATGAACTGAGAGTAATTGGAAAGAAAGTTTGCATTAGAAGTGGAAGGGAGTGAACAAATTTTTCCATTTACAGAAGATAAAAAGTTTTCCCAGTCTGCCTTATTGAGCCTATATTTTAACAAAGGGGAGTCATTACAATGGGAAGCAGAGTGATTAGGCATAGAAACTAATATGGGGAAATGATCACTACCATGAGTGAGAGGTAGAACCCTCCAGGACAAGACAGAAGAAAGAGATGGAGAACAAAGAGATAGGTCGACGGCGCTACCAGGATTTTCATTTGGACGAGTACGTCGAGTGGGAGAACCATCGTTCAGTATGCATATATTAAGGAAGTCAAAAGTTTCAACAAGATCGCTCCCAAAACTGTCAGTTTTAAAAGACCATGATATGTGATGGCCATTGAAATCACCCATTATAATAACAGGTGCAGGAAGAGATGAGATAGTAGAAATCAGTTCAGGTAGAACAGAAGGTCTAGGATTAGCTATATACATTGATAAGATTACCATGTTAAGGAATTTGATGGCAATAGCATTAATATCTTGACTGTGTACAGGGAGAGAAATTTGAGAAAAAGTGAAGTTTCGTCTGACAAGGATAGCACAACCAGCATATCCATCATCTCTGTCATCCCTAAGACAGGAGAAACCTGGTATCCTAAAATGGGATCCAGGAACCAACCACGTCTCAGAGATGGCAATGACAGCAGGATTGTGTTTATTAATTAAATACATAAGGTCTGGTTTTTTTGTGGAAACACTTCTAGTGTTCCACTGAAGAAAGTGGGTTACTGTTGAGTCCGTTAGAGCCATGGCTATTAATTAAAAGGAAGATTTCATTGAGTTTAGCAGCAACGTTGGACGGTAGGGAATCACTACATTTAGAAATTAAATTTATTAGGGTAGCTATTAAGAGCTCCATGAAACTTTCATTTGGTGAAATATCTGGAGGCTGGGTTAATGCACAACCATTAGGTTGGGATGAAGGGCCCTCAGAAACAATTTCTGCATGAGCCTTACGATTGTAACCTATATCTATAACTGGCCTTTGACGGGGTGGAGTAAAAATAGTCTTTTTGTGGGAGGAGCTGACAGCCCTAGAAAACGAATCCAACTGAGAAGGCGAGAATACTGCAACTGAAGATGGGATATGTTGTTGTGTGAGTTCCACATATGGTCTGCGGACTTGTGCAAATCGTGTAGAGGCATCTGCATATGAAATGCTTTCCTGGGACATGACAGTTTTAATGGACTTTTGCCGATTGTGCTCTGGGCACGTTTTATTAGTGGCAAAGTGAGTTCCCGAGCAATACAAGCATGTAGCCTGGATTTCAGGGACACTGCATCCCTGTCCCGAATGAGACTGGGCACATCGGAAGCACCGTGGTTTAGATCTACATTGGGCACTGATATGCCCAAACCGGCAACAGCTCAGACATTGAATTGTTGGTAGATGATATGTTTCTACTGGTAAAGAGGTGTAGAAACAAAAGATCCTTTTGGGGAGAACCTGGCCTCTAAAAGTAATCACCACAGATTGGGTAGGAATCCAGGAAGGGTTACCATCTGATAAGACTTTACGGTTAAGGCGTCTAGCCTTCAATATAATGCCGCAGGCATCAGGGAGTTCAACCGACTCAACAAACTCCTCCATTGACCAGTCAATGGGAACGTTTTTTACTATGCCCATTCGGGTAACATTGTAAGCAGGGATTTGTCCATGATATTTATTATTTTTCAGGGACACATTCTCAATAAATTTGTTGGCATCTTGCCCAGATTTAAATTCTACAGAAATTCTATTCCGTCCTACGCTTTTAATGCCATCCATTTTGATGTTAGTAATTTTATTATCCACTAAGAATTTTCCAAATTTAATGGGTCTGATGGAAGTACCAGACGAGGGTTCAGTTTCCTCGCGAGAAACATGGACTATAAAAGGGCCTAAATCCTTAATATCGTATAATTTGCCGCCTCCGAAGCTAGGGTGTACAAATGTTGTTTGTATGGATGCCATTGCTGGATTTACAATCGTACGTTTAGACAACATATTCTCTGAACCATCAGCAGGACGTTTTCTACTTGGCTCAGTTGCAGGTAGTGAGAACAGTTCAGGAGACAAAGGAGGCCCATCCGGAGGGTCCGGATCAGGAGGATCGGAGGAATCCATTTATGGAATGGATAACCTAAACGATCCTTTTAAAAACAATAATACTTACTAAATAATACAAAATTTACCACTAACAACACATAAACTACAATTAAAACTAAACAGATCAAGTTATTTGATGAAAAATATCCGAAAAATAAGCAAAACTTTACTAAGATGTCTGTTCACCTATAAACAAGAAAGCAGCATTTGCAAACACGTTGTTGCCAACACATGCAAAATAAAAAACAGATCTACTTTTGTCATGACATGATTCATACATAATTAAAAAAAAAGATATCGACATATCGACCGTCAAAGGAAGCACTAATACACCGGTGACAGAGGCGACTTGTCGGACTACGGAACCCTAAAAATAGGCAAATCGCAATATGGGTAATTTAGGTAATTTAGAATTAATTAAGTTTTCTTAATAAATGTAGTATTTCATACCGACCCACGAATAAATTGTCCATCTTTATGATCTAGCTGTAGATATATTTAGGGGTCGGTAGGTAAATGGTTCACATTTAGATAAAGAACGGGGTCTCGCAAGGGGACAAGACTTTCCTTTTAACACCAAACTGTTGTTTAGTGTTTGTTATATAAATCACAGATAGAGGGTAAATAAGAGTCAACCGGCTTGGATGCTTGCATACATTTTGAGGCCTTAAAATCTATATTCTAACGTATATAACTATAGCAATAAAAAAGTACTTAAAAAAGTCGTGCCTGTGGATTAAATATCTTTTCAAAATTTGACACTCGTTTTGACCCCGTTTGGCACTCTTCGGGTACGGAACCCTAAAAAATTATCCTTAGTTTTGACTAGTAAAGACTGTTACTAAAGTAGAAACAGATTTCAGAAAGACTCAAAAGCAAATTTCTGCTACACGAAACATAATTTGACTACAAGGCAAACTTGTACTAAAGCTTGCCAAACCACTTCAAATATTAGACTAATTTCAGAATTATTCATTGCTCATGTTTGTAAATGCAGTGCATAATGAAATTCTGTCATTGTATTTCAAACCTTGTCACCGAGAAATAAGAATGGTTTCAGAATGCTGGCAAGAATATGTGGGAAGCTAAGGTTTTTGAAAAGATTGGTACAAATTGTGTTATAGTATTAAACAGGAGTAGAGTATTTTAGTTGATAAGATAGCCAAATGAAATTATTTAGCCGACGAAGCGCAATCCAATTCAATTTCATTTGTCTGCAAATAAATCTATGGTCCTACAATAATACATGTGAAAATAATTCTAGTAGTTCATATATCATTAGCTGAACCCATTCAAGAAAAATATACTGCTCAAGACAATTAGGGGAATAAGATTTCAAAGTAAAATAAAAAAAAATCTTACACACTACTAAAAGTCAGTGACGGACCTTTTGAACACCAGTTTGTTTTACGCCTAAAATGTTTAATTTCTAAATTTTGTAAAATTGAAAATTTATACATAATGAGTTTGTTTTAATGGTCGTAACTAACAAATTAACAAGGAAAAAATTACCAATATTGATAATGTAGCGATCTTGCAAAGGAGTTATTTTTATCCTTCGACCCTGACCACCACTTCCTGAGTATTCCCCGTCACCTAGATACCGCTTCCATACTCTGTAGATGACAGAAGGGCTGACTCTTAGGTCAGTTCCTACATATGCCATAGTTCGACCCTCTTGAAGCAGAGTGATAGCTCGGGAGACTTGGATTTCAGTCAGATCTGGCATAATGACCTTCTTAACCAAATTCGCACTCACTTCAATTAATAACAGCACTCAGAAAAGTTGAAAGGGCACTTAAAATCGATTTTTTGTAATTGAAAAGTTCAGAAAATTCAATGGCGTCACTTTGTTTTTAGGTGTACATAGACTCTTGGCCATCGTATTAAGAACTACTAACAATACTGCTGATGTTCTTTTGTTTTTTTTTTGTGAAGTATTTCACTTTAATATTTAGTGGCCAGCTATAATTAAAAAACTAAAAAAAAAGTTTTATTTCACTTTAAAATGTTATTCCCCTAATTGTTTCGAGCAGTAAATTTTTTTTTTGTTTTGAATTGTTTTTCGTAGTACAAAGTGGTTCAATCAGCTGACTAGATTTCTATTGAAAAGTGAATAAATTCACGCGCTAAAAATTTTGTTCGCAAAAATCTAGCATCGCTTAAAAAAATCTCTTTGAATTGTAGGACCTTACATTATTATATTTAAAAAAAATTCTTCATAGGCATCTAAAAAACATTAAATCTGTTGATGGTTGTGATTGTCGGCACTTGGTGGAACTTATTATACATCTTGTTAAATAAGACACTTGTACTTGTCCAAGTGTCCTGTGGACAAGTACAAGTGTCTTATTTAACAAGAAACATTAAATCTGTTTAACTACATACTTAAAAATAAATAAATAAATTACATGGACAGTAAAAATATTAAAAAAATATGTTGAAACATTTAAAATGTTTTTAAACAAAATTTTAATAAAACTCTTAAAAAAAATTGTAGACTCGGGTCCAACAACAAAATTAAAATACTTAGTGGGACGATTAAAATGTTTAGGGTTCCGTACCTAAAATAAAAAAACGGAACCCTTATTGAATCACTTCGTTGTCCGTCTGTCTGTCTGTCCGTCAGTCGAGACAGACACTGACATTGAACCCATCCACTTTATAGAGACGGCGAACTTTAATTTCTGACCCCTCGCTGGGCAGGTGGGTTGGTGAGTGTGGTGCCAAAACCCACAATCGGCCCCAAGCATGGTGGGCTACCTGGTTGTGCTTTTTTTAGAGCTGTCCTCTTACTTTCCCCCGAGCAACGTCGCGGGGTTTGCGAGCAAGAAGTTGGTACCTCCACCGTCGATCCTGGCATACGCTCTCTCTACCACCTTAATTGTTTTAATTTTGTAATTGAAAGATAGAAAGAAAGTAAGAAAGAAGAAAAAAAGTTTGTCTCACATAGAAACAAACTAAATACACATACAAAAATCATACTTGTGATAAAAAGGAACCATCTCAGCATTTGCTGTAGATTGCAAGCAATTCTACAACGCTGGTTTTCAGATGGCTCCATTTCACACTTATTGTAAACACAGGACATATAGGTCGGCTAATATTGGTGTTTTTATATACTTATATCTATAAAAAACATAATCAATACATATAATGAAAATGTAATGTTTTAAGTAAACTATATAAGTGAGAAATATTAATGGAATTTAACCCTTTCTTCTAATATTGCTCATGGAGGAAGATAGGCAGATTTAGCATTTTTTTATATTCCTTTAACATCTTTATGTTTTAATATTTCTAATATAGCTTTATGTGGAATTCCTTTTTTAACACAGTAGAAACCGCTGTGTCTGTACATTGAAGAAAAGTAATAGAAATAGAAAGGGGGTGACTAAAGAAGAGTAATAGAACACAAATCAACGATTTTTAGAATTCTTTTCTGTCTGTCTGTTTGTTCACGCACATCTCTGAAACTACTGAACGGATTTTCATGTATTTTCTACAGCTGTACGGAGCTTAATTTGGAATAAAATATTTCATTAAAATCGGATCTCAGAAAAAAGTTATAGTCATTTAAAGATTTTTGGAATTTACTTTTCTACTGGTAGTAATCAGAAGTTATGGTACGGAATCTCCTCAACGCATACAGGAGACCCATCGAGTTTGGGCTTATATTGGTCTTTATTAGCACTTTGGTAAAACATGGTGACCAGGGTCTGATGATTGGACTGGAAGATGGGTACGGGATCTCCTCAACGGACAACAGCAGACCCTTCGAGTTTGGGCTTATTTGATTGGTATTTATTAGCACTTTGGTAAGAACATGGTGGCCGTTGCATATTGTCGTTCAAAAAATCATATTATTTTGTTTTCCTTATTTCTACGAAAACCATTAGACGCGGGCGGAGCCACGGGCAAAAGCTATTTCTTATAAAAGAATAATTATACGATTGTTAATAAAACTTTAAGCATTATTAATAAATTTTGATACATATTAATTAGTTAAATATTATTAACAAAAAATTGTATACCAAAGCACAACCAAAACTTACTTTATGTTGGCTTCGAGCTTTTTTGTTATGTTGGTATAAAACCTTAACAAGTACCTATAACATAAGGCCCCAAAGGAAATAAAACTGTGGAAATATTGTAAGAAACGAATTTTATTATAAAGAAAGAGTTTTATCATATTTTAATCAAACAATCAGAATTTTACGAGACGTCAAAACGCGTAGAACAATTTAAGTATTTTATAACTAAGTACCATTCTTAAATCTAAAAAATCTTCCGCCATATCATTAAAAATTTCCGTATAATTTTGATCCAAACGTTATCGCAGATCGTTAATATCAAAAATTCGTTCGATATCCCATTCTTTATTCGAAACACCATTGATGAAAACCCTTTTTAACCATAGAGCTTACAACTCAGTATGATGGGAAGGAAACTTCTTCAAGACGGCATGGTACAAGTTATAGAAAGCATAAATCGAGACACTCAGTATAACGACCAAGGATCCGCCGAACACGAAGCTCAAGAAATGGCCGTCAATCATGTTGGTTCCTTTGAGACTTGTGGCGTGCCCTTGGAAGAGGTCCTTGGTGCCAGCGCCGACCGCCTTCCGCTCCTCCATCATTCTCTTCATCGACGATAACCGTTCTTTCAGCTCATCGATAGACTCCAACATGTCTTCTGAGGCTGCAATGACAATAGTACAGTAAACATCGATTGTCAAACACTATTAATAGTTATCCACTGTCGTGTCGATAGAAATCGATACTTTCGTTACAATCGATTGTTGGTTACACCACTATTTATTATCTATACAGTAATTAAAAAGTCGCGTCTGTATACTGAATATTTTGGCATAATTTTGAATGAAATTGGTTATTAGTATTTTACTGAGATTTTACTAATATTAAGGTTTTTATTACCATCGTAATACCAGGGTGGTCAACATATAGGGATGTTCATAAAATAACACCCAAGCCGAAAACCGGGCAGATTGATAAACGCTTTTTTACTCGAGAACTATATATACCGAGTATACACTACGAGTATACTCTAAGCATTCAGTGTATTTGAACTTTTTTTTTAATTATCTTCGTAGTGACTCTGTTCATGTGTTGTAAGGGGTGTTCATAATATAAGATTAAATAAACGCAGGTGCAGCCGCGGGTAAAGGCTAGTTACTGATATGATAACACAAGTCGTTCTAAGCAACTTCATTGTCTGTGTTCGGCAAAATTAACGAAAAATACAAATTTGGAATCATATCTTAGAACGCAGAAATAATTCCTAAAGATGGTTGAATTTGACATAAGTAATAGATAGTAAAAATTTGTAAAGCATGCGTGTGTAATAATTATTTTAAAAAGATTCCGTCAAAAAACCAAGGTGTATTACTTTTTTATAGTTATTTTTAATTTTCCTGCATCTACGTACATGCATTTCCAACAATCGATGGTATCGATAGTTTCTAATATCGATAATTATCGAATTTACAAACTATCTATGTTTAAAATATACACCAAATAAGAGTCATGCATTATTATTATATTATAATCGTTCTGGATTTTCCGTACTGCAACAGCGTAGCAGGAAATTTAACTGATTTAGAAGGCTTTGTGTCATCAAAACCTCAAATTTGGAATGTTCAGAGCAAGCAAGCAGAAAAATTAAGTCTTCAGAATCTGCTACTGTAATACTACAGGAATATCCTTAAACGAAATGTAGCAGATGATCCAATGCATCAACTGACCTGGTTCAACCTTGACCTAGTTTAATTTGAATGGCCCTAAACTAGTAAATATTCAAGGTTTTGATATCAAGCCAAAACTTTATATAGAACCTAATATATTTTCACACAATAATATTATTTTTACTATTCTTATGTTGGTGCAATTTCCGGTAATAATTGAATTTTATTTAATAATCGAATCAATGGAGCAGCTTTAGGGGGCTTAAATTACAAAGTAAAATGTCATACCATCTATATTGTATATGTACATATTTAGAAAAATATATACAAGTAACGTTGTTTTTAACATCGAATTTACTTGCTGAAACACAGTTGGAATGTTCTGCTGTGTTATGCCTTATACAGCATGCAAATCACTAAAATTAAACAACTTATTTAAACAGTCAAAAATTTCATCGGATGAAAACAAATGAATCATAGCTAGAGAGACACTAGGTCCTAGCTAGCGTCAAATGTCTTACTTAGTTAACTACGTCTGTTTGATATAAATATAGTTAGGACATATCTCTAATTTAGTAACCCATGTGTTACTCAGTGGCTTAGAATAACATTAACCTGGGTTAGTGAGTAACACACTAGGAAATGGCAAAAGAATAGCCCAAACCATGATCTAAGATCACAAACAAAGAGTTACCGATAAAAATAAAAAAAATAAAAAACGGCACGTACCTTCTGCTTCCCTTTCCGGACTCATCTTTTCTCTGTTTTCTCACAATGCGACCTCTTTATCCAAAAACTCTTTTCTTACAAAACAAGCTTCAGTCTTTTGTTTTTGGCTTCCAATTTCGGATCCCAGTTTTTTGGTTAGTTTTGTCCCGATTTCCAGAATTTCAAAATGGCGGGAGGCACGCATGCGTTTTAGGGTTCTTTCTGGAATGAAGGAACCTTATTGATCGAACTAAGTCTAGGTTGAGCTTTGAGGTAATATGAAGTTAAGGCTAGACTCAAAAGACCAGCCGCCTTATCGTCTAACTTCAATATCCATCGCTAAAGCCTTCAAAGGTGTCGTGATTTGCCAAAAATGATGTGTGATGTTTGAAGCGTTTGAAGGCGATTGGCGATGGATGCCGAAGTTAGACGATAAGGCCCGTGATTTCTTTATGGGTAGTATATTTGTATATCTCCTGATGTGGGAGAATCTGAGAAATAATAATTAGAGTTATTTGGAACGTATAATATTCCCAATTTGAATACAATCAGTGAGTTTCAACAACTAATTTCATTGCCTACTCATTAACTTTGGCCAAAAGGGGATAGCCGGAACTTAGTGCGATGGTACTGTGTCGCCCGCAAGTCAAATACCCAGTGGCAGTTTTTATTACGCTGTCGTAGAGGTTGCATTCGTGTAGAATATTGCAGCTTACTGCTAACTGCACTTACTAGTCATCGAGCCGACTAGTAAAGTGCCAACTGTGCTTTCATGCTCACTATAAAAAAAAAAAATTAAGTGTACATAATATATTTATAAGGTGGTAGAGCTGATGCCGGGCTCGATTGTAGAGGTACTACCATCTTACTCGCAAATCCTCCCGAAGTTATTCGGAGTAGAACAGCTCTCAGGCAAAACTAGGCGGCCCACCATTGCCTGGGACCGATGGATGGCGGTATATCCATCCCCAATTGCCGGGCCTTGTATAAAACAGACTGGTGACGGGCTGCGGTGCGGGGGCGTCACTAGTGCGAGGGTTTCGGTACCGCGCTCACCGACCCGCCCGCCTGCCCAGCTTCTTCCAAGAGGAGCGCCAAGAGAGGCTAAATCTTGGAAAGGCCTATGGATGGATGTTGAGGACACGATGGCAAAAAATACTAAAATGTCGGTCCCCTCTTATCGACACTCAGACCTTCAGTTCCGGTTGATGCAAAATGAGGATATAGCCAAAACAGGGAAACAAACGGACAAAGCGTTACTTATATATCGCATTAAATAAACATTATCATTATAAAAATAACGTTTGAAAGGGGCAAGCTTAAACAAAGGAAAAATGTAAAAACTATACTGGCTTGAATACTTTTATTCATTTTCAAAGGTTTCGTTCCCAAAGAAAAGAAGAAACTATTATTATGCTGAGTCGCTGAGTCTCGTATTTGTGGTTCGAGTTAAGCTTGCAGACTGATTGATTGATGTGATGATGTATGATGTATCGCAGAACAGCTTCAAAAAGGGTTGCTTTTTCCAGATTTCACTCAAAATCTGTCGTGTTGAGTCGGTTGAACTGTAAAATAATACAGCGCCATCTCTTGGCGCCTAGAAGAAAGCGGTCGTAGTGTAATGTAGCTTATTGCTGAAAGTAGCTGCTGGGATGATACCGTAGCTTTACCTTATCTGTAGCTTCTCTATATGAGCAATAGATGGCGTGGATGGACAGATGGCGTGAACTATGAATGACGACTGAAGATAACTCGTTGGGTAACAAAAACCTGCGAAATAAGTATAGTCTGTCAAAAAAGTGTTGAAATGAAAATGAAACTTTAATTAACTTTATTGAACTTTAAACGTTCAAGTAGTCTAATTTAGGTACTTAACATATTTATGAAATAACAACGCGGTTAACTCGATTTAACAGATTTTGTACTTATTTCTTTGGTGTAACCAGGCGAAAGAAAAATAGTTTCTTCAATATTTATTTCAACACTTTTTTGACAGACTATAACATATTACACGAATTCTTGGAAATAAAAAGAGATAATAGCCGCTAAAAAGACGTTCTAATTTATTGAACGTTTAAGTGCGCCTTTGTGATTGACAACAAAAAAATGACAACTTTTTATTTAAAAAATTATATAAAAATAAATTGTGATGAGAATGTACATTTTCTGTGTTTTTTACTAACAGTTTTTTTAATAACAGTTGGCAGCAGTTTTACAGTGTTTTTTTTATAATCTCGACGCACACATTGATAAACAGAGTGAACCAAACGAATGGCCCTGCTGGAGGAAAAGTGCCCTGAATATTGAAGATAGCAAATTGTACTTATAGCTTAAATAAATAAAAACTGCATAAGTACAAAGAATTTTGAAAAATTACCTGCGTTTTTCCTAGGTGAGTACGTCTTTTCCGTACTTCTAACAATATTAAATTTTTGGATACGAGTTTTATTATTTAAATGTGAAATTTCATGGTAATCCTTTAATTTCCAATACTATGTGACTTGGAAGAATTGGATGTTCTGTTTACACATTTGTCCGCTTCGATGCCCGGTACATGCAGGTAATTTTCTTAGGGTTCCGTACCCAAAGGGTAACCAACGGGACCCTATTAAGACTCCGCTGTTTGTCTGTCTGTCCGTCTGTCACCAGGCTGTATCTCATTAACCGTGATAATTACACAGTTGAAATTTTCACAGATGATGTATTTCTGTTGCCGCTATAACAATAAATACTAAAACCGGCCAAGTGCGAGTCGGACCCGCGCACTCCCATACAACAGACATTATTTTTTGCTGTTTTTATAGATAACGGTACGGAACCCCTCGTGCGCGAGTCCGACTCGTACTTGGCCGGTTTTTAATTCTTCGAATGCAGTTTACCTTAAATTTAAAAATAAAACGAAGGTTTCTTTAAGTAAAATTTGCTAATATTTAAGGTAGTTTCCCTCCAGGGGGCGTTCGTTTGGTTCACGTATACATACCTATAATAGTAGGGTAGGAAAGGTAAAGTACTTTTGATACTTACTAATATTTTGTCTATGATAGTACTAAACTATATTAGAACAATTCCCTACTTACAGTGTACTAAAGTCTTAAATTCGCTTATCTAAAATACACGTAATTTAATAGTACGGGATATGGCAATCACTTTGATTTTCTGAAAAAGCTCGATGACACTGAGCCGCATGGGGGGCATTAGGGGGGTGCACTAGTACCCCCCTGTCTTGGAAAAAACACATATGAAAGTTGTCTCTGGAATAGCCAGGCCAATTTTAACGTCACGTAAATTTCAAAACATACCTATTACCTTATATTTATTCCTATAAATAAGGATAAAGAAATATTATAACACAATATAGTACAGGTAGATGCACCCTCCTGACAATAGTCCTGCCCGGCGCCCATGCTCAGCCGCCCCTCCAATAGTACATTGAAGCTGAGTTTCAGAGTGCATTTTGAGTCCGAACTCAATCTTACAAACGTCAAAAAGCGACGTGATCTCATAATAGAGTGACGTTTGTAAGATTGAGTACCTTTTGAGTTCGGACTCAAAATGCACTCTGAATCTCAGCCTAAGATACAAGTGAGCTGCGTTGGACATGTGGGATTGCAAGCCGAGCCGAAGGCGAGGCCGTAATTGAGCCGAGAGTGTGATGTCTAATACTCAGACGTTTTTCAGTCTTATTTTTCCTCATAATCAAAACCACAGGTATGAATTGAAAATTTTCTTTGAAAAATGGCGGCGGAGATTTGCGATTTGAGATTTTGCGCGCAGATGGAAATACTGAATAACTGACGCATCCGCCAAACAGACAAATATTGCCAAACAGCCAAATATTAAATATTAACAAACTGAATATAATTTGTATTCCCAACTAAAATTCGAGTTAATTAAATCATAAAATAAATAATTTGATAAAATTTAATGATTATTTATTATATTTTAATTGATAATAATAATAATAATAAGCCTTTATTTAGAACTCTAACTTTTTAACCTATTACATTTTTAATGTTTATACAGAGTTCTCCCACTGTCGGGTGTAGGCCTCCTCCATCAGAGCCCAGGTGACTCTGTCTCGGGCAGTGCGTGTCCAGCAGCTGCCGTCTACCTTCATGATGTCGTCACTCCAGCGTAGTCGTGGTCGTCCTCGGCCTCTTGTGCCGTCTCGTGGATGCCAGTGCGTCACTCTCTCGCTCCACCTATCGTCTGTCGAGCGGACCACGTGTCCGATTGATACAGTTTATTTATTCGCAAAAACTTTACTATTTCTCAAGACATCCAAACTGTTTGCTCAGATTAAAAAAAAACTGTAATCTAAGAAACACTAGTGCGATAGTGTAAAGTAAAAATCACGCGTGTTTAATATGCTGCATTATGACCCTAAGAACGCTGCAATAATGGCCACTTTATAAGCAAGTGTGTTGAAAAATATGTTTTTGCAGTTTATGGATCCGCCACTACCCATCACGTTGGGACGTAATAATCGTCGGCTAAACGCGGGTGTGCCGAGTGTGGACTGCGACTTGCATTTCACAGTTCACACTCGGGACACCTCTGACACCCCCTCGGGGATTCATGTCGTGGCGATGTGTATATATGTAATATAAATATCTAGAAGTCTAATAATACTTATACGAGATTAAATTTTTAATTTTCGAATTTTCCAATAATGGCCATCGAACCTTGATACTATTTATCGAGTCTTCAGTATGAATTTGGCTGCATAAATAAATGTCACATTATATACATTTTTGTTATTTAAGAGGATAGGCTCCTAAAAACCGTTATTTATTCTTCCTTGCTTGAAGAATCCAGCAGAACTAAATATTTGAAAAAAAAAATTGACTTCCGTCAAGAATATAATGCACACTCTTATCGAAACAGAATCTTCAGACGTCATTCCAACATTGAATCATAAAAAATCAAAGATGACTCCAAAAAAAGTTTTCATGTCGAGTTTTAACATTATTTGAGCAAAATCATGTTATATTATTTATGAATTAAAATCTGTATAAACTTTATTAAACTCTTATCCGAACAGATATTTGATACAAACTTTAGTTTTTCTTTTAAATAATAAAATTCGTGATAAAAGTTCGTCCCTCTCGCACTGCAGGTTTTTCCGCATTGAGTAACAGCGATCAATGCAATCGGCACCTATTCTCTTAATAGCCACCATTAGCCACCTCGAGCGCAGCTTTCATCTCAAAATAGGCGCTGTGTACCACCAGAGCCCAATACAGGTTCAGAACTGAAAAAAACAAAGGTGAAATCATTTGCTGTTTATTATCCATCTATACTATAACAATAAATTAGTAAAAAAGTCGTGTCTGTACAGTGAATATTTTCGCGAAATTTTAAATGAAATGGGTTATTGGTTTATTGGTACTGTATTGAGGCCGAGACAACTATTTTTAGAATTTTTGTCTGTCTGTCTGTTCCGTTTTAACTCGAGAACCACTCAACGGATTTGGATGCGGTTTTTTTTATTATCATTGTAATGACCTTTGTCAATACACAGGCTATAAGAGGTGTTCATAAAATAACGCCCAAGCCCGAAACCAGTGGTCTATATAGAATAAGTACCACGGTGGACCAATCAGTAGGCCACTTGCCGTGTAAGAAAAAGAAATTTCGAGTCCAGCTAGTCTAACATAGCAAACCATAGCGTTTGATTCAGTGCTCTGTCTCACTCGGTTGATTTACCTAAAGAGGGACAGGCAGTGTATATCTACTATGCTAGGTACCTTGGCCGGGTTCCTTTCTATTGTTATATTTTTGAGATATGTAACTACTGGTAGGTACCACATGGCAACTGATCGTCCGCTAGCAATACAGTAAAGGATCCCTGTTACATAATTTTAATCCCCCACATCTTGTAATCCGAACTAATTAGGTTTGACTCTTTGTAAACTAAAACATTCTATCAGTGGTCAGGCGCAAAGATACCTATGTATTTAATGGTTATACATATACATATATAAGGTAACTTTAATTTATACAGCCAAATTCTAACAAGGTTCGATGACCCTTTTTATGAAATTCGTAATTTTGTGTTCCTTACAAACGCACATTCCAGGCGCGAGTCAATTACTATGGGACGCAAGATTTTATTTTGCGAAATTAGCAAAAAGTGTTATCGAACCGTGTTACTAATTACTTACCAAGCCGCCAGTATGAGTTTGGCTGCATAAATTAAATTCACCTTATAATATTTGGTCAGGCGTACATAAAGTCGAATTTTTAATTAGCTGGAGTAAGCTGACTTGTAAGCGAACTTTTGAATATTGCGATGAGTTACATTGTTCAATAACTCATGCACCATACGGATACGAGTTAAAAGTATACTTTCCACTATCACGAACTGTCAATTTGATCCAGCTAATTAAAAATCTGACTTTAGTACGGACGTTAGCATGATAGGCTACCATTAGCAGTTGTTTGTTATTGCGGCGCCTGTCGGCGTCATAGCCGTTAAGGCGAGGTTATCCGGCGAAATCTGTGCTGCTCCAACGCTTTCGTTTCACACATGGTCATCCTGCTCAGCGGAAGCGCGCCGCTTAGAAAATTAGCGGTTTCGAGGTGTTTTTATTTAATATTTTGGAATTAGAGGGATGGCTTTTTCATATGATGTATACATTATTTTCATATGTGTACATTTCAGATTGTTGTATGTTATTTGTAGTAACTATTAGTTATATTCATATGTATCCCATGTTTGCGTCTATCTAAAAAATATTAATGTATTAGTGGGTATGTTAAGGAAACTGATATATTTATTTAATTACCTGTATCAGTTCTATCTTATAAAATATGTATCTTTTTCTGTTTTTACTCCGTGTTCCAATAAATAAATAAATAAATGATGGCCGTTTTATATTACATTTTCTTGAACGTTTATTTTAGTATAAGTTCCACTGTTCAAAATTTAACATAGCTCAAATGAAATGATAATTAGATCATAGTTCAGATCTATCTTTACGATTTAACCCGTAGAATTACAGTCGTGACGATCGTCACGCCTAGGCCGAATTGTAAATAAAAAATTATTATTGTTAGTTAATATATTATAAACCTAGTGATATGGGTACTTTTCGAAAGCTATTAAGATGAGCAATAAAATAAAAAATAAAATAAAATATTATAATAATATAAAAAAAGCTGTGGATTGTTATTCTAGGCCCAAATCCTCTTTTTTTTTTTAATATATGTATAAAGTTATATTTTTTATTATTTTTTTTTATTATTCTTTATATTTTTTTATGATATTATAAAATTTGAATAGACATATATATATAGTATACATACATATATTCATATATATAACTAAGATTTTTTCAAGGAGAAAGCTCACCCCGCAACTTACCCCAAGAAAAAAAAAAAAAAAAAATATTTTCTTGTAGGAAATTTTATCTAGTTTTAGAAAAACAAAACTGCATTAGAATTGGACAACTAGTTCCGGAGATATAGCTAAAAACAAAATTGGCGGGAAAATTTGCAAACTTGCAAAAATGCACGTTAATCGGACAGGTGGATCGAGGGAAATATAAGTAATCGTGTATCAGACGGCCGAAATATCAAGATCAAAGAGTGAAATATAACATATTTTTTACAGAATTGTATCTTCGTTATATCCATCCATCAGCCTGTTTCGTCCACTGCTGGACATAGGCCTTTCCAGGATTTCGCCACTCTTGGCGGTCCTCCTGGAAGAAATGCCCATACTCCCACACGCTGGACTATATATTCGGTATATATTGACATAAAATTAATTTGAAAAGAGACGAAATCGGGATAACTCCCCCTTATAGTCGTTTACAAATAACGGTATATCCGATCTTACTAGAGCGCCGTTAGTAGTAACGCATACACTTTTTTTTCTACACTTCTTAAAGGTTTGGGTTTGCCAAACGTGTTGAACTAAAAAACCGAAAAAATATTATAACTATCTTTACTTTACTTATTGAAATGAAACAATCCCGTTTTTTTTTCTCTATTTGGCCTTTGGCTTGCTTTCTGTCACCATGAGGAACAAAGAAGCCGCTCTTCACATACTGAAAAACGGTAAAAAGCTACGCACGGGTGTCACTGCCAAAAATGACCTTACTCCATATCAGCGTGAGTACCTAAAGAGTTTGCGGTTGGAATTGAGACAACGGATTGAGCAAGGTGAGGAAGACATCTCTATAAAGTATGTAAATAACAGACCATCGATAGTACAAATAAATCAAGACCAAAAAAAGTAGCAAAAAAATGGTCTAACTGAGCTTACTCTGTTTTATACAAACCTGGCATCGATTATGGCTAAAAGAGATTTATTGCTATTGGAAATTGATAGGTTGCGACCTACATTTATAATTATTACAGAAACACATTTAAAACCTGATATTTTGGATACATTGGTAGCTATTAAGGGGTATATGCTTTATAGACTTGATAGACCACCTGGCAAAAGTGGCAAAGGTGCTGGAGGAGTAGCTATCTATGTAGCCCAGAGACATCAGGCTATTATTATCAACGCAAGCTTACATCCTACTCTTAACAACAAAATGAATGTAGAAGCATTGTGGTTAAATATTAAATATGGTAAATTTGAAATTGTTATTGGAGGTGTTTATCGCCCTACCCACTATGACCTAAAAGAAAGTGATAAGTTGCTAATTGAAACAATTAAAAAGGCTGCTGAAGAGAATGGGAATTTACTAATTGCTGGAGATTTTAATCTCCCTGACATTGAATGGCCATTACAGAAATTAGATGGTTATAATGCACTTCATGAAAATTTTATAGAAATGATTACTGAAACTAATCTACATCAGTTGGTGACAGAAATAACGAGAAAGCGAAATAACGAAGAGTCATTACTTGATCTTATTCTTTGCAGTGATGACAACTTGTGTACTAAAATAATACATTATCCTCAAATAGGTAAAAGTGACCACATGGTCCTTTTTGGGACACTACAAATCCAGAATGATCAAATACTCAACATTGTTGAGAAAAAACACCGAAGAAACTTCTACAGTGCTAATTATGAAATTATAACTTCCCGGCTACTAGAACACAATTTAAATTCCATACACCATATTAATCCCGATAAGACGTGGATGGACTTTAAGACAGGCATTCATAAGGTTATTAAAGGAAACATACCACTTACAAGAGCTAATAAAAAGAAAAATATAAAAAAACCATGGATTGGACCACAGATAATAAAACTGACTCGAGAAAAGCTACAGAAATGGAAATTGTATCAATTATGTAAAACAAAAGAATCATACGAGAATTATAGGAAGCTAAACAATAAAATTATTGGAGAAGTAGGAAAATCCAGAATTAATTTTGAAAGAACTATTGTTGGAGCTGGTCCGAAATGCTTTTATGCATATATGCGTCAACATTTGAACTCGAAAGTTTCTATTCCACCAGCATTAAGAGATAGCCTAACTCAGAGAATAACTACTGACAATAAAGAAGTTGCTAATATTTTTGGCAAACAATTTGAAAAGTCCTTTGTGAAAGAACCTATCAACCAACCTTTACCAAACATTGGCAGTCCTGCTGTGGCAAACTCACTTGAGCAGATTGACTTTACACCTGAAGCCGTAGCAAGAGCATTGAATACCCTGAATGATGACACAGCAATGGGCCCTGATGGAATACCGTCAATCCTACTGAAAAGATGTAACCGTGTGGTATGCGGGCAACTTGCTCACATCATGAGTCTGTCTTTTAAAGATGGGAAATTACCGCAAGATTGGAAAGAGGCAATGGTTACCCCCATTTACAAAAAAGGAGATAAGCTCGACCCGGCTCACTATCGACCAGTTTGCTTAACATGCATACCATGCAAAGTAATGGAAAAAATTATTGCTAAACAAATAAGAGAATTTTTGTCCAAGGAACAGATCATTATTGCTGAACAACACGGATTTGTGCCTCGAAGATCCATAGTTACTAACCTGTTGTCTTGCGTAAACTTTTGGACAAAGAATTGGGATAAGCATGAACCTACAGACATAATTTATCTAGATTATGAGAAAGCATTTGACCGCGTCCCCATAAAACGATTAATTGCAAAGTTAGAACATTTTGGAATTCGGGGAAAACTTCTTCTGTGGATAGAGGACTTCCTTAGTGCACGAACATTCAAAGTCAGAGTAGGAGAAGAGCTTTCCAACTACTTCAATGTTTACAGCGGTGTTCCTCAAGGATCTGTATTAGGACCAATCCTATTTGGAATATTTTTGACGGACCTAAAGGACGTTATAAGATCTGAATTGTCCTTATTCGCTGATGACACCAAAATAATGGGAAACCCGCTAATATCCCACCAGATGATTCAAGATGATCTGAATCGGATAACTCAGTGGACCAAAGACTGGCTTCTAACTTTAAATTCTGGGAAATGTACTGTCTTACATGTTGGGAAAAACAACCCATATTTACCATACACAGTTGACTCAGAACCCCTAAAAACAGTTACAGCACAGAGAGATCTGGGAGTCACAATAACAGACAATCTGAAATGGGATGCTCACGTTCTTCAACTAACCAAGAAGGCTAACTCTGTAACATATATGATAAGAAAAACATTTAATTACATCGACAAGGCTTTATTTTTAACAATCTATAAATCATATATACGCCCACTGCTTGAATATGGCTTTCAAATTTGGAGTCCCTATTTTCAAAAAGACATTGTCATGTTAGAGAAGGTTCAAAGAAGAGCTACCAAAATGGTTGTAGGTTTACATGACAAGCCATACGAACAGCGATTGAAAGAACTTGGTCTTACCACGCTGCAACAACGCAGACAACGCGGTGACCTTATAGAGACATATAAGATACTGACTGGGTGCTATGATGTTCAAGAACTTGACAGCCTTTTTAAAATGAACAAAAACCAGCACCTCAGAGGTCACTCACTTAAAATCGTTGGATCAAAATGTGCAAGCAACCCCCGTCGACACTTTCTGCCTAACCGTGTGGTTACCGGGTGGAACAGTCTACCTGAAGCTGTAATTAGTGCAACCACAGTGAACTCATTCAAAAATAAATTTGACATTTTTTTAAAGACTAAAGTGCAGTGATATACACAACATCAGCTTTGAGCTGCTTGTGTATAAACAATAATAATAATAATAATAATAATAATTTTCTGCCAATATCAGGTAGTCAGCAAATCACAATTTAAATACAAAAAACGACCACGGAAAAAACAAAACGAAGCTGAATATACCTGATATACCCTTTAGGGGTGTAAAAAGTGGTTGACACTTTAAACTTTTGTATCGAAATTGCGTTCCCAACGCATACATTGGCTGTTATCCTTAAGGGCCCATAATACCTCAATTCGCAGTCCTGCTCTAACGCTTCTGCTTTTTAACTGTCTATCCTACTCTAATCAGATGCCGCGCACGCAAAAACATCAGCGGCTACACTGATGGTTTCTTCATTTTTAAGGAACAGTTTGCAGCTGCTTTATACTAATATCAGTTATATTATACAAAGTTTCAGATCTAATTTCAAGTATTCATTGAATGCTATTAGTTTATTGTACGGTTTGGAGGTAACTTTGTAATTTTTGTCTATCGAGAAAATTAAATGGAATCAAGTTTTCACAACAGCATGGACATAGCGTTAGTCCTCAACTTTATCATATATTCATTTTAGAGTGATCGTTGCAGTATTTGTTGTTATAAAACAGGATCATACAAAGCGAAGTGAGGTATTGTACACCCTTAAGGCGAGGTTATCCAGAGAAAGCTGTCCTGCTCCAACGCTTTCGTTTTACACATGTTAATCCTGCACAGCGGAAGTGGGCCGCTCGGAAAACTCGCGGTTTTGAGGTGTTTTTATTTATTATTTTGTAATAAGAGGGATGTGTTTTTAATATGACGACCGTTTTATATCACATTCTTACGACGTTTATTTTAGTATAATTTTTATTGTCCAAAATTAAACATAGCTCAAATGAAATGATATTTAGATCATAGTTTAGACCTATCTTTGCGATTTAAATGGATCGACCAAAATGTAAATAATCGTGTACCGAAAGGCCGAAATTTTAAGATCCAAGAGTGAAATATAACATATATTTTTACAAAGTTAAATCATTGCTGTTTATTGGTTTAAAATGAATTTGAAAAGAGACACAATTGGCTAACCCCCCCTTAATACACGTGAATGAAGTCGCGTGCTTCCTGTTGTTCCATATTATAAATGCGTCAGTTTTTTTGTACTACTCAATATACTCACAGCAGTGAAGATAGGAGAAGACATCGGTCTCAACATAGAACCCCTCGATTATGTTGACGACAACAGTGGAGATCAGCTCTATGTTGTACAACACCAGCATGGTGATGCTGAATACATGCAACAGGTGCGGCTTCGTCTGGGAACAGAACATTCACGATCTTTTATAATTAGAGCATGTAATGTAATGTAGCTTCTGTTGTTAACACAAAAAAATAATTTTGGAATGAATAAAATTTAGATTTGACAGTACTAAAAATAAAATTAAAGCCTTCAGAATCGGCTTTATTGTTGCCCGAACACAGCGATTAATCATAAACGAAAGCGATATATCGGACGAGAGTGAAGTTCAAGATGATCAAGATGCTATGTCTAGTGTAGAAGAAATATTACAAAACTGTGAATAAATTAAAGACTATCTGTATTTTTTTGTCTAACTGTACATTTGGGGATCACTCACACAAACGCAATTCTCAGGTCTCGCCTTCTTGACTGTACAGTATATTTTTACCGGGTGTATCAACGACGTGCTCAGAAAATTAGTTCAACTTGTTTCACGATTTTTGCAAATTCAAGAAAACGATTGTATTTAGTAGATTGTTATTCTTACTACCGCGCGGAACTTAAGTGGCTCCCTATTCGGAAGCGCAGAAATCTCCATACGTTGTGTTGCCTTTTCAATGTCCTCAAAGGTTCAACAGCTCCGGATTATCTTCGTGAGCGCTTCAACTTCCTGTTTAGCAGAGATATCAATAAACCACTCAGGTCGCACACAGTCACACTCCTTAAAACGCCTTCTCACAATACCGGAGCTTTCGGAAATTCGTTAATTCGTTCACTGTTAGAGCCATCAGGCTGTGGAATTCTCTTCCGCACACAATCCGAGATTGTCGCACTATCTCCTCTTTTAAAAAGAAACTAAAGGAATACTATTCAGCAAATCCTTAAGCTATCCTAAATATGTTTAATTATTTATTGCTGTATTATCAATTATTATGTATCGTTATGTTCATTATACTTATATATCCATTTTATATGTATATAGTCATGTTTATATATAGTCAGTTTATATTAAAGTTAGTTATATTAGTATGTATGTTAGATATATTTTAGTGGCATATATATATATGTAAGTATTTTAGTATGTAGTAGTCATGTAGTACGTACACATATGGTTACCTATTTATTTTTTAAAGCACTCCTATACCCATTCGGTTTGCTATAAAAAATCTCTTTGAGAGATAAGCTCGCCGCTGTACTCAAATTAATGCAACAAATATTTGTAATCTCCTTTTTTGTGTACAATAAAGAATAAGAATAAGAATAGATTACAAGATGGCATCTGCATAATATAGCAGGGGGCGGTGTATTAGAGTAATATTATTATGATATCCATGGAGAGGACGCACGATCGATAATAATACTACAATACAATAGTCCAGTCAAACTAAGAATATTTATATTATCACTGGGTAAAAATTGAGTACGTATTTATAAACATTAAATTAAAGAATCTCCGATAAATACTTGATAAAAATCTGATCAAACGCGTTTAGGACTCGTTTTCGGACTCGTAACACAAACTTATTCCACGAGCAGTTAAAAACGCCAACTTAACTTGAGACTTACGATTTATTTAACTCCATGTATGTAACTGGAAGTACCGTGTAGGTTTTCATCACGGTGAGCCAATGAAATTGATTTCGTAAAGAGCAATAACTTTTTTTCGCGTTAAGTCAGTCTGATTTTTTTAACCGCTCTATGGGGCCGTAGACTTCTATAGACAGTATTAGTTTCAACTTGATATCTCTAACGGGGCCTGCGAAAAAGGGTCTTTCTTAAGGGCCCTGTAGCCGAATGCTTGAAGTCAGTGGCGCACGTGGTCGCTATGCTTGCTATTTCATTCTACATTCAAGTTCGGGTTATAGAGCACTGACTGTCTGCTATTGGTTGACCCGAACGTTCATTTCCCGAGCTCGTACGGAACTAACCGAACACGGTGTGAGAGGCAAGCTAACGCGAGACAACTTTCATGTTTTGAAAAAACTCGAGAATGGTTTTGGGTCTCCTTATGATTTCAGGAGAAATTCCCAAAAATCTAAATAAAACAAAAATATTTTTGAATAGTATAAAATATACTATGCTGTGAACCTAAAATTTTTTGATTTGTTGTATCGCTTCTGGGACATTGCGGTACATAAACATTCATCAAAATGTGTGTAAAATCCAGGACTTTTATATGCTTGTAACTTTTGTATGTATTTGATATTGATAAATGTTTTAGGTTCAAGTCATGTATGTGTATGGGAAATATTGAAAAAGAAAAAATAATAAGCAAGTACCTATAAATAAGGATACTACCAGCGAACTGCGCTAGTATGGGAGTTGGGGCGAATAGAGTGCCCTTAACAGACAGACGGACAAATGAAGTGATCCTATAAGGGTTCCGTTTTTTATTTTGAAGTTCGGCACCTTAAAAGAGTTATCAGGCTCACCAATGTTGTTTTTAGCCATGGTCTTATTCTTTCTGGTACTCTAATTATTTTGAGATATCTATAAATAAAAAATACGCACTATAGGGAGGATAATTATTTATTTATTTATTATAATTACTACGGGCGAACCCAATTACAGCAATTATTTAGTACTTATTATTAAATAAAAGTTTAGTTTACATAATCAAACTTAACTTATGGCCAAGACAACAGTATTATTTTCAAACTATTTTACTAATATATATAATGTAACCACAGATCTTTTGTTTACTGGACTATAGGTCGTTCCAAAAACGGTATTTATATCCGGAATCTTCATAACACAAAAAGCACTCAAAGCCATTAGTCCTGGGTGTTAAGGCTACATCTAAACCTAAACAATATCGACACTAAATTTGAAATTTATATAATACGTCCGTCCCCGCCTTGAGAAAAGTGACTGTTACACATACCTAGACAGACGTATATACGAAATATATTAAGGGGGGGGGGGGGGGTATCCCGATTTTGTCTCTTTTCAAATTAATTTTAAACCAATAAATAGCAAAGATAAAATATTGTAAAAAATACATGTTATATTTCACTCTTTTATCTTGATATTTCGGCCGTTCGATACACGATTACTTACATTTACCTCGATCCATTCAAATCGTAAAGATAGCTCTGAACTATGATCTGAATATCATTTCATTTCAGCTATGTTAAGTTTTGAACAGTAACACTTATACTTAAATAATGTAATATACAACGGTAATCATATGAAACACCCATCCCTCTAATTACAAAATAATAAATAAAAACACCTCGAAACCGCGAATTTTCCAAACGGCGCGCTTCCTCTGAGCAGGATGACCATGTGTAAAACGAAAGAGTTGGAGCAGGACAGATTTCGCTGGATACCCTCGCCTTAAATCGTAAAAAATCAACTCACCTTAAAAGCGCCAATGATCAACACGACAGCAATAACGACAGTAGACACATCCACAAGCAGTCCGATCCCAGAGAAGGCCACCGCGATGTCATGGTTCTTCGGTGAAGACCAACTCTGCCAGGCTAGCCCCCGGTGACCGTCAGTGGACAGCGGCGCATCTCTATACCGCGAAGAACCGAAGTAGACGATGTCGAGAGTGAAACTCACAATGCCTGTCACCTGGAATTATGAGACATACTACAGTACGATTAAAAACAGTGAACGATTCGGCCAACCTCGGTAATTGTCGTGAATCCCTCATCTCTCACATAGAGTTATCAATTTACAGATATGACCTTTAATTATATTACTCGTTGTCTTATTGAATACATTACAAGAACGATATGAGCAACAAAACCTCCTTTGTAGCTCAAAACTAACACAACCTTTATATTGAAATAAGAAAAATAATTGACTATTATTTTGACAACCTTGTTTGAGCAAAGTCGACCTTGCCGTTCTGTTTCAGGGAGGGGTCGGCAAAGTTTTGCTGGCCGCTCTAACAGGCCGGCAAAACATTGCCGGCCGCTATTTTGACGTTTCAGCGCTTTAAGAAATCAAATGCAAAAAGATTTTATTTAAAACACAGCTGTTTGTATTTATAGATATAGGTAAAAATGGTAATTTTTAATGTTCAAATAGTGATTTATCAGAACCATGCACTTTAACATTGAATAGGTATTCCAGAGAGACGAAGGCTTCATTTTGTTGGAAAGATCATTGAAATACGCAAGAAAAACATTTTCGGATAAAGATTTAGATTTTCTAGTGATTTTCCACTGCACAAATTTTTCATATGCAAGCTTATATTAAATAAATTATATTGATTGATATTGATTGATTGATTGATTGATATATTTTTCCTTTGAGTTTCGCGGTATCAAATTTTCAACTACTAATTTAGCTTCATCTATAATGTCTGGCGGTGACCTACGGTCTCGGCCTTTATCTCAGCTCGTCCATCAAGTTGCACGCTGACCGCGCTGTGTCGGCCTGGAGCTGCGCTATCGGCCATCATCAGCGCGACCAGCAAAGTAGTCATTATAAACCGCGGCAGTAATGTACTATTACTAAATGCATTGATATGTATGTACTAGCGTACTAAAATCACTGACCTAGAATAATATTGTTATGATATCTATAACAAAAAGGTACATTTCAGACCAGCACAAACTATGCCAGCACATTGCTGTAACTGACACAGTAAGTAGATTCGTTATTAGGAGATGATTAAATAACACCAAACAATACACTTTAAACACCTGTTTATTAATGCACTTTGGGTCGAAAACAGCACAAAGGTTTGTATATTTATTATTTATATTGAGTTGTAAAAATTATAATTATTTGTTTGTGTGAACTAAAATATGTTTGGCAACAGATGAAATTATTTTTCAATTCAATTATTATTTAATTATTTTCTTTTCTTAAACTGTTTTTTGTATTTTTTCGCATGTTGGCGGGAAATTTGTTAAAGAGAGCTTTTGAAAAAAAATCCTAATAATTGTCCTGCTTGCATATGTTTTTATAAATTTTTGATAATAAACACAAAGATTTTAGCTTTTTATTTAATAAAAAAAATAAGAAAAAATTAAAGCTGCAACTTTTATAGCAAATGCAAATTTATTATTATTTTTTGGTTTTTATTTGTAAAAGCACCCTTTTAGTTAATTTTTTTTTTCTTGTTTTTGGGGTATTTTTCTATCATTGTATATTATTTACCCAGCTTCATGGGAAGAATATGTTTTCCTCTCATGGTAATATCGAAGTCAATATAACTCGACTAAATTGAATTTATAGAAACCGTGCTGAAGTGCAGATGACTGTAGCGTGCCTTACCTAATGTACGGATAATACAAGGAACAAACGATTTTTATAAAGTCTTCAGTGAAAAGGTAACCTGATGAGATGAAGTATCTAGAGCACAGTAATCTAGTGGTTTCCATAACCCAAAAAAACAAGGCCTGCTCCTTAGGTTTGCATTCCATAACTTAAGCTTACTTCAATTTGAACACTTATAACAGGATAGCATATGCATTTTTGCATGAGTGTGAATGAGTGAGGAAGGGAGCTTGTATGACTACACTGAGATTTAGAACGCGCTCGCTCGCGCAACGATTTTTATGAGCTTATGCTAACATTGTCACACACACATTCACACGCAGACAGTCACTGTGATTGGCTGATTTCCAAAGTAAATACATGATGACGTCGTTTTGTACTCTCGAAGGGCATACCTACCTTGTTTTCTTATACCATGGTGGTTTCATTTACGTATGAAAGGTTATGTTAATCTCTTTTCGCTCACCCCGGCATTTGCAGCCTAAAATACCAAAATTCATAATTTCGCCACAGTTGTTTACTGTCACAGGAACAAGAATTATACACAAAACATGTAGCTTTAATTCCACCAAACCACTCTCTCAACCAATTGGTTTATTTACTACAACACCTACAAAGAAAGGGACAAAAGATACAAATGCCTCTCGCTTCCTGCATCTCATTCTCTTCTTTTATTATTATTCAAATGTCTTATAATATTGTAGGAAGATTGTACTACCTACTTATATCCTTTCTAGAAAAATAAAACAAAACAAACATTTCTAAAAAAAAAAAAAGTACAAACCAGCACTAAAACTCCTATAATCCTGGCTGCAAGCTGCAGTGACACGCAGCAGCACGATTTTACCGTCATATTATCCAATTTTCCCATTTTAAATAATCACACATGAATCACACTAAACTCACCTAAACACGTTTATCTATACTGAGCTTGCGCCTACGCCTAGTTGTGGTTATCTTATTCATACTAAACACGCCCGTTGTCCATGCATCCCCGGTAAGTACCTAGGTATTTCCATTTATCGGTAACTTTAACGTATCTGCAAGAACACAAAGGCACAGTAATACTATTACAAAGGCCTTAGAGTATTTAAGCAATGTATTATACTCTAAGGTTAAAGCTTACAGCTAATAAGCCGGTTCTAACGGTATACCATTAGTTCTAAAAATATACATAGCTTGGGTGCGTTCGTCTTACTATCATACACGTCACACGACTCGTGCGTGCTACACTTATCTCTTCGTCCTTCAAGGGAGAATCATGATGTAAACGCGCTGAAATATAGATAATTATATAATATTATAATATAGGTGATTTTTAGAGTTCCGTACTTCAAGAGGAAAAAACGGAGCCCTTAAAGGATCACTTTGTTGGCCGTCTGTCTGTCCGTCCGTCCATCCGTCCGTCTTTCTGGCAAGACCCTTTATCTCAAGAACGCGTAGAGGTATAGATTTGAAATTGAAACCATTTACTCAGATCGACAATCCCTTGAAACTGTGAAAAAATGAAACTTCCAAGTTAACTTGAAAAAAGACACAGCCGTTTATGCCGCAAAAAATACACTGGGCCGCAAAGAAACCGGGTCTGTAACAAAAACCTCAATAACTTCCAAAGTATTGGAATTAGCTTTATAAAATAAAAACAGTATTATAGACAATTTTATATTGCTTAAATAAAAGTCAAAGAAGTCCAAGTTTATGAAGTTTGTTTTAAATAAAAGTAGGTTAAGTAAAAACATTAAAAATTGAAATTTTTCGAAAAATGTGCTACGGTAACAAATATGCAATTTTCACACATTTTAGTATTTCGTATTGCCACCACGAGCTGTTAATATAGCTGTTATATGGTTTGCTGTGGGTTTGGCATGCTTTCCATAAGATTTTTGAGCCGATGCTGAGGAATATTCTCCCATTCCCCTTCTCAGTGCTTCTTTTAGTTCACGAAGTGTGATTGGAGGGAAATTTCGCTGGCGTACCCGTCATCCCAGTTCATCCCAGGCATGCTCGATGGTGTTCAAGTCTGGGCTGCGTGCTGGCCACTCCATGCGTGTAATAGCGTCATCTTTAAGGTAGTCAAATACTATTTGAGCTGTATGGGGACGAGCGTTATCTTGCATAAAGATGGCGTCGTCACCCATGTTTACTAAAAATGGGCCAACGTACTCATTTAAGATTTCATTCACGTATCTTTCTGCAGTTAAAGTTCCATTTTCTATCACCACTAGCTCGGTGCGGCTTTCGGGAGAAATTCCCGTAAATAAGTAGGCACAAATAATTATTTTAATTGAAATTTTGACCAAAATTTTTAAATAAGCTTTTAGTTTTTTACCGGTAATTACTAGCCCCCGTTAAATTTCCCGGTTTTACCGGTTATTTAACCGCCTTGCATGCTCTATTTATACGTTGATCCATTGTTTATTTTTTGATATAAAATGTACCTATCTGGGAACTACTTTATCCGTACGCGTGTAGACTCAGCCATCTGGCGCCAGTTTTTAAGGTTTCCTACACAAAGGCAAAACTGAAACCTATAAATGTCACACTTATTATAGTGGCAGGCAGCGGCAGGCCCCAAAGAGGCCATGTAAATTTAATTTTTATTACTGTCACTTCAAGCGAAAAAACGGGCAATGAGAGAGGGGCAGGTGCAGGGTGAAAAAGAAAAAATTATGTTTTATTTTTTATAAAAGAGCTAAAATTTCCAAAATCCAAAATCTAGGTATTGTTATATAAAATATGTTCCAGATCTGCACATGACTCCCATTCGTCTAAAGAGGAAAAAAAGGTGTGTTTGAAGTTGAAGACCTCATTTCAATAAGTACTTATATCTATCGGGGAAAGATTATCCAAACATGTTTTCTAAAAACAAAATCCTACATTATATTATTCAAAATAAACCACAAATTTATTAATACTATTACATACGTAGTGCTTTTAATACACAGAAAAAAAGAAGGTCAATTTGAATTCAAGTTATATAGTAGGCATCAGAAAAAATTAAAATAAAATATTTCTATAATAATATATGTACCTACTAAGTTTGTCTGGATTCAGATTATAGTTATTATGTCATAGGACGACTACATAATAAATACTGGTCTGTAACAAAACGAAAATCTGAAAAAAAAATCTTTCCCTGACAAGTAGGGTGTCATTAAAGCCGATTCTGAAGGCTTTGTGCTGTCAAAACTTAAATGTGTCTAAAGTAATATAGCTTCTGTTGACACCAAAGACCTATTTTGGAATGAAGAAAATTTCATTTTGACAGCACTACAACTAAAATTAAAGCCTTCAGAATTGGCTATAGTCTCTCAATCTCATCGAGTAGAGTACAAAATATGAATTTTTATTTGTTTCTACTGTGTTATTGTTTTTTTTTATAAAGAAATGGAGCCGTCAAATTTGTTAGTTTTAATAAGCAATTTTTATTTTTGGGGTCTTCTGTCTCAAAAACTAAACTTAAGAATTTGAAATTCCTGTGCACTGTACCAATTTAAACTGTTGTTTTATACATTTTGTAGGTTAATGTTTAAAACAAAACTGTAAAATTAAGTACATGTTATTAAAATTTGAATCATGTAGGTACATACTAACTTATTCAAACGCTACGGAACCCTTAGGTTGTGAAGGGTTTTGTACAGTGGAGCCCGCATCAAGCTAAACACTTTCAGTATAAGCTGACCTCTCATTGTATAGGCTTCCCGTACAATGAGAGGTCAGCTTATACTCAATGTGTATAGCTTGATGTGGGCTCCACTGTACATACATCCGTGGTAGGTACCTAGCAGCGCGATCGTTGAACTTATTTTAGGTACAGTCATAGTAAGGTACAGTGGAGGAAGACCACATCAAGCTATACACTTGCAGTTTGCAGTACGACATTAGCCCCTACGGAGAAGAACATAAGATAGGTACAAAGTCCGAAATGTCTACAGTTTTGTAACTTGATGCGGTCTTCATCCATGTACAATCTTACAATCTCCCTCAATAGAAAAAGGAAGTGTATGCGTTACCGTAAGCAGGGTTGCCAGATTTGATTACTCAAATTTCCCCAAATTCAAAATATTTTTTCCCCAAAATGATACGTTTTTCACTAAAAAACCCCAAGCTTGATTTGGCGGAATTACAAATAAATATACAATAACATGCTATTTTTATGTTATTTATCATATTATTATAATATATCTTTGATCGGAAAGGCACTTGAGATGACTAACGGTTATTAGAATATGTTATTGAAAAGGCACAAAAGTTCTTAAACCGGACCAAACAAATGTAACGTAAATCTAAAATTGTAATGTAAATGATGTTTTCTGAATTAAACCGGTTTATCATTTTAGCAGTTGGCTCAAACTGCGTCACGAGCTGCTAGTCCGTATCTCACCCTTATCATAGAGGTATTGTGTGCCGTTTTAGTCGTATTTTGAAGTCGGTTTCTAAGCTTGTTTTTGACCACGTTCATAACTGAAAAAGTTCTCTCCACACTTGCATTGGCGAACGGAAAACTCAACATGGACGTGGCTAATTAGGCCACGTGAGGAAAATCTATTTCGCCAGCAGCATTTTTATACGATATAACTTCAGAACCCTTTTAGTGTCGAACGCGCCCACTGCACGCGTTTAATTTTGGGTAACGGTAGTGTCGCACGCGCCAACTGCACGCCTAACGAAGTTCCATTTTTCAACGTCAGCTCTTGCTCTATGAATTTTAGCACAATGTTGTAAAACAAAACATAATTTTTCTTTGTTTCGTTGGTTTTCTTTCAAGTGTAACATGATTGGTTGAAATCAATGTTATAACGTCTAAATTAAATAAATTGCAAAGGAAGACTCGTTTGCAGATTTTTTGCATATGGCGGCGCTTACTGATTGTAAGGTCTTACGTTTGTAATTATTTGTTGTTTTTGAAGGTAATACTGATATTTACATAAAAATAATACATGTAATAATCGTGTAATATATAAGGGAGTGTTCTAGTGATATATTATTGTTTGTGAAATATGTGAATCGGTGAATATGAATTAAATTGTGTGGTGATTTAGTGAAAATGTTAGTGAATGTGAAATGCAATCCACGAAAATGTCTACACATCTTTACTTTCGAGGTAAGTGGTATACATTAAATTAAAACCTATTTCATTGCGCTACTTCTGATATATAACACAATGCCTCAAATATAAACTAACATAACGAAATACATGGATTTCTAAATCCGGTCGGCAGGAATTTTAGCTGGATTTCTAGCTCGACATTCTGGCCCATCGCGAATGGCTCGTAGGGAAACACTTCACGGGTATGGTCTGCCATTTTAGTCGTATTTTGAAGTCGGTTTCTAAGCTTGTTTTTGACCACGTTCATAACTGAAAAAGCTCTCTCCACACTTGCATTGGCGAACGGAAAACTCTACATGGACGTGGCTAATTTATCTAGGCGTACGGCTATCCTCGGATCTCTCTTTTCGTGATCACATTGTAGACACATGTAAAAGTGCTTTTAAAACCTTGGGATTTGTACTCCGTAGGAGCCAAGGCTTCTCAGATGTACAGACGATAAAAGTATTGTACAATGCACTAGTTAGGAGTAAATTAGAAAGCAACGCGATCATCTGGGCTCCGCATGAAATTAAATATAGTCTCATGCTGGAACGGATCCAAAACAAATTTTTAAGGTTTTTGTATTTAAAACTATTTGGAGTCTATCCAGGCTATCCATTGTTATATCCAACCTTATTTATCTTAGGTATGGTTGGGTTCACCAAAATTCAGGTTAGGAGAGACTTATCTTTAGCGATAACCGTATTTAAGATATTTAGAGGAATGTTGTGCAATCCTACAGTACTTGACAGCATTAGACTGGTGGTTCCGTTTGGTGAGCATGGGCTGCGGCGGCGCGAGGAGCGGCTGCTCTGCGTGCCCGGCGCCAGAACCAACTTGCTTGCGGAAGCGCCGCTAACTAGAGCTATTAAGTTGCTCAATAAAATTTCAGAAAAGACGGATGTTTTCACGTGTTCTCTGGGTGAATTCACAAGGATAACTTTGCAAATTTTATGTTACTATTAGGTTTGTGGTTAATTAATTGTTTTTTATGGCTCTTTGTCCTTGTTTTTTTTTTTTCATTTTTTTGTTATTGTGTAAGATGACAATATATGTAGGTAAGTTAATTGTTTTTGGTATTGGATGTGTATGTTGTATAGTAATTATGATGTATATGATGTGTTACTTCACTATTGAATTAGGTCCAGCCTGTAATGATAGTGTAAGTTCCTTAATAAATAAATAAATAAAAAAAAAAAAAATAAAAAAAAAATTTCGCCACGCGAGGAAAATCTATTTCGCCAGCAGCATTTTTATACGATATAACTTCAGCCCATTTATCGGCCTATTCAGTTTTACTCCAAGGTTGAAGAGGGAGTATTCTCCACTCTAGTTTCTTGAATTTTAGATTTTTCTAAAAACAATTACCTCACCAACTAGCGACTGACCGACCGACAGATATTTTTTGTTCATGGGTTTTACGGCACTGGAATTAAGTCTTTTACTCTGCGTCTTAAATGCGTTTCATAGATTTCAACCATTTGAATAAGTAAAGTTTTTGCCTTAGGTACATAAATAGATAGATATTTCATTCTTAGTTATTCCCAAATTCCCCCAACGTGAATTTTTTTTCCCCAAAAATTTCCCCCTAGATATAATTTCCCCAAACTTTCCCCAAGTACCAATTTTTTCCCAAAATCGCGAAAAAGCTCCCATTCTGGCAACCTTGACTGTAAGCGGTGCTCTAGTAAGATCAGATGTGGTGCTGTAAGGCTGAGATTCAGATTGCATTTTGAGTCCGAACTCAAGAGGAACTCAATCTTACAAACGTCACTCTAGTATGGGATCACGTCGCTTTTTGACGTTTGTAATCACAGCTTAAGAGGTTATGTGTCTGTCACGTGAAAAACTTGAATGTTTCTAAAGCATAGATCATCTGAGTTGTAAAGCAATAAGACAAAAAAAAACACTATTTTCTCTGTTTTGAACAATAAAGCTATTTTATTTTATTTTTATTATTTAAAGAGTCCGACACCTCATTTAAAAAAAAACTTTGTTCCCGATTTACTCAAAAGATGGCGCTAACCAGACATGACTTGAGTCTTATCAATGATCAAGGCGGATCTGATGAATGTTGTCAGCTTTAAATAATTCTGATTTCATTTGGCACAAACATATTGAATGTCTGTGATTTTAGGTTATTTTATTTATCCAAAATTATATTGTCTTTGGTTTTCTTGCGTAACTTTTTTGGGACTTGAGACTTATTTTAGTTGTGGAAATAACGTAATCGAAAGAAAGTTAAATAAAAAGGCTTATACATAAATGGAGATCCTGAAAAATTATTTTTTTCCGGTAACTTTCGCGTTGCGTCTCCGAAGCTCGTTTTTCAGATCTGCCAAAGACCATAAACCATAATCCATTCTCGTTGTTGTTGTAGAACTCATGATGAAAACAAAGTCCGGAGTACAAGCAGAGGTCAAACGCAATGGAAAACAAGGGTCCAAGGTACACGCGAAGGTCAGTCGAAGATAAGAGTCACAGAAGTCCAAAAGAATAGTCAGGGTTGTCGAAATAATCACAAAACACAGACAGTAGCACATTCGCATAACCACAAGAGAAACGGAAACAAATGCAAATGATACATCGAACGATAACATACAATGAACTTGCTATCGATTCGATAAATGAAAATGTAACTCTTATTTTAATACATTAAAGGTTATCGTTTAAAAAATATCGAATTTATCGGTCAAATAAAAATGGCTGGTGTAATCTATTGTCACGCCATGTCTAATCAATTCCCAGAAGGGATAAATTAAAACCATGTCTAATCAACGCCATCTACTGAAATATTTGGAACTATATTTTTTTTTTCAGAAAATCCCTCATTATAACACTCGAAAATACAAAGAACGCGCTATCCGCCACGATTACTTTCACTGAAAAATTGATTGAATTAGTAATTGAATATGATTATTTGACTCTTTCGTCTTGAATGTAAAGTTTCATTAATAATATTTAACAAAATTATCATTAAAATGAAAAGTAAAAAATATTCTAAGCAGTAGGTACTTGAGTGATTCCGAGAAAAATTTAATGGAGGTTAATTTATAAATTTAATAATGTATGATTTCTACAAGATTCGATGCGGAATTGATGAAAGTTTTAGAAAACAGCTCCTTTACATATAAAAATACTTAGGAGAAATCACACTTTTGGTCAATGAGAAAACTATGTCCACTTAGTAACAATCACTAAAATATATTTTATCAACAACACAAGCTATTAAATTAGGAAAAAACTAACTTTATGTAAATTAAGACAAATATTACCTCAAAAATTAATTTACTTACCCCATCTTCAATATAAAAGTCAAATTGAAAATGACATGAAAATATTTTCGTCACGTTTTAGGTCAACACGATTACATTTTTACTTTGTATAACTATTTAGCCACCTTTGAATCAATATAAACTATTTTTATATGAAATGTGCTTCGAATTATACTACATTTAAATAAAACTAACAACAATTCTCTTAATAAATTGTAATTTTAGAGATGTTTACTTAGAGTAAAAATTTGTGACCGTGACGTAATAGGACATGCCAACGTGGCTAAATGGAAACACAAAGCTGTGTTCATATGGTTTATTTCTTATGAAATAAAATGCTTGCATAGATTTTTCATTTCACGAAAAGTTGGTCGTATGTACAGTGGAGACCACATCAAGCTAAACACTTGCAGTACGACATTAGCCCCTACAGAGAAGAATATAAGATAGGTGCAAAGTCTGAAGTGTCTAACTTGATGCGGTCTACACTGTACGAGTACTATTGCTTCCGCAACTTCATCTTCACTTCCTGTATATACGATATAGGTTCTGTCAGAATTGTGTTTTTTATGTAAAAAGTAAAAAAATTAAATCTGCTCCAAATTTAGTAAGCTTTGAACACACGGACCATAAGCTTTGAATTTTGAATGAAAACGGAAATAGATTGTTTTGAGAAATATACAGGTTGATAATTAACCCTCTAGGTATATTGAAATCTATGAATCAGAACACAGAATGGTTTAAAAAAACTTCTTTTTTATTTGTAAGTAAGAATAGTCAAAAGATCGATACACTATCTACACGTACAGAAAATAAAAAAAGTGTTCTCAAGTCATTGAAAACACATCAACTGCATTTAATTGCTGTCGGATAAATAAAAATGCAATAAGATTACTACCGTAAACATGACCTAGTGTGTCCTTTTAGTCACAAAATTGTTCCACTAGTATGTCACGTCACTAAGAGGACGTGACGATTCCCCGCCTTGCTAACAATATTAACAAAAACAATCACTATTATGTGTTCTTTTGAAGGATATCATTATTCCATTACATACCCAGATAAACTGTTTACAATTTGATCATTATAGAAAGTTTAAAAAACTTACCGGTACAATTTTACAACTGTGACTAAAGTGGACTTCTTAATTGGTTGTGTAACTCTGAACGTCGTCCTTTCGTCACAGAAATCCCGGTATATGCCGTTAAAGGCGAAAACAAAATGGCTTTCCTGACTCAGTAGTGATACGAGGATGATGAAATTAACTTGTTTTGATAGTTTCGTAATATAGGGAGCAGGTAGAAAGTGGTGACTAAAGTGGACAGCCCACCTAAGTGAAAATTTGATTACTCCTTTTTCAATTATTTTACTGTAATATTATGTCACGATTTATGGCTACGTTATACATTATTTTAAAGGCTAAAGAACAAAGCTATACAAAATGAAAAATCTGCAAAGAAACAATAGCAAGAAGTTATCGTAAATTATTTTTTTAAACTGACACTCGTATTTTTCATAACCTTTTTATGTACCAGTTTCATAAACTACTATTTTTGTATGGAGAAAAACACATTTTATTTTTTTCTCAAAATTTAAAATGTCGCGGGTTTGGCTTCCGTATTATAAGTAATCAAATATTTAATTATTTTTTGTGAAGAAAATAATGTATTTGTCAATTATTTATTTCATGAAAATAAAACTTACTACAGGTCATTGAGGAAGTTATGGTCAACATTTAAAATAATAGCTCGGTGCACATACCATGCCATGCACATATAAATTTCCTGAAATTGTGAATATTAGTCACAAATATATTTAGTGTAATGTAATGTAATTGATTTTATCTGTGTAATATTTGTATAATTAAAAAAACGACATAAAATTATTGTTAGTTTTAAGAATAATTTTAGTTTAAAGCAAATTTTAAGAACTAAACTTTATGGAAGTCTCCCTTTTAATTGTTATTATTATTTTATTTGCCTTTGTACCAATTTAACAAAACATTATGTTGTCTTTGCAAAAACAGCGCTGTTTGGAACCTCGTTATCCAACAGCATACGCTGATCGCGTTCCTCCTTTTACCAATTATAGGTAGGTATACTGTTTTAGTTCAATTTAATTTAAATAAGTTTGTTTTTTTTCTATGTTGTCTTTTTAATTTAATTTTTATGTATTTCTAAAGCTTTTTTGGTAATAAATCATTTTTATTCTTTTTATTTCCTTACGCTTATCTGCGAAAATGAAATTTAATGAAAAGGTCAAAGAATCGAACTGATTTTTTATTTTCGGTAGACTGCTGACGTTATTACAAACGCCTTTTACTGGGTAGTTTTTCTGAAATATGCCTATAGGTTCCAAAGAGTCAATTTTCGCAAGTAATTGACAAAAACATAATTTCTCCATAAAAAGTAATTAAACATTTTTTTTCTCTGAAAGTCATGCATATTTCAGAAAAACTAGATCAGTTAAAGGTGATTGTAACAGCGTCAGCTGTCTACCAAAAAAAAACAGTTCCATTCCTTGACCTTCAAATTGACTTAACCCTAAAGTCCACGATTTCGAGACATGGAAACAGTGTGCGTCGCGCGGCCGCAACTAGCGAGCTGTGCCATACCATCCATACAAATGTGCCATTTTAAAATAATGTTCAGTGAAATGAATAATTAGTTTTTCCTTCGTCTTTTCCGTACTTCAAACAATTTTTAATTTTGGGATACTTTTATGGGTTGTGCTATGAAAATGTTAAATTTAATGGTCTTTTTTTAATTTTCGATACTATGTTACCACGAAGAATTTGTTTCTTATGCTTGACCATTTCGATCAAAATCATGAAAATACAGGTTGTTTTTTTTACAAAGAAGAATTGAATGCCACTGGATCGTACCAAATGGCGTCACAGCCAAATGTTGTGACGGGTTGTTAGGTGGGTGTCATGTTCGGCTTTAGTCATATTCTGCTTTAGTCATGTTACTCAAAGGGCACGTTTCGCTTTGGTCATGTTCTGCGTTGGTCATGTTCTGCGTTGGTCATGTTATATCCTAATCATGTTCTGCGTATGGTTATGTTCTATCCTAGTCATGTTCTGCGTATGGTCGTGTTCTATCCTAGTCATGTTCTGCGTATGGTTATGTTCTATCCTAGTCATGTTCTGCGTATGGTCATGTTCTATCCTAGTCATGTTCTGCGTATGGTCATGTTCTATCCTAGTCATGTTCTGCGTATGGTCATGTTCTATCCTAGTCATGTTCTGCGTATGGTCGTGTTCTATCCTAGTCATGTTCTGCGTATGGTCGTGTTCTATCCTAATCATGTTCTGCGTATGGTTATGTTATATCCTAGTCATGTTCTGCGTATGGTCGTGTTCTATCCTAGTCATGTTCTGCGTATGGTCGTGTTCTATCCTAATCATGTTCTGCGTATGGTCATGTTCTATCCTAGTCATGTTCTGCGTATGGTCATATTCTATCCTAGTCATGTTCTAACAATGTTCTCCTCTTCTCTGATTTAAACAAAATTGTAGATCCATATTTTTTCATTTTATGACATCAAAATTCTACTTTTCTTTCTTGCGTTAGGTCATTTGGCGTATTATTTAAGGCAGGTCATTTCGCGAACGATTGCTCGTGTTAGCATTATGCGTATTGGTCAATTTTCGTGTCGTTTATTGGTCAATAAGCAATTTTATTAGTATATTACATATAGTACCTAATTAAAAACAGTGAGCAAAGTACCCTTGTTCGAGCTGCTGAGGTGAAAAATATATAAAGTACAGAGTCAACCTGACTGTACTTTACAACCGTAACTTTACTGTACAGCAATAAAAAAACTTATAATTAGATTGTTTTTATTTATTCAAGTTACTTACTTAAACATAGCAACATAAACAAAAAACAGTAAACTTATACTGAAACCTCTTACTTAAACATAGCAACATAAACAAAAATAGTAAACTTATACAGAAACATCTTACTTAAACATAGCAACATAAACAAAAAACAGTAAACTTATGCTGAAACCTCTTAAATAAACATAGCATATTTAAAAAAAACATCTTTTTCTTAAAATAAAGATGGCTTCGTGAATTTTGTTAAAACTTCAGTAGCAGCTCAGAATACGTATTCTGAGAGTAGCAGATATCCGCTGTTTACGCAATTTGCGAAGAACTGATTTTATTTTTGCATCAAATCTTTGTTTGCGTTTGTTTGTTGCAGTTTTATAAATTGTGTATTTGCTCTGATGAATTTTGATGTCAAAATGGGTGGCTTCTTTACTTAACAATGCCGTAAATCTGCATATATTAGGTTTAGAACCAAATCTAGCTTTAATTCTCCGATGCCACCGTTCTAACGCACTCGTCGTTCGGTAAACATCATTAGCTACATTTAAGCAATTCATGTAATTTATTTTCAACCATTGCTTCTCGAAATAATCTTGAAATTTATGAAAATCTGGAATATTATTCGCATTTGACAAATTAAATGATCACCCTTCGGCTATGTTACTTTCGGGCAAAAACGGTAGCGACATGCACATATTTATAATTTTACGGCTTTCATGAGTTTCTCCAATAGACAGAGCTTTTGATTTTTTTGTTATCGCTTTTTTATAATGAAATAAGCAACCGGTCACTTTAGCATCTGGAAAACATTTGCGTACAGCAATAACTGCAGCCAGTGCATCGAAAGTTTCTGTTTTAATATTTCAAATAACTTTGTGTATGTACATTTTTTCTGTCTTATTAGGCAATAGACAGAAAAGTACTGGTATGACAGTAAAAGATATTTTTTTCATTTCCCAGTACAAAGTGGTTCAATCAGCTGACTAAATTTCTATGGAAAGGTAAAAAGTGCAAAATTTTTTTTTTTTGGAAATTGTTCTATTATGTATACTCTATCATCTCTTAAATTTTTTTCACTTTGAATTGTAGGACTTTATTATACTGGGTGTTAATATGATGTTGCAGGAGCTGGAAACTGGCGATAGTACTCTTCCATACGAACAACTTTTATTACGGAGAAAACCCTGAAATCGCGAAAAAAAATCAGCTGATAATAGAAAAGTTAAATACCTACTCGACCGAAATGTATGAAACAGCAGTTTTTTTGCGATTTCTGGATTGGCTCTATAGTAAAAGTTGTTCGTAGGGACGAGTACTATCGCCAGTTTCCGGCTCCTGCAACATCATATTAACACCCAGTATAAATACAATTTTTGTAAAAGCCGAAGCCATTTTTGTCAAATAGCAAAAAGTTCATTTTTATCATAGAGAACCCACCTCAAAAGTAGTAACCTACTTTCAAAATAACGAACGTTATTTGTGGCCCGTCACTAAATCCGACAAACATAAACAAGACGAAAATTCGGATAATTTTTAAGTAGTCGAGTTTTTCTATGGCGTGTTGATCTGTCAAGTTTGTAGTTGAATTGAAAAATCTGAACACAATAAAACGGTAATTTTTCAAAATTTTACCAAATAAGCAATAGTAAAATTTACTATTTAAAAGTACTTACCGATGAAAAGAAATACCTTTTTTCCTAACGCTTGGTACTTCAGTTCGGTTTTTGCAGCATAAAACTGAACAATCAGTCATTTATGTAAATGCCTTCGTATTTTGTTGTGTGTATAGTCGCGTTGTCAGATTGAGTCTGCTCTTATCTATGGGTCGGTCTAGCACAACTAGTTTTATATAACGGTCAGTTTTGTCGGAGACGATGTTTTGGCAGAGGGGAAATGTATTGCATAGCCACTCCACTGGTACCTACTTGCTTTAAGTTGACAGCGCCCCGTCTTGAGTTTTTATTTTGTCTGAGGGTGTAACCCATGCAACCAAAAAAATCTAGACTGAAGTCACCACCGAACCAAATCGGAACGTAGCCATAATTAAAGTAAACTAGTAGACTATGTATAATAGTCTACTATAGTGCCACCAAATTGACTGTTTAGTAAAATCATTCGCCGTCTCTTTCTAATTATACTCTTTTCTACCGCACTAGAAAGAGATGGGTGGATAATTCAACTGAACAGATAAGTTGGTGGCACTGTAGTTTACTTTAATTTATTTCATCTGTGCATGTTGCGTCAAACGAGCTATGGCTACGTTCCGATTTGGTTTAAAACTACACACACATGGCTCTCTATTGGTCGGTTACATACAACGCTGTCAAAAATAAGTCCTGCCTCTTTCTTTATTCACCATCAAAATCGATGCCATTTTGTTGCGTCAACTTCACTAAAAGTGTGGTAAAACGTTGTAAATGGAACACAAATTTTAACTAAAACGTCATTTTAACTCTTTTATGTTGTGAATTTGTGATTTTCCTTCAGACGGAGGGAAATTTTCAAAGAATACCTAATATAGTGAAATGGCGGAAGATAATAATACAGTACGATTAAGCTACAAAAATTACGAATTCGAAGTCACCGTAGACCTGGATACATACAGGAAAATCAACACTGGTGAGTGAACGCTAAACCTTACTACTCAAACTTTTATAGTCTCAATGATCAAAACTCAATTTTAATTGCAGATCACACATACAAGGAAGACTTCGCTCGACAAACGTACGAATCCCTCGAGACTGATGGGCACTTCATAGGAGAAGAGGAACGGCAAGAAGTATCTGAAGATGTCAAGCCATCACCCTCCAACATGTTCAAATGGACGAAACCTGCTATAGACTTACTTATTGACATACGCTTCAGCAGGAATGAGGAATTCAACTCGCCAAAAACTAGGAAGTCTGAACTTTGGCAGTCAGTTGCTCGACAGCTTGGTCAGCACTTTCCTGGTGTGACTGGAGAGATGTGCGATGCTAAATACAGGAATCTACTACACACATTCAAGCTTAATAAACAGAAAGAGAGTCGCTATGGTATTGAATCCATCAAATGGGAGTATTTTGAACAATTTGACACTAATTTAGGTTTATCTATCAGACTACCACTCAAAGACACAGATTGTTTTGATAGTATTTTTGAAAAAGGTGATGGAGATAGTGGGTTTAAAAAGGTTGATTTAATAGGACTTGATTCCCCGCCTGCTAGTCCTACAGCCGTATCAGCAAAAAGAAAATACCAGGACTTATCTATTAATCAATATTTGAGATTAAAAGCAGAGAATGATGTAAGAAATATGAAATTAAAAGCTAAAATATGGAAAGAAAAGAAACAGCTGAAAGAAAGAGAGATTGCAGCTATCCTGCAGTTAGCAAAAGCACTGAAAAACAAAAAATAATACTTAAAATAATAACTTGCTACTACAAGAGTGCTTCATTTTAAATTGACCGATGTTCAGAATACTTGTTAAAAGAACTCAAAAAACATAATGGTTGATTGTTTAAATTATGTCTGATCATGGAATCTTTGTAAATATAATTATAATTTTTATTTCAAATTATGTATTATCAGTAGAGTAACTTTTTTATACCATTATTGTAAATACATATGAAATATGTGGCATTATGTAAAAAACATGATGATTTAAATTTGGTGGAGCTACTGTGTAGTACCATTTAACTGCTACCAAATGAAACATAGAATGGATTCAGTATGTGTTATTATTGAAAGCCCCTATTACAAACCAACTATACTATCAATTGGAACCATTTGATCCAACAGAATACGCCTAAATTCATGAGCAGCATCACTATGGTACAACGTAGTAAACACTGGCTCTAACTCACAAGCGTCTTGGTATGGCAAATCAAAATCATTACATATAACTTCATCTCGAATGGACAAATTGTGTAGCATACAAGCAGTTGTAACTAAATACTTGATATTATCCACTTTTATTATATTCAAATGCTTCAACCTTGTAAATAACCCTTTGAGTCGACCAAATGCCCTCTGAATTACAAATCGTGTATCATATAAAATCTCATTAAACCTCTTTTCCCGTGGTACAATTACAACTTTCTTGTTCTCATAATCAATCTCGTTTTCTCTAAAAGGCACTATAAGAAATTCATCCAGAGGGTATGAAATGTCCCCAACAAGGTATGAGCCTTCTGGTATAAAGTTGTCATCATCACGTAACTTTGAATAAATAGCAGAATTCAACCACACATGACCATAGTGAAACGATCCTGGACATCCAACATTTATATTCATAAACTCCTGTTTTGAATTACAGACTGCTTGTAAAATTATCGAATTGTTTCCTTTTTTATCATAGTAAGTCAGATCGGTTTGAGAAGCTGGTATGAGAAGATGAGTAACACCTACAGCTCCAAAAACATTGTACATTTCACTTTCACTATTGAAATCTTCGATAACTTGTAGCGCTTCCTCTCCGGTAGGCCAGTAAATATATTTGTTGGCCATAAAGAACAACTTTTGACAAGTGAAGTGGAAGACTCGTACACAGTGGCCAATAGAGATGTTGAATCGTTCAGATATTAGACGGTATGGCTCCTGTTTAGACAGCGTCCATATTGTAATCAGAAGACTTTCTGTAGGTGCTATTGGGGGTCTTCCAGCAGAGACAGCCGGATTTGTGATGGCTCTCAGCAACTCCTGAAAATGAAGGTAATCAATATTTAATCTGGTTGGTAGGAGTACAGAAACTCTTGGTAGGTACCTAAGTATAATTGGTATGACCCATTGTATAACCCGTTCAAAACATCCAGGCATTCTATACCTCCCTCCTGCAGGGTTTCTACCAATCTTTGTGAGTAAACGGAGATGCCGAGATATTTACGACGAAATAACTATAATAATAAATTAATTCTACCTCAAAAGACATTCTGCTAATAAGAAAGTGTGTTTTGAAGTCATCCAAAGTAAAATAAGGAGATTTGTGAATATCACTGAAATATTTATTGTGGAAATCCTTTCTGGAGCGTTTGGGGGATGGAGGGCCATCATCGTCCATTTGGTTCAGGGAGCCCAAAATCTCTAAGATATCATCGTCTTCCGAAGTGCTTGAGTCACTGGAGGAATCAAGGATCGATCTAGCAATTTGCAACATTTAGGCAGAGATTGGTTTCAGCAAAACTTCGGGTGAGACAAATAATGAACTTTGTAAAACAAACACATAAACACTACACCATAGAGTAACTTATCACTGTGTAGTACAAGAAGACAGAGAAGTTTACTGACATGACACCGTTCTTAGATGATCGATTTCGTCAGGTTCCGATACTGACAGCAGGACAGCGTAAATATACAATTAGGAAAGCGTGTGACATTAGAAGCCGTGTAGCGACCCCTGGTTTATGAATGCAACGAGGGGTAGCCAGGCTCACGTTCAGTTTGATCGCCCGCTCATCACTGACAGCAGGATAGCGTATGCAAACAAATTCTACGCGTGCAAAAGAGATGTCATGATCGGCGGGTGATCAAACTGAACTACCAATTTTGGACGACGGGAAGGGCCATCTTAAAGGAACGATTTTGGAGGAAAAGGGACGGTTTTTCATTGTTGCGTGGGATAAAAGTTAAACTAATTAAATAATCACTTTTATTGAACATAAAAAAAAAATGTACCTGTACCTAGCTTTTAAGACTAAAATATCATTTATACACAGCAAATTAATGACGAAATTAGGTACCTATGAAGATTCTGGCTAGTCCGAAATGGGACGAGCCGCATATTTTGAAAATAGAACCTATGTCAGCAGTAACACATACCTAACTAAAATTCTTGAAAAAAAATCAAGGGAAATCATTTGTTCTGATTAAAACCATCCAACAATTTCGACTTTCAAGTTCACCAGCACATACCCTCTAAAAACTGAAATAATAGTGAGGATTGACGAGGAGCCGAGGGAACCGAGCGAAGTGAAGCGGAGCGAGATTTTAACTGAAATTTAGGAAGGAAGGGAGACTGTATTAGCTCTATCATCACACCGTAACAAACAGTACAGTCAATGACACGGTAGCGTACGGTCTATAACTTCAAAATTAAACATCTAGGTAAGGCAAGGGTACTATTTTCGTATTCAGTGATGAAGATTCTATAGTGCATAGGGGTCAGATGCATTTCCGAAAATTTTGACTTTTTTCGTATGTGCCGCCTCTAAAGTGATATGAGTATGGGTCAAAGCAGCAGGTAACATGAATTGCTGGGGCCGCAGCATCAGCATCCAAGCTGGGGCCGAATTGCCAGAAACCTACAGCTCACGTTCTCACGGAACGATACCTAGAACGCCTAGAATAAACATACTTCTTGTAGAATTATCTGCTTTGTTGCCATGCAGCGGTCACCCGCATCTCATAGGCCATACACCGCTTTGCCACTTTTGCATAATGTGAGCATGACGCTGGACTGCAGCGCAGCATTCATAGCGGGCACTCACAAGAGCCACTACTGACAAAATTCAAGATATTTTTTCAAAAAGTGTGATGATACCTACAAGCGCAGAGTGCACCTAAACAACGGCTGACGTGGTCGCATAAATCCAATGGCCCAAGCTCGGTTGCTTATCGGAACCGAGTCCGATTACGCCGAAGTAACTGCTTTCGGACTGGTAACTGGTTCTGAGAATTGTTTACCATTGTTATCAGTATTCGGTTGAGAGGCACGCACACTGAATGTTTAACCCTACTAGCGGATCTGCTTTGACATGACCTTACCCCAGTGGACCGTATCATTCTAATTCACTTGTTTATCATAAGGTCGCCCGATAACCGAACGGTTATCTATCGGGAAAACCGACTAAATTTTGTGTCAGCAATGTCAGCATTGTTTTTTATTCCTAGATTCATTTATGTGCCTAACTCGGTTGTTTACGATGAATCCACCCCTTTATCGGTAATGTATATTTTCTGGGAAAACCCAATTCTTTGAATAACTACTAGCTTATCATCAGGGGTCACCAGCCACAATACGACTATAAAATAACCAGTGGACAGTGACTGCTCAACACTTGAGGTCCAACACTTAAGTAACAAACATAAACGAAAGGCTCCAGAGCCGCAGAACTTCATCGGGTCACAATGGCGTTACAGAAAAGAAATCAATCACAGAAAATAAAAGAAAATTTCACAGTAGATGACTTCACGACACGTGGATTCCGTCTACCGTGTGGGGCCCCCTTCAACGTGAACCAATATTTGAATTTTGATCGTGAATATCGCCGGTTTCTCCTGTCCACGAACAAAATTGAAGTAACTTTCTTCAACGGCGAATCCTTCCAAGTGCTCTACAACTTCGATGCCACAAGAACGGAGGAAGATCGCCTGCTCATCAATTGGGATACCCTGACACCCCTATTCGGAGGAGTAACCCCATCGGGGTTTAGAAGTTTCGTCAGACTCTCGAAAATAGCGACGTTCGTCGAAAAGCGCATCCATCTCGACCAGTGCGAGGTCGGTTTACAGAACTCCTGTTTCTGTGGAAGAACGCCACCAGATGACCTGGACCTGGATACTTATTGGGACTCCTGCAGTGATCGACACTTCCATCATTTCTGTTCATTGCACGTCCGCTCGTGGTTGTATCTGTATCTAGATCCAAAGATTTTGTTCCAAGAATCGGAACAGCTGTTCTACGAGACCGTCTGGCAGCGACACTCGAGCAATCCAGATGTCTTAAAGTATTATTCAACGGGGAACCGCAAGGATACTGCGATTTTACTTGATTCGGCACGCTCCCTTGGTTACTCCAGCCGTTGCACAATAAATCGGGTGAAAAGTTGATGAATATCGTGATAATTGAGTATTATATTAAATTAAGTTTTCAAGTATGTATACTTTCTTGTGTATTCCTCTATAGTACAGGATGACTGGAAGTAGTTTAGGAAAAGTATAAGCACCATTTTCTGCAATGTCGATGCAAGTTGCATCTCCACATTGCCACAGAGCACACCGAGCATAGGTATCACACTACAGCCGTCATCCTTTTTTTCCGTTTTCATGGGTTACGAATGTAACATGGTAAGAACTAGGAATGCAGAGCTTCGCTGACATGCAGTGGTCACCCGCGTTCGGTGGAGCATACATCACGTTGCTACTTTTGCATAATGTAAGCATAACGCTAGACTGCAGTGCAGTATCTCCAGCGGGCATTGTCAACAGCCACTACTATATTATCGCGCTTATCACGCACACAATGCCGTATGTGCTTAATAGGTATGTTTTACATGTATACTAAAGTTACAAACTTTTGAACTGGTTTTCCCTATGAATGCTCGGCATTTATATTATGGTGTGGCGAGCTAAGACAATGCATCGAGTACAGCAATTAAACGTTGTTATCGATGTCCCAAATTGGTAGCGTAATTTTTATCGTAGGTATGAGATACGATCTATAGTGACTATGTGAACACGTGAGTGACTCCCGGGGCCCCAGTAAGGGAGCGCAGGATGAATTGTAAATCGTCTATTTTCATAAGGATGAAAGTTTGACTGACGTGGTCCAAGAATATTTTAATATTCACTCGTTTATTTTAGGAATGATCCGATTACCGCGCCCAACGATAACCCGCACGCGAGGTTGTGGGAATTCCAAATTGATATTATCCCTACATTGTTTTCTTTATTTGGTACGATAAACAACTGGAGTGGTATAAATTGCTATGCGGGCAGTCAGTGGCTAGACACTACACGGTCAACATTACCGCAAGAACATCATATAGACTTAGGAGTCCCGTGACATCCATCCAGAACTCAAGATGCAGTCCCAAGACAGAATACTCAGTTTCCCGGTGGACACCTTCACGAGGCGCGGGCCTTCTATACCCGAGGAGGCCCCTTTCAGCCCCGGCGAAATTCTGCAATTCAACAAAGCATACAAACAGTTTCTTCAGGCGGAACGACAGCTGGACGACCTGACTTTCCTTAACGGGAAGCCATGCCCCGTCCGCTACAACTTTGATCCGACGAGGCCAGAAGAAGATCGGCTGCTGGTGAACTGGGACTGGCTCATGCCCTTATTTTGGGGGCCGCCGCCAGGTGAGAGGGATCTCGTGAGGGTGCCCACTATACTGGAGTTTGTTGAAACGAAGATTCGCTTTTCGAAGTGCAAGGCGGTCGCCGGGGACACCTGCTCCTGCGGCAAGAGGCCTAATGTAGTGGTACCACCGGGACGTGAGTGCAGGATCCCACAGCACTTTCATCATTTCTGCACGGCGCACGTCTCTGCGTGGATAACAAATTACATGGTCCCGGCGATTCTGCTGAAAGAATCCCAAGAAATCTTCAGAGAGGTCATCCAGAAAGTGCATGAAGGTGATCCGCAAATCCTCCAATACTATTCGACGGGTGACCGGACGGACACAGAAATGTTGCTGCACTCGGCTCGCAACATCAGTGATAATAGTGCTAAATAGTGCAGCAGCATGTGTAGTTCGCTTATTTAAATAAATATTTGTGTTTATAATATGTTTACTTTTTTTTCTTGTACCCCTATGAGTGTAGGATGATGGAGAGTTGTGCAGGTAAGGTACTGAGATCATTCCCTCTGACGTTGCTTCAAGTTGAAATTTAGTTTCTCTCGTGACCACTCTATGTTAGATACAATCAAGTCAAGCTTGGACTGCACCAGATGTAACGTCTAGGTAACGTGCTACTAGCCGCTGCATAGCACGTCACATCACTAACGCAGATAAATTGCAAGGCGTGATGATTAGCGTTATGTGCACATGGGATGCAAAGCTCCGTTATCACAAACTATGCTTGGCATATGCTTATCATATGTCTTGAGCAAGGCCTGAGTGTGCATTCGCCTCTGAGTACGTGTATCTGCGACGTTTAGGTATGGAGCCGACCATACAGGAATATGAGACGTCTAAATAAGGTTTTTCTTAACTTTATATCCATGAATAACTGCATGTAAGCCGCAAACAGTATTATGACAAAGACCGGCGGCAATTGGCGTTACATCTGTAACTCCTTATGGACCGATAATACGTATGACCACATGGCACGCTATCGTTTAAATATGGAACAAACTATGTGTCACTACTCAAAAGATAGGTAAATATGATAAGACGACGGGACCTTCATCGAAATATTATTACAGGCTGCCGGCCGAACGTAAGTAGCTCCAGCGTATTACGGCAACCCACGTTTAGTTGGCACTGTCTTGAAATATTCGGGAAAACCCGTGCTATATTCATTTTATGATCTGTATCCAACTGGCGGCGTGTATTTCGAAAAGAAATCAAAACTGATGAGTGACCATAGAAAATTACCGGGACATACACGTGTGCTTCATACATGTATACACCTCACTTATACTTAAGATTTGTCATTGTATAGCTTACAGGTTTGGTTAGACTATAATGATGTACAAAACATCATTCTAAATATGTATACTTTTCATGATTCCTGTAATGTTAGGACTATGGTATGACAGATACCTTACCTAAACACTGCACCGTACCTACCTATCGCTGCATAGCATGTCGCGGTGCCCCTCTATCGTGTTACAAAGTGTAGTGACCACGGTTATCTATGCATGGATGTAGATTGTACAACATCTTAGTGGATAGAACTAGTACAATATATTATTATCATTATTAAACTAACTACCTAAATATCTAGTATCATGAAGGAAACTGGTATGTCGTGACATTTGTAAGTCGGCATGCATTTTGAAATGAAATAACTATGTATCGGGAACAAGTTTTTTTTTTTATTTTCAAAATCAAACACTCACATGCACAATATACTCAATACTGATGTACACAAATACCTAATACTTATTATATAAACAAATGATCATATCTATGATTAGCACTACTTCGGCCGGTTGAGAGTTCCACGCCACGATGCCTGCTGACGCAAAGCTTCTGCATACTGCATCAAGTGCCTGTCCAGTCGCCGCTGCTCTGCCTTCTGACGTTTTCTCTACTCACGCTCCAAGTCTTGTCTGCGCTTTTCTTCTTCTTCTTCCGCGCGCTCTTGCTCCTTCCGAGATTTTTCCCCGTTGTCTCGATGAACGGCTTCTCCAGAGTTTCCGCTCATGTTGAATGATGATTTTGTGAATGATGAAATGGTGATTTTGTCAAGACTGATCGATTGTACACAACCTTGTGATTATGGCGAGCGTATATGTGCTAATGATTGATTGTATATGTACTTTCCTCCATTTATACTAACCCGAAAACTACCTAACAAGGACTGGTTGTTCCATAATTACCGCGAATTTTTTCCCACTTGAATAAGCTCGTTATAATGAGGGATAATTCAAATACTGTGACATCATGGTGTACCGCAGTAACGACAGAATTGATAAGCAAATTAGGTAGAGAAACGTATTTTGTGGTAAAATGGCGCAATATCGATGATGTCAACGGGTAATACATATCGGCAATACCCAGTTATTTTCAGCTGAAAAGGAAAAAATTGATAAGGATAATGCATACAGTTTTATATTTTATTACGGGAGTGATATCATACACTGTGTTAACTCCTGTTAGCTAGCACAATCATGCTCCGTATGGAAAAAAGTATAGGTAAGCTTCAGTAGATGCTCGTTACGGTACAAATGCAACCAACGATTGTTTCAACTCTAACTGCAAGCACCCCGGCATGCTGAGTATGCACGCAGTCTTGCTACGTGACCTGCAGTCTTACTCGACTATGTTGTATGTTCTTCGGATGTTCGGCTCCGACAAGCTATTCCACTACAGCGTTGCAGCGTGCACTCATGTCCGCAAAGCAGTTTACCAAGCGAACCCGAGAGACTTGGGTTTTTGTTGAATCGTCCATGCACACCATCGTTAGGTGATGAACACTTAATTACCTCCGCAGGTGTACCTGTACACCTTACCGTAGGTATGCCTTACCGTAGGTATGCCTTACCGTAGGTGTGCCTTACCGTAGGTATGACGTCAAACTTTATCGAACAATGGTGTATTGTTTCATTTTTCCGAACTATTAATATTTCAATAAACCCCACGGACAGGATGAGATCGGTTAATTAAGCCCGATAACATATTTAATTGAATGAGAGGAAATTAATATAAATACCATTTAAGTTCAGCGATAAGAGCGTTATCGCCGTCGCGGGTGGCCGTTCTTATGCTGTAACGATTTACTGATATCGATGTTGCTACCTACAACCAATGCTACAACAAGGTGCACTTACAGGTTAACAGTAAAGAGTTTTTGCGCTCATATTCACAGAGACCTAAGGTTAGGCTTGAGACTAGGTCTCACTTTTACATAGCAAAACCTAGATAGAACTCAACAATCATATTTTTCCCGAGACCATGCACTGTGCATCAGAGTCGTTGCTCCGCTGTATACATTAGTAGCATCCCCCCTTTCCCCTGGTCCACCATTTTTTATTTTCACCCCGTACGCTCTTGTGTCACTGACTGTATGTAAAGATAATGTCGCATGTTACACTTTAGGATCTCTGAACGGATCAGACTGTCCGTGTGTCAAGCAAGGTCCTTTTTCTCAAGCCCGTCTCGAGGTAAATGTAAGGTTTAAAGATACTTTATTCTTACTAAAGACAATATGTCACTTACATAAGAAGAGATCTTAATTAATTAATTATAGTTTCGTCCATCCGCACAGACAATAATTGAAGGTGTTAGTAAGCTCCGCAGTTCAGTTCTTTAATCTTATAACCACCTCTCTAACACCAGTTATTATTTATTTAAAATATGTTGAGCCAATTTACGCTTGAAATCATTAAAGAGTTCAGAATTTTTAATTTCTGAGGGTAGATTGTTAAAAAGCTGTGCTCCCTCATATGTAAACATTCTTTTGCCGTAATTTGTTCGGATCTTTGGTAGTATGACGTAGCTAGGCCGTCTTGTGGAGCGTTTAGACACTTGCCTGTGCTGGATAAATGAAATTGATGTGTGAATTGAAATGTAAAAATGAAATGTTTCTGGTTTAAATAATTCAGCCACCCACCACACAATATGGGTCCGGAACCCCAAGAATATACTCGTATATCAACAATATAGATTGTAATCAAATCAAATCAAATCAAATCAAATTTCTTTATTGAACAATTAGTTTACAAAAAATATTGCTAAGACTCTGAACCCCAAACTAATATAATTGTCCTTTGGGGAACAGTGTTTCCAATTCGAGGGTACTTAAAATATTTTACACGGACATAGGTATTCTACACACAAAGAAAATTGATTTTATCTACAGACAAAATAAACAAAATAAACAAAATATGGCTCAATGTATACACTAATAGATAATAATTTTAAAATAGTTAAATAAACTACACACAAATATTACATAAGTATATTATTATTCTAGTATAAAATAGACATAATTTCTTTACATAAGTACATTACTAAATTGATATTTCTGTGAGGATATAGTATATGTATTGGGTACACGATAAGATAATAAGTTTTAGGATACTTTGTTAGATTGACAAACGACGACCAAAAAGTAGATGAAATAAAATAACAGACACAAATATAATGCAGGTAGTTATAGAAATTGAATAAAAACTATCGGGTGTTAGTTAGCTAAGAAGCAGTGAACATTTAAACGTCCAGTATTGCTTGACACTGGTTTCACGGGTATTTACGCTTATGGCAAGTCTTACGTACACTGGACAGCTAGTTGTAGCGAAAGATAAGAATAGGCCATAGACTTATCGTTGCACAGAGATGACAAAAGGTTATGTTAATATTGTAAACAAGCCTTCAGTTTTGTTGTAGTCAAGTTTAATTAGATATTTATGCAATACTCGGACACATTGAAATTTGTTAAGGTTAATAATATTTAATTCTTTGTTAATTTTATTGTAAATAGAAGGTCCAGTAAAATAAATACACCTTTGTGCAAAACAAGTACGAACTAAAGGAGTGTGAAAATTTTTGTATTTGATACGTTTAGAGGCAGAAATATTTGTACGTTGTTGACGATGTTGATATAAGATAATAGATTTTATGTAAGACTGTCGGACTGTAAGGATTTGGGCTTCACTGTATAGTTTCTGAGTGGGATATCGGCGAGGCTTTTTAAGCATAATTTTGAGCACATATCTTTGGGCTCGTTCAAGATTTATAAGTACAGTTTTCGAGGCACCACCCCACGCCCTAATACAGTATGTTAAGAGTGAATGTGTTAAGGCAAAGTATATGGTTTTTAATGATTTTAAGTCAGTTATAGATCGCAGAGTTTTAAATATTTTGACAGTTTTACGCACTCGCTTCATGGTTAAGTTAATATGATCTGCCCATGATAGATGCATGTCTAATATGATACCTAAGTATCGTATATTAGAAACCCTCTCCATTTGTTCACAATTACATACGATATGGCTAGACTGTCCGCACAAGTGAATTTTTAATTTAAAATGTTCAGAAGAAGGTTGTGTTGAACTGTTAATACTAAATGTTATATATTTAGATTTTGAAACGTTGAGTGTAAGTAAGTTAGAGTTAAGCCAGTCAGCTATGGTGCACAGGCCAGCGGTAGCAACGGTTTCTACCTCTTCCCATGTGTTGTGATGAAAAATAACGGCTGTGTCATCCGCGAAGGTAACAATTCGACAGTTTTTTATTTCCAGCTCGCACAAGTCGTTTATATACACTAGAAAAAGGGTAGGACCCAACACACTGCCCTGTGGGACACCAAAGCTGACCGGTATAAATTCACTATAATCAGATCCAATTTTAACCGCTTGCATCCTGTTACTGAGATAGCTTTTAAACAGCTCCAACGGTGTTCCACGTATACCCATAAGGTTTAATTTACGTAAAAGGATGGGAATGGACACAGTGTCAAAAGCTTTGGCGAGGTCCAGGAATACAGTAACACATCTATCACGCTTATCAAGTCTGTCAATAATTGAGTTAGTGAGTTCAGAGACTGCTTCTTCGGTAGATTTATGTTTTCTAAAGCCAAATTGGTTATTTGAAAGATATTTATTATGTTCGAGGTAACTTGTTAAGCGTTTATTGATGACTTTTTCAAATAATTTAGAGATTGTGGATAGTAATGAAATTGGCCTATAGTTTCCGACACCGTCAACATCCCCACCCTTATGTATGGGGTGTATGATAGACTTTTTAAAAACGTCTGGAACAATACCATTTGTAATACAGAGATTAAAAACATATGTAAGTGGGGCAATTAGGATTGATTTTGAATTTTTGATAACAATACTAGAGATACCGTCCCAGCCACAGGACGACTTATTGGCTAGAGACGAAATCAATGAAGAAACTTCGGTCTCATCAGTAGGCAAAAGGGAAAATGAGTTAACTGGAGTAATTGTATTACTATTACATTTATTGACTAACTCATTTTCAGTCTCATCAATTTTATCTAATATTTGTTTAGCTAGGTTTTTACCCACATTGGCAAAAAAGTGATTAGTATAGTCTATTGACTCCTTGTGCGTTTTTTTTAACGATAAAAGTGGTGTTGCTATCTCTGAAGTAGAGTTTAGGTCACATATTTTCTTTACAGTATCCCACATCTGCTTAGGATTATTAGAACTTTTATCAAGTAATTGTTTTTGATACTGTCTTTTAAGGAGTTTTATTAAATAATTGCAAATATTCCTATATTTTTTGTATTTTAACACCGCAATAGCATCACTAGGATTACGTTTTAGTTTTAAATGTAGACGATCACGAGTTCTAATGGATTTTAAAATTCCAGGGGTTATCCAACTTTTTAATTTATTTCTAGAACGAGACACTTTTACTAGATGAGAATTATTATCAATTGCTGTTTTGATTGCTTTGACCAGGTTCGTTGCAGCTTTGTTTGCATCATTTTCCGAGTAGACATTATCAAATGAGTTGTTTGCAAGGTCAGTATTTAGATTTTCATAATTAATTTTAAGTCTAGTTCTAGTATTTGTTGTGGATTTAATATTTTTCCGTAAACAAAGATAAAGTAGAACTGGTTCATGATCGGTTATTGCTGTATCTAAAACAATTGTAGAGTAGGTATTAGGTCCTTTAAGGAAAACATGATCAAGACAGCTTTTGAGCCTAGTCGGTAAATAGTGAGTAGGAAAGACACCATGTGTAGCATTCATATTAAGATATTCGCAGGCAGAATCATCAGAAATATTAGGAACTATGTTTATGTTCATATCACCTAATAAGACAATAGTTTGAAAAGATTTAAGTTTGGCTAGCAAGTCGTCTAATGAGTTAATGAAATTTTTTGGGTTATGAAAACAAGGAGGTCTGTAAACTCCTACAATAATTAAATCAGGCCCAAATTTTATGGTGAGGCAATCACCATCTCGGATATTTACCTCTTCAACTGAGCTATCCAAGTTATCTTTTACGTATACGACAACTCCATTGTTTTGGTTGATGAACTTAGTGGTTCTAAAAGATTTGTAGGTAGGTAACTGTGGAATTAAAGTAGAATTATCTATTCGGGATTCAGTTAATATGATTACGTGAACGTCACAGGAAATTCTTTGGAGGAGTATAGGAATTTGGTCTATGTTTCCACCAATACTTCTTATATTTAGATTGAGGACAACAATAGGTTGGGCTTTTGATTTTGGAAAAAGAAGATGGCAAGACTCTGGTTCACTCCTATATGCCATTGGCGTGTTTAATTGATCAATATCATAAATTAATTGGTCAACAGAAGTCATCAGGACGGACAAGTAGAGCAACAATATATTTTGGAACTATGACAATGGAGAGTAACAGTACCGCTATGAGTGTGTTAATACTACCATCGTTAAGACAGACGTGCAAATTATTGTAATAGTCAGGCAAAAACATGAAACTAAACATTATCTTTGAGAAGTAAAAGGATGCTATAGGATGCTATACATAACATAAAGACGACAAAAAATAAAGCGCTATGGGACCACCTCACAAACTATTTAGCACCCTCTGAGTACGGAACCCTAATTTTATTCTTTATTGTTTTAGTTTAGGGTATACAACAAGAAATTTAATAGTACTCGTCCATATGAACAACTTTTACTATGATGCCAACCCTGAAATAGTGAAAAAAATAGAGTGCGTTACGCCAGCGGCATGTTGGCGCTTTTCAGGATTTCAGCTTGACAGATAATTAGAGCGTCATCTCGTGTAATTGTGCCCGAAATAAAAAATTAGTGCTTCCAGCCGATCCATAAAAGTTAAATACCTACTAGACCCAAATATATGAAACAGCTGATATGTTTTTCACGATATCAGGGTTGGCTTCATAGTAAAAGTTGTTCATATGGACGAGTACTATCACCAGTTTTCGTTAACAAAATTACTTAAATTTCACGTTGTATTCAATACAATAATGTGTAGAAATTTTAAACTTGTATGGATAGAGCTGAAACAAATAAAACTTGGTGCGAGTCAGACTCGCATACCTAGGGTTCCGTAATTCGACAGTTTTGGGAACAGTCAGGAAGAAGGTATTTAAAATCTTGCCCATAACTGTTTATGATAACTAAAAAAAGAATCGATTGTACCACAAAAGAGAGACTCAAATATTTTATACCGTACTCGAAATAAAACTCGTGGATGAAAAATTTAATCTTGTCATTTTGCTATCGTGAGATTCTCACCCGCTATATTTTTCCTGTAATCTCTACGTAACCCCAAATTACCATGATTTTTTTTCATATTTTTCGGTTCATTAGTTTCGGAAAGAAGGGGGGCATCTTTTGTGGTTTTTCAAAGATTTCTCGTAATCGGTGCCAGTAAATATAGTGAAAGTATATTAAATTTTTTATTTATTTATATTACATTTTTTTTATTTATCTCATTTGTTATAAACTTTTTTTAATAGCTATAGTTTTCCTGTAATTGGCCAGTTATGACCTATAATCGTCATTTTTTTAATTTTTTTCGATCCACCAGTTTCGGAAATAAGGAGGGGAGGGGGACATGCATTTTTTTGTTTTGTTTTGTTTTTCAAAGACTTCTCAAAATCGGTGCCAGTAAATGTAGTAAAAGTATATCACACTAATATTATAAATGCGAAAGTTTGTGTGTATGTTTGTTACTCTTTCACGTTGAAACGGCTGAACAGATTTGGATGAAATTTAGAATGGATATAGATTATACCCTAACTTAACACATAGGCTACTTTTTATCCCGGAAAAAAGCATGTCGTTAAACCGAAAAACACGCGGGCGGAGTTGCGGGCAAAAGCTAGTATTTTTATAATTAGATTTTTAATATCTACAATCTGATACCCATATTGTGTTCTTAGGATTTTTTTTATTTTTCTCACTTTTGTATTGGAAATATTTTGACCAATTTAAAATTTTTCATTTTTTTAACGCCATATTGTGTAATCACGTGAATGCTATTTTTTTAGCAAATTTCAAGTCTTTATCTTTAACGGCGCTAAAGTTATGAGGCTGTGACATACGGACGAACGGACGGACAACGGAGTCTCACTCACCATAAAGGTTCCTTTTACCTTCCAGGTACTATGGAACCCTAAAAACGTTAAAAATGCATTTTTTTTCAATTTTGATTCAGTTTTATTATTTGTCGTGGTTGAGGCCACGGTTAAAAGTATTTTGTGAAAATTTCAGCTTTCTACTTATTACGGTGGAAGCTGTAGCTGTGATAGACGGACGGACAGACAGACCGCGGAGGCTTAGAAATAGGGTCCCGTTTGGCACCCTTCGGGTACGGAACCCCAAGAATATCAAGTTTAAAAGCGTATTTTCATACTAAAAGCAGAAAATCTAACTGACTGATCATCAAAACCTGGGGATAAGGTGAGTCCCTGTGATCTTTTGACACAAGTGAAAGGTTATATCCAGCGCCGGATTTAGGGGAGGGCAACCGGGGCTGAAGCCCAGGGCCTCCACACAAGAGGGGCCTCCACAAGTTTTTAATGTTGTACACTAATCGTTTTTTCGAATAAATAACTCGCCATAAATATATTTACATAAAAATATTATATACATATTTACATAAAAATACAGTAAGTACAAATTGCATAAGGATGTTAGGGCTCACGATGTTTTTTTTTTTTATTTGAATACAATAAATAGGCTTTGTCCAGGAGAACTATATTTTTTGTTTTATCTTACTTTTTTAAGAAATGTAACTATACTAATTCAAAGAGTAATGTTAAAACACAAAATTGTTTCCAAACACTAAGTACAACTAACTTCTTTCTTGCCCAGGGGCCTCCACACCTTAAAATACGGCCCTGGTTATATCCAAAAAATATTGGTTTCTAATTCTATGTGGAATAATCTTTGACTTCTGTCTTTGACCAACTTCATTTTGCAGTTTCGTCCATTAGGTCTATGGTTTTGTTTCAAACATTTTGTGAAGAAATAATATTAAGTTTTCTATTCAAATCTTCCAACTTATTTATTTGATACTAGCTTTTGCCCGCGGCTCCGCCAGCCTGTTATTCGGTTTAACGACATGCTTTTTCCGGGATAAAAAGTAGCCTATGTGTTAAGTTAGCTATACCCATTCTAAATTTCATCCAAATCCGTCCAGGCGTTTCAGTGTGAAAGAGTAACAAACATACACACAAACTTTCGCATTTATAATATTGTGTGATTGGAACCCTCTCGGTACGTGACCGGTAATTACTTTTGGATTTGGTCAATTTATGTAAGTATTTAAAAAACGGATAGGACTCACTTTTTAACTGTGCAAGGACGCACAGGTCGAGCTTTCGATGAGATTATGACTCATCATCATCAGCCGAAGAGCGGAAAGACGAGCGGCGACGAGAGAGGGGAGGAAGCTTAGTACTCGACTGACCGCCGTGGGCAAAAGTACTCCCGAAGAGTCCTGATGATGATGAGTCATAATCTCATCGAAAGCTCGTTCTGTGCCTCCTTGCACAGATAAAAAAGTGAGTCCTATCCGTTTTTTAAATATTTATGATGTCAACTCACTCTAATTTTAATGAATTTATGTAAGAACTGTAAAGTGTATTTATAGAAACCAATTATATTTAAAAAAATATTTTAATACACTTGATAACCTTTAACATTTGATAAATCATTGGATTGTCATTAGAATTAACATAAATAGAACCCTGCTTTCATTTCACAACCACATTAACAAGTAAGTGCTTAAATAATTTACCCAACCTTTGAAGCCTGATCAATTGATTAGTCATAATTTAGAGAAGAATCCCGCTCACTACACTCATCATAGGCGATAGCTCTGGAATTGTTGAAGAAAACAGGCGATTCTACCTGATAGGGATACTGCGGGGTGTTCCCAACATCTTTCTTCACCAACCTTTGTAGCAACATCTGCTGCTCCAACAGCAGCGTGTTCAGATGTCTCATCTCTTGGTCTATCTTCTTCAAATTGAACGTCGTTTGGTCAATCTTTTCGTTCATCCCACGAATCTCTACGTTGAAGTTGTGATCAGATGATGACGTGGTCTGTCCCTCGTTCTTTAACTTTGAAAATTTGTTTTTGTGCAGAACCTCTTTCACAGATTTACCAGATTTGACTTTGTTTATCTGCGCCATTTCATAAGCAGCCATCATGATGTCGGTTGGTAATCTGTTCTCTCCTGGGTTTAAAGGTTTAACGCTAAGAATTACTTTTCCGGCTTCTGGAGAAACCAAGGCAGTTCTGTAAACATACTTATGGAAAAAGTTTGGTAGCATAGCGCTGAACAAACCCATTTCCACAAAAAGAATTAGCTTCGTTTGTCGAACGAGCCTTGAAAGGCCTGCCGTTTTTCGTAACCCTTGGATGTCGTGGACTGCAATACCGACTAGAAGGTTCATGAGAATAATCGTTACAAACATGAGGAACAGAATGAAAATAAACTGAGAAGAAAGTTCAAGCGTAAGGGGTGGATCTACTCCAAGAGGTTCGTTTAAAAGAATGCTCAAATTTAATTCCCCTACCATCATCGATAGCGTCGTAATAAAACCCATCAGGGGATTCGAAAACATTTCCTCATTAGGGAAAAGCACACAAAAGCAAATCGTGAAGCCAAGCAGGAGGCAGATGTAGGCAAGAAGTAGCTTGAGGAACTCAGTTAAAACTTTTTGGTACATGGCCACATAGTCCCCGAACATGGGAAGCTGACCCATCATCAGCATCAAGTTCGTCCACGCACCTAGCACAGCATACCCTCCGACATGATTCTGCCAACTGTAGTCCTTGTTTATATTATACAGAGAAAATACCGATAGAAGCACGAACCACTCCATCAAGTTTTCGAAAGTAGTAAAGTATTGCCGCAAACTCGAATACCCAGGTATACCTGTCAATTTTCGAACAATTTCAAATATTGTGATCGCCATCAATACCCAACGTTCATTTTCGATAGGATCGTCTTTCAAAAAATCACCCAATATTGATTGTTCTTGGCACAATTCGTTCGGGACTCCATATTTTTCTGTAAATTTACCATCACACGTTTTTACAACTGTTGCAAGTACGTACATTGATAAGAAAGACACGAACAGGAAGCAGAAGATCAATCTCGCCAAATAAAATTTTCTTATCTTACGCCACTTCATAAACAAAAAAGCTGAGCACAACGGGTGGAGCAGAATATCTTTTTGACCTTCATCAACCAAGCTGTTCAGGTATGTAATCTCTCTGGGATATGAGAATTTAAGTAACCTGCCAAAATCAAACTCTATTTGCACTTCCTCGTTGCCTTCTGTGGATCGACTGAGTGATATACCGCAGTCTAAATTATGCCTCAGAATTGCAAGAGATTTTGGTGTTTTTCTTGCTATAACACTCAATGCTGTATGTCCTTTTTTTGATTTAGATGTGACGTCAGCTCCAAGAAAAATCAGTGTTTCAACGCATGATGCTAAGCCATCCATTGCGGCGATGTGTAGAGGTGAATATCCATAAGCATCTTTCTTGTTTATTTGGGCACCCCAACTGATAAGCATGTCTACAATATCACAGGCACGTTCTGAACGACAAATAGCTGCATGTAAGGGAGTTCGTTTATCATAGTCTTCAGCATTAGGGTCTGCGTTTCCGTCACGTAGTAGAACTTCCACACACTCTTTGCTAGGATACCTGGCTGCAAGATGAAGAGCTGTAAATCCTCTGTAATTTTTGGTATTAGCTTTTGCCCCTTCCGCTAAAAGAATTTCTACACATTCAGCATAACCTCTAGCAGCGGCTATATGCAAAGCAGCAGATTCTTTATCCCGCTGCTTGGTCATTCCGTTGACAGGTATCTTCGTCTCTTTTAACAAAAAGGTCAAACAACGTAGAGCTCCTAGTTCCGCAGCTAAATGCAAAGCATTCAAACCTCCTGAAGTCACGTAGGATGGGTCGACTCCTTTTTCTATGAACAGCTCCATGCATTCGACAGCATCGGCTCTTACCGCACAATGAACGAGATTATCTTCACATCCAGCACGTTGAACTACAGCATGCAAGGAGGCTCCATTAGCTATCAGCAGGTCTGCAACTTCCACAGAGTTTCCGAAAGCAGAACAGTGAAGTGGAGCGAAGTACTTCGGCGCAAAGTCAACATCAGCACCTCGAGATAGCAAATATACAGCTGACCTTGCAGCGCCACTGAATGCAGCCATATGTAAAGCTGTCAATCCCATCGGCTCAGAACTATGAATATCAGCACCTGTATCCAAAATCACTGGTAACAGTTCATCTCTAGCCAAAAACACAGCCCACAGTAACGTCACACTAATTACCACTTCCGGAGCAGAACAAATATGTTCTGCAATATTATCTGCAGTTATAAGTCCACATTCCACATCATCAAAAAATCTTCCTGCGCCCAATGTAAGAGCTCGTTCACATAAAGCTCTTCTTATCATTTCTTCAGTCAACCGCGCTTCAGGATCTGGTGCCAGGATGTCGAAGCTGTGATACATATTTGGAGCATCGTCAGCTGGTGGAGAAGGGCCGACAAAGAGGTATTCCTTCGCGACTGGACTGCCAGGGTCGCGACTGCTCTCGAGCAAGTCGATGTTTCGAACATGTTTGTATCTGGTGTCGTTGAGGGGGAACTCTTCTGGTTCCCTGGTGGATCGGAAGCTGCCAGTAAAGCGTGATCGCGTGGGTGTTTGCGTGGGAGTCTGGAGCGGGGAAGGCCACCCCATCTCGCGGTAACCGAAGTTGTCCATAGCCAAGAGCTGACTGAAGATCGTCAGTTTGCTCTGCACGGTATCTTATCTTGTGTACTCTCGTCATGTTTGGCTTGAGCTTAGACAACTGAGATCTGTCTTCTGTTGTGATTTATTAAGCTATTTTTATGCGCACTTTTGTTTGTGTGTTTATGTTTTGGTAAGTGGCGTACTCTTCAGTTTTATTGGCATTTATTATTCGTATCCTAGGCAATTGTAAAATACTTTTATTTTATAAACGCGTGAAGATTTTACGTAGAAAATGTTCAAACACCCCGTTTTCTGAATTTCGCACGTGTAACCTTCTAAAACTATTATCTCTTCTTGACATTTGGTTATACGATAGTGCTTATTTTATAATCCAAGGCACGTTTTTTGAGTTATATAGTTACGTAAAATTTTATCAGGCAATTTATCAAGTTGGTTAACGTATTTTTTTTTATTTAAGCCTTTCATACCAATTCTGTTCAAGGCACATCTTTTATTATTAATTATTAGTTATTAATTACACAACAAGCTATCTCTCTTGTTCCTTTGGATTCAGTAAAAGTAAAATAGTTTCTGGCTATTCAACTTTTCCTTCAGGAAATAAAATTATTTGGTAATCTAAGATTATTGGCTCATGAGGTCCCTTATACTATAATCGCTTTCAAATCCACTGTGTGGCTTCTGTGTAATTTCCAGCCAATCACGATACATTTGAAAGCGATAGCGGTAGATGTTGAAGATAGACAATAAGGAGGCAGATCATTTTTGTTTCCTTTACTTTTTTCTTTGTCTTGGGCGCCACTTATTCATTATTTGGTTAATATTAATAACATAATGCTAGCTCCCGAACTATAGTTTTGTGAAATGCGGAGTGACAGATCGTCAACCTCGTTGTGAGGTATTTGCGTATGTGTAACAGAGATAGATGTATGTTTACTAACTGAGGTAGACATAGTATAGCGATCCCTTTGTTTCTTATAAATTCTTAGAAATACATTATATAAATCATTTTGTAGCAATTAATAATTAAAACATCAACTTTTGTTTATATTTTTTAGTCAAAATATGCAAATACGCAGCGCTAAGTGGGAGCTGCATGTTTTTGCCGTTTGGTGTTGAAACTTTCGGACCGTGGGGACACGAAGCACACCATCTCTATAAGCAGATTGCCTCTCGCCTCGTCGACGTGTCTGGTGACCCACGAGCTGCCGCATACTTTGGCCAACGCATCAGCTTGGCCATACAACGCGGAAATGCAGCCAGTGTCTTGGGTACCCTGCCGCACAACAGCGATGACCTAGACAGGGTATTTTACCTCATTTAAATATATAATTTTGTATTTATTTGCATAGGTATATATTTTGTTTTCTTTTATAATATATTTAAGTAGGTATTAGGATTATTTAGCTTTTTTTATTTAGTTAAACTGTACAACTTATAAAATTATGAACTGTCACTGAGCAAAATGAATAATTTAACTTAAATAATAATTTTAATAGACACATAAATAATTTTTTAGTTCAGTTTTTGTTTTTTTTTAGAATGAATTATAATTTTAGAATAATTTAGTTCAAGATATTGTAAACATCAAATATATTTGATATACTCGATATATTTCGGGCCGCGGTATGAGGCCGACATCGGTTATCATCAGTCCATCCATACCGTGGGCCGAAATATATCGAGTAACTCAAATATATTAGTATATCAAATATATTTTACGTTTTCATTATTATTTGCTACAAAATAATTAGAAGGCTCAAGAAAAGTTTAATATATATTTATTCATATTATATAATTCAACTTTAGAAGAAAACAAATTCAACAGCGCCATTTCAAAAATATCAATAGCCGCACCAAAAATCATATTTTTGTAATTACATTTTTATATGAATATATAAAAAACCGGACAAGTGCGAGTCGGACTCGCCCATCGACGGTTCCGTTAAAGACTATATTTTTTATGATTTAATTACAAAGGCGACGAACAAGGAGACGCGGGGCGTCAAGCGGCGCGGTGTGCGAAGCGGGCCGCCGGAAACACAAATCGCACCTTTAGAATGAAAGTGACCCAATCCAAATTTTTGGGAAAATGGGTTTTAGTCGTTAAATGACTTAGTACAACATAATTCATCATTCTGTAATCAAAAAGTGCCACATTTAAACGGGAAAGAGACAAGACTGTTAATGTTGGTCTTTTTCACATCCGAGAATTTAAGGGTCCCCGTTGGTGCGGGGTTGCCCCCTTCAGTGTTGAGTCCACAGTGCAGTGGGAAGGACGTCACGCAAACAGACAGAAAGTGACCGATCGCCAACAGGCTTCTTATTGTTTGAATTTTATTTTACTGATTGTTATATTATAGTACAAAGATGTATGTGACCAAAGTTGCTCGTTTATTATTTATAATTATAATATAATGAACATAATGAAAAAAAATATAAGTTCTAGCAACATTAACAAGGTACTTCTTCACAAATTATAACTTCTGAATTCAGGTGTTGTTGCTGACGTTGATTATTTATATTTGTTTCGATATTGATATATTATTGGAGTTTATTTAGAAAGTTAAACTTCGTAGAATTCTCATAATAAGAAGCTTTCGGTTTCAAGCTGATGTCAATATTTGTTTCAAATTTTCTGCTTTATAATATGTGACACCCAGATAATGTTTCAGAAAGCGAAATTAATAACTTTTGAATCTTAAATAAACATTATATTCTATAATCTACTTTGTTTGATTTATATTTGTGAACCATAATTTCACTTTATTAAGAACAAAATATATTCAATTCTGAAAACGTCAAAAACATACTTCATGTAATGAAAATGAAAAAGACTCATTTCACAAACCAACTGATCAATAAAAAAATTATCGGTGCGAAAGTGACCCAATTTTTTTAAATATGTTTTTTTTTCTTGTTTGCCTTGAATTATTTTATATTTTCTATAACAGTTGCATAGCTTAAACTTTGCCTTACATTTTGCACATAATCTTTGGTACTATCGTACGAAATTAATGCAAAACATAAGGCAATAATACGAAGGTGTCTCAATTTCAAACTTTCTTTTTACGATTCCCAAAAAAGTGTAATTTTGGGTTATGTCACTTTCATTCTAAAGGTGCGAAATATACACCGATGTATGGAGCGTTCAAGGAGAAGCGTTTTTGCACGCGTTTGTTTGATTTGTAGCGTCGCATGTGACGGGGGACGCCGCGATTGACGCGGCGGGTGAAGTAACGAGTTCTGATCTAGCGGTGAATAAGATACTTTTTAAGTAATAATCATCTTCAAGCAATAGGTATGTCGATAAAGTCGCCCATGATTACAAACATAAATACACACGTTTGCCCGTTGTTACTATTCGAACACGACTGGTAGAATACCAGAAATAAGAAAGCTGCGGTAGCCGCAGCGGGCGCCGCAGTGAACGACGCCGAGTGCGCCGCTGCGGAATTCGCTACGGATGCAGCGGCGTAAACCGCTACTCCGTACGCCCCACTCGTTCATAAACGAAACTACTAGTTACTATATGTTTGTTTTTACGCGTCAACTGCGGCGGGCAGCGACACGCGCTGCCTCTCCATAAACGGAGAAAACGCTTGAAGCCACGCAGCCCGCTTCGCGCACCGTGCCGCCTGACGCGACGCCTCTCCTTGAACGTACCCTTAGTTTTCAGATTTTTCTCTATACTTGTAGTATAAGACGGTATTACTTGCCAAATTTCATAGTTCTAAGTCAGCGGAAAATACCCTATCAATTTTGATTCCCTTGAGAGTGTCGAAATATGCGTTTTTTGCGGCAGAAGCGGCTGTATCTTTTTTTTACGTTAACTTAGAAGTTTAATTTTTTCACAGCCTCAAGGGACTATATGATCCTATAAAGGGCTCCGTTTTTTCCTCTTGAGGTACGGTACCCTAAAAATACCTAGCAGAGGCCACTACCGTCGTACAAAACATCGAACGGAAACTAGTTTTACCATTAAATATTGCAAAACAAACTTAGTAACAACTTAATGAATTTAACCATATTTAAGGCTTTAAGGCCCAAAAACTTGAAGTGAAAAAAATTCAAGATATGATAGAGTATCGCTAATAAACAACTTGCTACAAAAAAATAATTGTGTGAATTTGTGAACTGTTTTAAAATTTAATTTTTAGGGTTCCGTACCCAAAGGGTGAGCAACGGGAACCTAACTCCGCTGTTCGTCCGTCCGTCCCTCTGTCACCAGGCTGTATCTCATGAACCGTGGTAGTTAGACAGTTGAAATTTTCACAGATGATGTATTTCTGTTGCCGCAACAACAAATACTAAAACTGGCCAAGTGCGAATCGGACCTGCGCACTTCCATACAACAGACATGATTTTTTTGCCGTTTTTATAGATAATGGTACGGAACCCTCCGTGCGCGAGTCCGACTCGCACTTGGCCGGTTTTTATTTACTTTATTTTATTTTATTTTATTTTATTTTATTTTATTTCAAGGTATATACAACAGATTACAGCCGAAAATTGCTTATAATAACGTAGTAACTGTTTGAACAAGGCTGCTTTCCAAAACGTATACACACAACATGCACAATTAAAAACTAAAATTAAACATTCATTAAGTACTTAACTATTATACAAACAAAATATAAAATTACAAAATTTAAATTGAACGAAAAATAAAATTTTAATAACCTTTTTCATAAAGTGAGCACAATGTTTTTTTAAATAAACTATAGTTGTTTGAAAAAATATCAAAGTTATCGCTATGTCTTTTTAGCGCGTCATACGATCTGCACATTCTTGCTAATGGTGTATTATAAGTAATGTTGCTCTTAAAAGTGTGAAGCCCAAAAATGCGCGGGGCACGCTCTCTAATTTTTGCGTTAAAATTTATCATGTTTAAGAGTTTAGGACAATCTATGTGAGAGTTGATGATCTTGAAAAGGTAAATCAATTCACTGATGTTCCTCCTAGTCGATAGGTGCTGTAATTCGAAATATTTAGTTCTTGATTCATATGTTGGTAGCTGACGTTTTAAACCGTATCGACGACATATAATACTCATACAACGCCTTTGTATGGCTTCTATATTATGAATATGAACTTTATAAAATGGTGTCCAAACGATAGAACAATACTCGGCAAGGGGTCTTATAATTGAAAGATACAAACTTAAAAGACTTTTGGGGCTTTTAAAGTTTTTGGTAATTCGTGTAAGAAACCCTATTAACTTGAAACATTTCGCAGTTAAGTAATCATAGTGCTGTTTAAAAGATAGTTTCCCATCGAACAATATGCCTAGATCCTTCGCTAATGATTTTCGTTCTAAGCAAGTATTATTAATTTTATAATTATAAACATATTTCGGCGACTTGGTAGCAAAAGAAATTGCAAAACACTTACTAATATTTAAATACATTTTATTTATAGAGCACCATTCATAAACAGCTTGAATATCTTGTTGTAGGGCCAAGCAATCAGAAGCATCATGAATGGCTCGGAAAATCTTGAGATCGTCCGCATATAATAGGCAATCGCCCCCAATGCACTGTACAAGATCATTTATAAAGATTATAAAAAGCAGCGGACCTAAATGTGACCCTTGGGGAACACCTGATGTAACAAAAGCGGGAGAAGACTGATAACCTTTAACAGCTACCAATTGGTTACGATGTGTTAAGTAAGATTCTAACCAACGAAGTAGACTACCATGAATACCATAGTGAGATAGCTTTGAACATAGTATGCTGTGATTAACCTTGTCGAAGGCTTTCGAAAAGTCTGTGTATATGGCATCTACTTGCTGTCGTTTACAAAAAGATTCATTAATAAAACTTTTAAAAACTAGCAAGTTAGTGGCTGTGGATCTACCCTTGACAAAGCCGTGCTGCTGTTCAGTAATAAAAGGTTTAACATGACTGTAGATGTGGGTGTATACTAAGGATTCGAACAATTTAGCCATACAAGAAAGGATACTAATGGGACGGTAATTTTCACATTTAGTTTTGTCACCAGATTTAAATATAGGAATTATAAAAGCAGTTTTCCAAATACTAGGAAAAATACCCGAAGTAATAGATTTATTAAAGATAATTTCTAGGGGAATACAAATTTCATCGGCGCACTTTTTAAGAAACATTGCTGGTATCCCGTCTGAACCAGCAGCTTTATTTGCATCAAGCCTCTTCAACTTTTTAAGTATTTCAAGCTTAGATATCCAAATTTTCGACAAAACAGGAAAGTTAACTGCTTCAGTATTGTCAGGTACTGACGAATTAGTAGGTATTTCAAAAACAGATTTAAAATATTCGGAAAATAATTCACATACTGCTTTGTTATCCGATGCAGGCTGACCATGATAAGTCATTGTCTGTGGTATTGAGTTACTGGATTTTTTACTGTTAACGTAACGCCAGAACACTTTAACGTTATCTTCTAGTCCTTCCTCGACTGAAACCAAAAAGGATCTATAGCACTCATCAATCATTATTTTACAACGGGACCGCAATGTGTCAAATGTATCATAATCTCTGGGGTTTCCAAACTTTTTATATAACTTATGATATTTTCTCTTTTCTTCTAAACAGCGTCTAAGGGAGTAACTAAACCAATAAGGATAACTACCCAATTGTTGTCCGTCTGTCTATCCGTCTATCGGAGCCCTTGAGAGAAATATATCAAGCGCACTTCCAATTGACTTAGAAACTTGGAATTCCATTCACGAGATCTAATAGCATACGCATAGGGAAAAAAACAGAAAATAAGGACCTACATATTATTATTAGTATTCAAGAAAACATTATTTTATAGATAATGGTACGGAACCCTCCGTGCGCGAGTCCGACTCGCACTTGGCCGGTTTTTATTTACTACCCAATTGTTGTCCGTCTGTCTATCCGTCTATCGGAGCCCTTGAGAGAAATATATCAAGCGCACTTCCAATTGACTTAGAAACTTGGAATTCCATTCACGAGATCTAATAGCATACCGTCGTCTTGGAGGTCAACTAGTCTAAGCCACAAATTTTGTGAAAATGAGTTAAGTATACCAAACGATTCAGAATCGATTAAAGTCTACGGTGGTCAATCATTCTAAGCCTCAAATACGAGTATTAGCTCTGTATACGAAATGGTCAATAATTCTGGTCCCCATAAGCATAGATAGTCAAAAGGTCTATGCTGCAAAGATCTTTTGACTCCCAAAAATTCAGAGGCCCTTCCAAACACCCTCGCAGTAGTCAAAAAACTCAAGCGCACTTAGAATAGTTGACCACTGACCAAATTTGCCACATCGGACCAAAGACGTCGACGCTCAATACGGAACGCACCCTTATGTAGTTTGACGTTTGATTGTTGACAGGCTGGTTTTCAATAGCGCGTGTTGAATTTTCGAATTTTACAATTATTTAAACTTTATTCAGTGTATATGGGCGTCATAATTATTAATTAGTAAGAATGAGGTCCTCTCGGGTGAAACAAATTATGGAAGCGGTTTTAAACACGCGTAGTGATAGTGAGGATAACCTACAAAGTAAGTAAATACTATTTTTTTTACTTGCATATTTAATAATACGCTAGAATAGAATAGAATTCATTGCTTGTTTAGTTAAGTAAGTAGCTACTGTGCATTCATTTACCAGGAGATTGATATCTCGAATGAGTGCACAGCATGTTGACACATGCTAAGAAGGAAGGTGTCGAAGGAAGAAATGTGATCGAAGAAGCATTTTATGATAAGGGTATTACACTGACACACAGGCATGTCCTGCCTACCTGCACTACTCAATAATTGATTTTATTTTATTAAACCCTGACCAAAAAAGAGGGTTGTCATGTGTGTGAAGCCTCTATCTGTCCGTCTGTCTGTGACACCGTAGCTCTGAAACGGGTAGGCCGATTTCAATGCAGTTGTTAAAGCAACTTAAAAAAAGGAGATTATCAATTCGATACTTATGTATGTATGTATGTAATATTAATGGAATTGCACTATATTCACATATAACAATCTTTTAGACTTGTAGTGTTGAGTTTCGGCGGTTTTTAACGTGGTTAGGTTATCTTTGAGAATAGTGATGTCAGTACCCTATTTTTTTAACATAAAATACTTATACTTGATTATTTTTATTTTACAGGACCTGAAGAGAATGAGGTTGTGACTCACTATACTGACCTCCAAAATGTGCAGGGAATTTATGATGATATTGGAAGTAGGTTGAATTATTTTTAGCCAAGATTATTATTATAATATATACAAATAAAAATTTAAGGCTCTGTGCTTTATAATAGCTCTTTTAAATTTTTAAAGGCCCTGGACAAAACGAGATTGCACCACACTTCTCTGATGTGCAGAATGTGCAGCCACGAAAAGAAATTGGATATGAAAGTGAGTTTTCAAAAATAACTAAATTCTACCTACTTCGTTCTCCTAATTGTACCTTCTTTGTTGCTTCTATTCATTTCTTAATTTCAGCTATATAATCTGTGTTTTTTTTTCTCTGAGGTCAATGATGATAGAGGCTTTTTGTTTTTATTTTACACAGACCCTGAAGAGAATGGGGTTGTGACTCACTATACTGACCTCCAAAATGTGCAGGGAATCTATGATATTGGAAGTAGGTTGAATTATTTTTAGCCAAGATTAATGTCTCCTTATAAAATTCAAATTTAATTATCTTTCCTTTATAATCGCTCTTTTAAATTTTTACAGGCCCTGGACAAAACGAGATTGTACCATACTACTCTGATGTGCAGGAGGTGCAGGCACTAAAAGACATTGGATTTAAACGTGCGTTTTCAAAAAGAACTAAATATTGTGTCTACTTCATTGCTTCTAACTTGTTTTCCCGAGGGCAGTGATGATAAAAAAAGATTTTTATTTTTCAGACCCTGAAGAGAATGAGGTTGAGACTCACCACACTGATCTTCAAAATATGCAGGGAAATAATAACGATTTTGGAAGTAGGTTGAATTTTTCTCAGCCCATTTTGAGGATGTTCTATGCTCAGCACTAAAATTTGTAGGTACTTCATCGTTTATTGACCACACATTTTTGTTGCAGATTCAGATCAGTACAATGATGACGAATGTGCAGATCGTAGTTATGCAGTTACCGTACAAGAAAAATCATCACCTACGCACATTTCGGGCAGTGATGAAGACTATAGGCCATTGTCACAAGAAACAAGGAGACAGCTTGAACCTGCACAAAACATCTTAGATAATGCTGACCATCCTGAAGATCCGCTTTTAACTAGAAAACGCAAGAGAAACCAAAATAGTTGGAAGAGGAATTCACAAAGGAAGCTAAGAATGGAAGGCAAAGAATTTGAAAACCGATCTGGAAAAAAAGTGCGCTCAAGAGCAGTAAAGGAAATAAATTGCAAATGTAACTATAACTGTAATGACAAAATATCAGTAGTAAAAAGACAAGAACTCTTAACAGAGTATCTCAAATTGGGGTCAGATCAGTTGAGATGGAGTTTTCTGGCAAAGTGTGTGAACAGTATGCCTGTAAAAAGGCGATATCAAGGTGGTAATGACTGCAAAAGAAATAACACACTCGTATACAAGTTGGAATGTGATGGTAATGAAACACAAGTTTGCAAATCTTTTTTTTTGGCCACCTTTGATATTTCCGCACAAAAGGTAAGAACTGCTTTTGCAAAAAAAACACCTGCAGGTACAATAGAGGCTGACAAACGAGGCCACAAAGAACCGCCCAATAAAAAATCTGAAGATGTGAAAAACGTCATCAGAGATCATATCAAATCAATCCCAGTAGTATCGTCCCACTACTGCAGAAGTAGCACAAAAAGAAAATACCTTCCTTCAGGCCTAAGTGAAAATAGGCTGTATTTGGATTATATGGAATTCTGTAAAGAAAAGCAACTTGAACCAGAAAAGGCTAGCTATTATAAGCAAATATTCACAAATGAATTCAACTACGGATTCCATAAACCGAAAAAAGACCAGTGCGATTATTGCACACAGGTCAAAAATATGTCACCTGATGAAAAAGAACTCATTCAAAACGAATACAACCTACATTTAAAGCGAAAAGAGGAAGCTAGAGAGCATAAGGAGCAAGATAAAGTAAGAGCTAAAGAAGACCCTAGTTTCACATGCTTAACGATGGATTTGGAAAAAGTTCTATTGACTCCTAGTTTGCAAATCGGTCAGTTATACTATAAGAAGAAGTTAAAAACCTACAATTTTACAATCTATGATCTAGGAACATCTCTTGCTACTAATTACATGTGGCATGAGGGGGAAGGTGGCAAAGGAGCTTCAGAGATTTCTACTTGTTTGTGGAGACTACTATCTGAATTGAAGCCTGAGGTGAAAGAAATAACCTTCTACTCGGATACCGCCGCCGGTCAAAACCGAAATTCAATAATATCGTCCATGTTTCTACGTGCGGTAAGAGATTTGCCGGTAGAAGTAATTAATCAAAAATTCATGGAATCTGGTCACTCTGAGATGGAGTGCGATAGCGTCCACTCTAATATCGAGATGAGAGGACGTCAAATAGACATATTTACGCCTGAAGGGTGGTACACGGCAGCTCGAACAGCAAAGGTTACCCGACCCTACTACAAAGTCATTGAACTGAGTCACTCCGAATTTTTAGATTTCAAATCCTACTGCAACAAAATAATGACAAACAAAAATAAAATCGAAGATGGGGACAAGATGAATTGGCTCCACATAAAATGGTTTCAATACCGAAAGAGCGACCCTGAAACCATCTACTATAAAACGCAACTAAGTCAGGATACATTTCATAGTCTTAAAACACAACGACGAAGGAGGATGCAAAATCAAGTAGATGTTGGAAAACTGTATACCAAAAAATTAAAAATTGAAAAAGGGAAACTTAAAGATTTAAAAGAACTGTGCCAAAAAGGTAAAATACCAACAACCTACCATGCCTTCTATAATAACTTGGATGAAATAACCGGATCAGACAGCAGCGCCTCAGATACTGATTAATAATATAGTAAACCAACTCTTTCATCAGCATGTTTTGTTCTTTATTAAACTGAACAATAATTACTTTTAGCAATAAAGTTAAAAATGAAAGATGCAGTGTTTTCTTAACATCAAAATTATGAATTATGTTGCTTGGATCAGTAAAAAATGTTATCATGCGTACTGTAACCAGAAGTCAAAAAACCCAAGTGGCATAGTATTGTTGGTTAATAAGAAACTATACCCAAGCTGCGCGTCATTTGTTAGTAGTCAATAATTCTAAGCAACTTATCTCGTAAAATACAATAATTATCGAATTAATTGTACAAGGAATAATGTAGACATAACTAAAGTTAAGCATGTGCAAAATTACAGCTCTCTAACTGCAGAACTAAAAAAGATATAAAGAAAAGAATGCGGTTTTTGAAGCGCGCCTATCTTTGAATGCCAATTTCTCGAGTTTTTGATTTTGTGGATTAGACTAGTTGACCTCCAAGACGACGATACGCATAGGGAAAAAAACAGAAAATAAGGACCTACATATTATGGTGAAGGAAAACATCGTGAGGAAACCTGCATGCCCTAAAAAGCGTGTATTTGTGCCCGAAGAACGGCGATAGGGCTCACCACCCATCACGTTGGGACGTAATAATCGTCGGTGAAACGCGGGTGTGCCGAGTGAGGACTATGACTTGCATTTCACAGTCCACATCCGGAACACCTCTGACACCCCCCGGGGATTCATGACGTGACGATAAATATATTATTTTTATTATAAAAAAATATGGGCCAACTTAATTAAACCCTTCGAATAAATAGAATTTCAGCGATAGTGTAGCCTTCTACTAATTAAAGAATTTTTAGAATCAGTTAAGTGGATTTAAAGATTACCCCCTATATACATATCAACAAATAAACTAAACAATTTTTTCCTCTTTATACGGGATGTAAATAGAGTGCGACCATTAAATAAAACCACATACTCTACTGATCATACTGAACAACTATTCGAAAAAAATAACCCGCGAAAATCTTCAGAGGAAAAGATATCCAACTGTAACTCAAAGACTTTATCTTGTAGGAGAAAGGTCTATTTTAGAACGCTGCACCGGAACAGCTGTTTCACGAACGACGCTCTCTCTAAACTCGCCCGTATGTCGGTGCGTCAGGGTTCGCGCATTTTTGTTTGGACCTTAATTATTTCCCAAACTAAGGGTGTCCGCGGGTATGACTCTTGGGAAAAGTGGTTCAGTAGGATCGGTAGAATATGTGGTTTCATTTAATGGTCGCAGTCTATTTACACCCGGTATAATAGTGTAGATGTAGACTAGCCTTTCGCCCGCGGCTACGCCTGCGTTTATTCAATCTCTGCCCCGTTTTCGGCTTGGGCGTTATTTTATGGAAACCTCTTATATGTTTCAAGATTAAATTCAACGAAATAACAATTTTGATGACTTCTTTCGTCTTGAAACATTATTATCTCTTGAAGTCGACGCTCTCATATGGGTTTTTATGTTGCTAAATCACAGGGAATGCGCTGACGCCGAATTCAAGTATGTTCAGGAAGGTATATGTATTATTGGAAGTGCCAAAATAATTAAAAAATAAAATAAAAACAAAAATAATTCATACACAATCTCACACTTTGAAATTTAACGTCTTTTGCGCGTGAGAAATTTCTACCGTCAGCGCCGCGCCCTGGTGTCCAATAAGGGAGCAGGTAGCGCCGGCAGCCGATGTTTTTGATCTCGGCTGTCGGCAGTAATGTACTGCCGGTTCCCAGCGGATATATTATTTCTTCTGTGCCAAGGGTCCCTTGTCCCTTTAGCTTGGTTTAATCCGGCACTGGGACGCGATCCTGCTCCAGCCAGTTTACAAGTTAAAAAACCTTAATTAATAAACCGTGCATAAGCAAAACTCCTTTCAAGGTAATGTCAACGGAACAATAACTCAGCTAAATGGTTAAAGTAAGCTGTAACCCGAGAATGGCTCGTGCTACTGAACAAAGGTTCGTACAAGCAATGAGCATTAAACTTTATGAGCTGCGCGTACGCAGTTTGATTTCACGCTGCTAAATTTATAATTGGTAAGCTAAGTAAGATTTCTTTAATTGAAATTTGATTATGCTATGCAAAAACTACTCGTACTTAGAATATCTCTTTAGGGTTCCGTACCAGAGGGGTGCCAAAAGGGACCCTATTACTAAGCCTCCGCTGTCTGTCTGTCCGTTACAGTTACAGGGGTCTACAGCTTCAACCGTAATAGTTAGAAAGTTGAAATTTTCACAGATTACATGTTACTATGTCCTCTACCACGACAAATAATAAAATATTTGAAAAATATTATATTTAAGGGGATCCCATACAAGAAACCTCGAAAAGGATGCATTATTTGAACGTTATTTGTTTTGGCTCTTACTTAAAAACGGTAATACCTAAAAGTTTTAAATTTACTCATTGTAGGACATACACTAAAGTAAAAATAGAAATAATAAACAAACAACAACAAACATACAAATCATTTATTTTCAGTCATCTATGTGGCCCATAGATAAATAAATACCTTACAAACTAACATATATTATAGTATATTAATAATTACAAAATTCTTATAATAAAAAGTAGGGTTCCGTACGCAGACGGCGCCTATTTTTTTTAAGCGCTACTATTTTACTGGCTTGCTTTTCTTAGCCTTGATGTTGCTTTGGCATGTACATTGTTGTTATTTACCATAATATTTTTAGGGTTCCTCACCCCTATTGTGGGTTGGTACGCAACCCTTTGTGCGCGTGTCCGACTCGCACATGGCCGAATTATCCGAATTTATGACGACTTAAAATTCAAAGTGATGAATTTTGCTCAAAACGTTGTTTTTAATACACCAGTAACTGCATCAAAGTTCATTCCACTTCGATCATTCCTCAATGAGATATTTCCGTACAATTTTACAACTTTTTCACGCCACGTTCTATTTGGAAGCTTCATCAATAAGAGAACTCTACCACATGAAATTTATTTCGTCCAAAATAGCCTTTATCTCGACCACATAAGGTTCAGTTCTTTGGTGTTTAACTAAAAAGGACTGAAACAAACCACATATGTATTTAAAAAGCCGGGACAGTGAGTAGACCTCGCGCTCTGCGGGTTCCGTACAAAATGTACGAAAAAAACTGAAAAATTGGATGGTCAAGTTTTTACCTTACGGACCATCCCACTTCCAACTTATATTATAAATGCAAAAGTTTGGATGGATGGATGGATGGATGTTTGTTAGTTGTGTAGTTCTAGACCTGGAATGGGACATAGGCTACTTTTTATCCCTTAAATCAGTTCCCATGGGATAGAAATGAGCTTTCAAATTTCTATAGAAAAGTGATGTGTTACCCTTTCACGCCATGCTTACGAAACCGATTAGGCTGAAATTTTGCATAAATGTAGTTCTAGACTTTGAATAGGACAAAAACTACTTTTACCCTTTGTTCCCATGGAAAAACTATAAAAGAGACACACAAAATGGGAAACAGAGGCGCATAACACACACATTTCACCAGCTGTGTTTACTGTAGGTAACAGTCCGAATAATATTTACTGATTTTATAGGAGTACACAAAAACTAATTCAACGCGGGTGAAACCGCGGGCAAAAGATAGTTACAAATAAATGATTTTGGCACTTGCGCCAGCGCGACGGGTATCGTTCCCAAACGCACAATGTATGATTGTTTTTTTTAATATCGAATAGAGTTGTCTTATTTTATGCATCACGTTGTAAATGATCGTGAACAAACATTTTGAGCGTCTATGAGCACGATTTTTTAAAACGCAATGCATAAAATTCACAACTTTGCTAGAAACGCCCAATGACATATTAAAATATTTTATAAAAAACTAGCTGTACCTGCGACTTCGTTCGCGTGGTTTAAGGATAATATGTGGTAGATAAGTTGAATATGTAATAACTCCTTTTAAAAACTTATTAAATTTTTGCCCCCTTACCTTCTCCCCAAAGTGGCCAAGCATCATGACGAAGGCAATTGTATAATAACCATTTTACTTGACCCTTGCCCAGTAAGAGTTTCAAATAAATTGTAGTCCAAGCGATAACTTTTGTTCTAGATAAGATATTGTGATAATTTAAAGCCTCTAGCACTTCTGGGATACTACGCTATAAAACAGTAAAATTACATTTAAATCCGTTCAGTAGTTTTGTCGTGATGCTCTTTCATACATACCCACATACAGAAAAAAAATCCAAAAAGTTCTGTGTTGGGCTCTGTAGCGTTAGTAAAGTAAACAGGAATTACTCTTTTAAAAAAATATTACATATACAGTTTATTATATGTATAGATATGAAAACAATCATTACGTAAGTTGTGCGTCTTTTATACTTTCTTTTATAATCTTTACAAAACAATAGATTATGAAAAAAAATACAGGAAATACAACACCTGCATAAAATAAATAAATATAGAAATAAAGATATTATTTAAAGATAATGCAATGAACAAACAAGTTGATGAATAAACTAAATAAACGAGAAATAAATATAATGCCTAACCATCCGCCCATTCGATTAGTCTTGCTAAGAAGAAGGGCAAGAAACTTAGCAAGATCAAGTCTTTTTTCAATACTGCATTTTTTTCAATGATTTTTGTTTTCTAATCGTATTCTATACAAAGTTCTTATGTAAACTTACTTATGTAAAGGCGTAAAAAGTATAAGACCGCAGGAATTATGTCACAAGAAAAAAAAACTTAGTCTACAAGTCAGATATTTGTCTAACAGAAAAGTCAATTTTTAAGCCTGAGGAATCATACATTAGTACCTAAAAATTGACTTTAACATATTTATATTATATTTATTATACTGAGTCCAAACAACGGTATCCTTTTGTGGTCCTAAAAGTGGTCCGTGGCTACAAAAAGTTTAAGAACCACCGCTATAAGGGTTCTATTTTTCGATGCTGATGTACGGAACCCTAAGAAATGTGTTCGTCGACCTTGCGGTTCGGGGAGCGATGACCCTTCGCCGAATGTTTCTAATCTTTCATCGACTGTACCTGAGATTGTTTATTGATATATTTAGTTTACTGTACTCAGTTGTGGGAATTTATTGGATTGTTTTCAGGTTCATTGAATCCTTGAAATGCAGTATCTGGTTCATTTGACTTTAAATCAATCAGAACTCCTTGGTGTGCGGCACCTGCTAGCACGGCTAGTGAGTGTGTCAGTCAGTCTGTTTTTAGATTCACAATAAAAGGTGACATTAAGGTGATATCTGAATTTTTCAACGGTCACTGTTACTCCATGCGGAACGACCCGCAGTGCGAGAGGGACGGATTCCGGAAAAAATAGCAAAATGACGGTTTTAAATTAATTTAAAATTAACTAAAATGAGTATCAAAATTCCAAATTCTCAAAATTTAGATATAGTTAAAATATATCTAATAAAATATCGTCCAAGTCTATATATCATTCCTATTTCGTATATTATGAAAAAAAGTGTAGAAGAAGACCTCATTTCAATAATTATTTCTATCGAGCGAAAGTTCTGCATTTTCTGTATTCAAGAAAACTAGAAGAAGGTACCCATATTTATCAAATTAGTGGCTTCTTCTGAAAATCAGGTAAATAACTTTAAAAAGTGACGATTTTAGTGAGGTAGCGCTTTAATTTATGCAGCCAAATTCATACTGAAGACTCGGTAAATACTCAGTATGAATGACCGTTTTGTAAAATTCGTTAATTATTTTTCCATGTTCTCTGTGCAATCGCAAGCACAGCCCCGAGTGAATTTCTATGGGAGGTCAACATTATATTTTTCGAAATTATTAAAAGACATAATAAATAAGACATAACAAACCTCCAGTATAAACTTAGCTGCATAAACTAATGTCACCTTATATTACCCTAAATTATCAATTCGACGTGTCTCGGTAAAATTATCAAAAGGAAGCGACATCGTTTGAGTCGCTTGAAGGTGGTGACAATGACAAGCCGACGCCTAGCACCAGTTGAAGTGATATAGGGTTTGTCAGTTAGCCGGGCCTCAGTCTCACTCGGTAAGGGTGTGCCAAGCGTACTTGCAGTAATCAGTGGTCACAGTTTACGCCACGTGAGGCCTCTTTCATGCACTCCCGTTCTCCTTACAAATCAGGTCTGTGGTCTGCTCAGTGCCCACTGATCCTTGTTCTGATGATTAGTGGGTCACTTCTCCAGTCCTTGTCCAGTCCAGTCCAGTCCTTGTAGTTAGTGCTTGTATCGAAAAGAAAATGCAGAATGAATATAAGGAAAATGCAACGCTATGCTAAATGCAAACACATTTGTGTTTAGTTGTAGTACATCGCTGCAAATCACATCACCTATGTGAGCGCGTCACGAGACCAATAAATGCCTAACACTGGAGTGCGGGATTTGGACTCATTTTAAAACGCACAACTTATGGTTATTTATGTAGAAAGTATTAATTAGTTTAATGTCAATTAGGAATTGTAGCAAAGTTGTGTTATTTGATGCATTACATTGTAAAAGATTGTGCACATAGTGCACAACAATATTCTTGTTTATACTTAGTTACTGTGCGAGATCATTTACAAAGTAAAAGCATAACTTTGCTAAGAATCTTTAATTGGCATTAAACTGTTTGAATACGATTAGTGACCAGTAAAAGTGCATTTAAATGAAAATGTACCTATATTATATGTAATTTCAACATTGTATTGTATTTGTTGTGTTTCAAATTGTAACGTGCCAGCATCACGGAGGTGAGTCTATCGCCGTACTCGTACTTCGGGCACAAATATGGACCCATTAACTTGCCTCTCAAAACTAGATTTGAACCTGTGACCAATACCGTCTTCACCACAAGGGCACACGGGGCCCGTGCCCAGGGCCCCCATTCTCAGGAGGCCCCGAAGGACCGACAATTTCTCCCACACATGTATTCTCAAAACATTTTTGTCGGGCACATTACACTTTTTTCACAAATCAGTAATCTTATCAGAAGGTATTTACAAGGGATATACTACGCCATTATATCGATGACTGCGCCTATTCCTACTTTCCGAACGCATCCTCGTACACCATCTAGCGATCACTCACGCAATCCCTCCGATTCCAAAGTCAAGCTGCACCGTCTAAACAAGCCTAACATACCTAAATGTCGACATTGTCAATGGTTGGGGGAATCCCCGAATAGGGATGTCGATTATTTTTAAAAAAGATCGATTTTGAGATCAATTTCGAATTGTGGTGTCAAAATCGATCCAAAAAAGATTGGTACAGAAAAGATCGATTCACAAAAACCGATACAAAATCGGAACAGAAATTAATTTTTATTTATGTTGGTAATCTAGGTGATCAGCGGATTTAAATATCTCAACCTCACATAACCTAATAAAATCAGATAAATTGGAAGAAACTTTTCCGAACGTATAAATTATTCCTTTGCCTAATGGTTACCAATTGTAGTGGAGAGCGGTCATTTTCGCAGCTTAAGAGAATAAAAAATGAATTGCGATGCGAACAGCAATGTCACAAGAACGATTGACTAATTTGTCAATTATGTGCATAGAAAGTGATATCCTCCCAAAAATTGACTTTAAGGATAATAGAAGATTTTGCTCAACAGAAATCCCGAAAGAAACCGTTATCGTAATTAATCGTAACCAAAAAACCAGCAGCATTCTAATATCATTAATGACATATTATATCATACTGTATTTGATTACCTATGATAAATGGTCATACTTAGTAAAAAAAAAATTATTATAATTAGCTTTTTTTACTTTCCAAAAGAGCCCCAAATTCTTGTGTGCCCAAGGGCCCCAGCCTAGTTTAAGACGGCCATGGCTGTGACCTCGGGATTAAGGCGAATAGGCACGGCACGCCACAGTTTTAGTACTTTGCTTTGATAACCCGTTTCATATTAAATATAGTTTATAGCACACCGTGCGTAAAATGACCACTTTACGCACGCTGTGCTTGCGTAAAGTCGGCATTTTCCGCACTTTTGCTATAAAATATTATACGATACTCGTGCGAGAAACTTTTTCAATCGTTTTCAATCTTTTTCAATCTTTTTCAACGTTTCATCGCTCTCGTATCGTAATGTACTATTTTTTGATATATTTCCTGTATCATATTTGTTTCATCATAAAATATTATTTTTATACAGATTAGATTTGACATGTAAAACGTATACTTCATGTATCTATTTTACAAATAAACAATTTGAATTTGGAATTTGAATTTGAATTCAGTTGTTTTTCATTATAGACCTCTATCATCTGGTACTGATATTTTAAAACGGACCATTTTGTCAAAATTTTGTACATTAATTTTGTTTTAAGATATCAAGCTGAACAGATTTACATACAAAGTTGTTTTCTTGTCTTAAATTGTATCTATACCAAAGTTTTACATTTCAGCCAGATAGAGACTTTGTAAATGCCTGTATTAAACTATAGAGGTGTCAAACTTTAGTCTACATTTGAAACGCAATTTTTGCATACTTTTTATTCAAAAGTAAGGAAAACAATGTTATTATGTACATTTTGCACCGAGATTTGGTTCGACCACCTTAATGGTTAACGACCACTGCTTGAGAAGTTGGAATACACTTAGCGTATATCCGGAGTAAGTCAGGGGCCAAAGCTAGTCGTCTATAGCATCCATAATCCTGTTATCTGATAATTATGAATGCTGGAGATGTAATGAAGTACATAATGAATAGTCTGCGATGTGAGAGAGTGTGGATTTCCTCTCTGCGTCGACTGTTGCAGTTTGCATCGATGTTTATTTTATTATCTAGATCTTTGTACTGTCGCACCAAGAAATGCTGGAGGATATAGTTGGTAACGTTATGTCATTATTTAATATCATACAATTATAAACTATGTATGTATGTATGTTTATCATTAAAAAACAAAAAGGAAAACGATTTAGGTATATCGAATGCTAATAAAGAGTCAGTAATTTTGGCGAAATTTAAATAAAAAAGGGTTATTAGTATTGTACTGAGGGCAAAACTACTTTTTTTGTATATCTGTCCCTTTGTGTGTTTTTTTTTGACTCGACAATATGCGCTTTTAATCATCGTGTTCAACGTATAGGCCACATGGGGTGTTAATGAACCGTCAAGCTGAAAACTGTCGAATTGAAAGACTTCCACATGAATAAAGCCGCGGGCGAAAGCTATTTATAAATATAATAAGCATAAGATGGTAACACTACGTCACAGATTTTTGGAGAGAATATATTGAAATAATTTATTTTAAAACTCGTACTTAGTTTGAACAATCTGTATAGATATTCTATCTCACGAAGTCCGTTTGACTATCGTTATATAGTAGTAGTGACATTTAGAAATAAACACGTTGTGTGGGTGTGGCGCTTTTTGTAGCGCTCTATGGTAGCGCTCTTGAGGTTATGCACACATGAAACTTTTTTTACGGTTTTGTGTTCTATTATTCATTCTGATTAATAGAATTCAATAAAGCTAGAGGGTTCATTCTCAACCTGTATATTCAGTAGCAAAGACCCTAATAAAATTTATTTTTTCTTTTATTTTTAAACATATAAACACCATATTTTTTCATTTTTTAAATTATAAACCCCACATACAGATTGTCAATTAAGTCTAGAAAAAAAATTATGGCGCTTCAATCGCTTATGTGGCAATACTACACTGTGACCGCAAAAACTTGATACTTGCTTGAGTGAACACATGCGCTAATCCCCCACTACTTTCATCGAGCACTCGAAAACCGTTGCGACACTCAGGCACGTATCCAGACTTTTGTTTCGGGGGGGGGATATTCATTGAACCAACAACGTGAATTGTGAAAGAAACCTCTGTAATCACTGTACTATAATATTATTAAGTGTCTAAAGTACATGTGTTGCAACGGTTTATGAGCACTCGGCGAAAGTGGTCTGGGACTAGCGCATGTGTTCACTCGCGCACTAAATTACTAAGTGCGATAGAGAAACAATGACTAGCGCAGTCAAGGTCACCGTTCATAAGCCGTTGTGACACTTGTACCGTACCTTTTTTATTAAAACGTACTTTGACGTACTTTACAGTGATTATAAATATAAACATTCCCGGTCCCGTGTATGTGTGTCCCACTGTCTCGTCCTCTAGAAGGCACCCTCTACATAGAGGGCTATCGGTGCCACCTGTAGTGAAAAGGTACTTATTCAGGTTACAGTTATGATACCTACCATTTCACGTAGATCGGACCTTTTTAGTTTTAGTAAGTATCGTGTTACCTTACCATTTGACTGCGGTACCATTCTTCTTGATAGACGGCAGTCGTTTCGCTCCGCCCACTTTTTGTTGTGTATGGTCAGTGTGTATTTTCAGAGTTCCCCCCTGATTGCTTCCGCCGATGGTCGACACAGGTTAATGCAATATGTCGTTACTTCCATGTGTGATGCTAATTTAGCAACAGAGTCTGCTTGTTCGTTACCTTCATTTCCGTTGTGTGCCCTGGTCCAGTATATATTAACCTTGCACATCGTTGATAGGTTTTGTAGTTCCCTATGACAATCTACTATGATTTTGGATCTACTTACAGGTTTGCTTAGCACTGTTAATGTAGCCATGCTGTCTGTAGATATTGTGACCTCCTGTATGTCGCAAGGCCTACTTGTGCAAATTGCGGTCGCTGCCTTAGCTGCAGTGGCGTAGCTATCGTAGGGCAGGGTGGTGCAGTGCACCAGGGCCCCGGAGCTCAGGGGGCCCTGGTGCACTAGTTTTGAGGGCCAATACAAGTAAGAAAGAGGGGGTGAGGGCCCGATTCTTTCTCTATGCACCGGGGCCCTTGTCTACCTAGCTACGCCACTGCTTAGCTGCTAGGAGTATACTTGCCGTCTCGGTTTGAAACACCGTTGATAAGCTGTTGAGTGGAACTGCTTTACTGAGCCCTAGTTCCGGAGACACGTAGCTGCAACCAGCACTGCCATCCTTCCTTTTGGAGCCGTCAGTGTAAAAAGCCAGTACCTTTCGATTGGAACTTGGTTCTCCCTGAGAGTTTATCTCGTATCTATGGTTCATTATGTAGGATTTCGGTATCCTGTCCGTTCCTGTGGCTGCCTCTGGTACAATCTCTAAAGCTCGTTCCAGGATTCGACAGTGATTGGTTTTTATATTGTTACATTGACCAGTGGACTTCACCCAAAGGGCTGCAACCATCGCCTCCTGCTGTATATGCAGATATGGCGGTGTGAGCCCTAGTAGGATGTCCAGTGCTGCGGAGGGTGTTGATCCCATGCATCCGCTGATCAGTGTACATGCCAGTCTTTGGAGTTGCTGTAGTTTGTTCTCGGCTGTAATTAACTCTGTTCTTGGCCACCACACCAATGCTCCATAAGTTAGTACCGGTCTTACGACTACTGTGTACAGCCATTTGCAGAGTTTGGGTGTAAATCCCCAGTCCCTGCCCGCTGATCGCCTACACTGCCATAGTGTGTTCGTTGCCTTCTTTATTGTGTGTTCTACCTGCTTACCTCACAGTAACTTGTCGTCAAGCCAGACACCAAGGTATTTTACCTCCTTACTGAGAGCTAGCTGGGTACCAAATAATTTAGGAAGTTTTAGTTGACTTAACTTCTTCTTCTTGGTGAATAGGATAAGTTCAGTCTTCTGTGGATTTACGGATAGGTTATGCTTGCCACACCAGTTCTCGACTTTCCGTAACGCCAACTGCATCTTACTGCACAGCGTTCCTTCGAAAAGTCCTGATATCATGATAACTAAGTCATCTGCATAACCTACCGCGCAAAAACCATCCTTGTTCAGTTCTATGAGTACGTGCTTGGCGACACTTGTACCTGTGTGAATTTTTGAAATTAAAGTACTTTTATATACAACTTAATGCCATTTATTTGTAGGTTAGAGCAAGAAATAATAATAATGAGTTCATTCTGATTGTTCATTCATCTAATTGAACATAAAATGAAGTCGTTCATATCCAGAAAAGGACGGCCTTTCTTATTTTTCCCGGGTGTCGAAAACTTTATGTCACCGCTTTCACCTTCTTTGACGATTCGTCGCACCGTGCTTTCAGATTTTCCTGAAAATTAACACAAAATTAGTTTTCGAGATGCCAAAAGGATCAAAACTAAACAGTCTCCACATAAAAAACGTCAACAGAGCTTTTTAAATGACTCTTTCAGCCGACAGTCCCCAAGACAGCAGCTATCGGATGATGCATGGGACAGGATCGAGTCCATTTGACATTTATATTTAGTACACATTTTAATTGAGAGGCTGTGTAAATTGTATTTTTGTAAGTAGTAAATGTTATAGGTGGTAGAGCTGATGCCGGGCTCGACTGTGGAGGTACCACCATCTTACTCGCAAATACTCCCGAAGTTATTCGGGGGAGAGTAAGAGGACAGCTCTCAGGCAAAACCAGGCGGCCCACCATTGCCTGGGACCGATGGATGGCGGTATATCCATCCCCAATTGCCGGGCCTTATATAAAACAGACTGGTGACGGGCAGCGGCGTCACTGGTGCAAGGGTTTCGGCACAGCGCTCACCAACCCGTCTGCCCAGCGTGTGTGACTATGGGCATTCCTTCCAGGAGGACCGCCAAGTGTGGCGAAATTCTGGAAAGGCCTATGTCCAGCAGTGGACGAAACAGGCTGATGGATGGTTGGATGGAAGTAGGAAAAATGCGTAGCATGTGAGACGCGGATTCAGGGCAAAACAAAATTATGAAGAAGAATAATTAAATTGATAACAAGATTTTCAAAATTCAAAATCTACATAATTATTATTAAACCCCATCTAATATGTTGATACTATTGATTGTTGGCACTTGTTGGAACTTGGAAAACATGTTCATCTTCAAAATCTTTAAATCAGTATCTAAACTTTATACATTTCGTCTTTTTTGCATTTAGAACTAAATTATTTGCATTTGTTCCCTTTGGCGGCGAGACACGCTACGCTTGTATATTATCTGTTGAAATAAATATAATTTAAAACCGTAAGACAAGCAGTTTTCTTGAAGGCCTACGGTATCAAACATTATCTATCTGTCTTTTTTACTGACCATGACCAGCTGTTTTAGTCCTGTAAATAGAATATTTGAGGTCTATACTAATAAAAACCGGCCAAGTGCGTAGTTGCCCGGTACATATAAGTTGGTCTACTAATACAGACCGCGCCAAACTTCTGGTCCCATACATTATATGGGGGCCAAAAGTTTGGCTTGACCTGTACTCGTAAACTTGTAAAGCCTACTTAGATGTGATAGTTTTCCTTTTAAATTCATTATATATAATACTTCTGTGAATTTTTATCACATTTCTATAAACAACGGGGGCACGCTCCACACTAACTAAAATTTTCAATTTAAACCTTAATATTTCATCAACGGATCCCTAAATCGAAAAATGGTTCTCACACACCCACAATGTTTTTGAACGACCTATACAACGATACCCCACACTTTGGGATAGACGAGATCCCCAGTTTACTTGTATGAGAGGTACCCTTAAGAATATTTTATAGCACACCGTGCGTAAAATGACCACTTTACGCACGCTGCGCTTGCGTAAAGTCGGCATTTTCCGCACTTTTGCTATAAAATATTATACGATACTCGTGCGAGAAACTTTTTCTCGACTCGTGTGATTGCAGCACTCACCTTCGGCTCGTGCCGCAAACTCACACTCGTCAGAAAACGTTTCATCGCTCTCGTATCGTAATGTACTATTTTTTCAAGTTTTTATTTTACCGTTTTGTCGGCGTGATTAATATTTATATCCATGCCAAATTGCAGCTTTCTAGTACTAATAGTCTCTGCGCTAAGCCGCGGACAGACGGATAGACGGACATGGCGAAACTTTAAGGGTTCCTTGTCGGACTACGGAACCCTAAAAAGGCATGAAAATAGTAATATTGTTAGTTATTAAGCATTCGGTTACACTCTGAACCCCCTGAAGTGCGTATATATTTTTTTTTAATGTCCAATATAATTTGACCTCTGACCTAAGCAAAAATGTTCCTAGCTATGGTTCTCATTAAGCTGGTTTGATTTCTAAAACAGAACGAGAGTAGTGGAGTAAAACCAAGTATCTAGACATCAGTATTTGGGTAGGGGGGGAGAGGGGGACTCCCTGGTACCACCCGGAATTGTGTAATTTAATTTAAACCATCCAAAATAATTAGACACCTCATCACAACAATATGGCAAACTAACCATAGTCTAATTAAGTTGGAAAGTTATTTACTCAATATAATTATCCAATATTTTTCGGAGATTCTTGTGATATTAAACTTTACTGTCACTTTACTAACATATTCTCAGTTTTCACCAAGTGTATATTTAATTCGACTTACTCCATACAAACATTTTTAGTATGACTCGCCTTTTGTTGGACAACTGTATGGATTTTTAAACTGTGGTAAGGTAATTTTAACGAAATGTTAAATAAGAACACAGCTTTCCAAAAATCTTTGAAAAGACACGCATAATTCGTTCCTTAGAATTGGTTGAGGGATGTACTCCTGTAGACAAAGCGGCGCGCGATAGCTAGTAGAAATATATTTATGTTCACGGCCACTATCCTTTTCAGGTTTCGTGATGACGACAAACAGATAGAAGCATAATTAATTGACACATACCGTTTACAAAAAAAAGAGAGAACAGAAACCTAACGAAGAAAAATAAAGGCGAAAAACAAGTTTTAGGATAAATGTAACCCACCCAGGATCTGATGTTGAGCGACGCTTAAGGGCACTCTATTCGCCCTAACTCTCATACTAGCGCAGTTCGCTGATAATATCCTTATTTATAGGTACTTGCTTATTATTTTTTCTTCTTCAACATATCCCATACAATATCCATGACTTGAACCTAAAACATTTATCAAAATCAAATACATACAAAAGTTACAAGCGTATAAAAGTCCTGGATTTTACACATATTTTGATGAATGTTTATGTACCGTACTGTACTAGAAGCGATACAATAAATCAAATAATTTTAGGTTCACAGCATAGTATATTTTATACTATTCAAAAATATTTTTGTTTCATTTCCATTTTTGGGATATTTCTCCTGAAATCGGAAGAACCAAAACCATTCTCGAGTTTTTTCAAAAAATGAATGTTGTCTCGCGTTAGCTTTCCTCTCACACCGTGTTCGGTTAGTTCCGTACGAGCTCGGGAAATGAAGGTTCGGGGCAACCAATAACAGTCAGTCAGTGCTCTATAATCCGAAGTGAAATGTAGAATGAAATAGCAAGCATAGCAACCCCGTGCGCGACGACTTCCAGCCGCCGGCTACAGGCCTCTTAAAATAGTAACATTTTTAATTGACATACGAATATGATTATAAAATATTTTTTATTTTAGATAAAGTTAATTTCAATAAGTTGGCTTTTTCCTATTTTGTCTTTTTTATATTATTACTAGCTTTTGCCCGCGGCTTCGCCCGCGCTAAATTCGTTTTTGTGTACTCCTTTATAATCTGTTCATATTTTTCTGACCGTTTATTTTATAGTACCTATATGACCGAAAGCTTTTTTGTCTTAGGGTTTAAATAAAATGGGTTACTGGTTTTGTACTGAGACCGAAACAACAATTTTTAGCATTTTTGTCTATCTGTATTTTTCGTTTTAACTCGAGAAGCACTCAACGGATTTGGATGCGGTTTTTTTACTATCATAGGCTATAAGGAGTGTTCATAAAGTAACGCCCAAGCCGGAAACGGGGAAAAGATTGAATAAACGCTTTTATAACTCTAGAACCACTCAACTAATTTGGTTTTTGCGGTTTTTCATCTTAATAACCGTGTTCAACACACAGGCTGTAAAGGATGTTCATAAAATAACGTCCGAACGGAAAACGGGGCAAAGATTGAATAAAACCACTCAACGGATTTGGTTGTGGTTTTTTGTTTTATTATCATTGTAGTGACCCTGTCAACACCTAAGCTATAGGGAGTGTTCATAAAATAACGCCTAAGCCGAAAACGGGGCAGAGATTCACTGAACGCGAGCGAAGCTGCGGGCAAAGGCTTGTGAACTAATAAAATCGCACAAATACTCACTGAACGAACAGACTAAGATGTTAGTGCGTAAAGTATTATAGTAGGTATGTACCTAATTAGATTTTACTTATAAAGTAGAATAGGTAATAATAAATACAGAAACAAACGCTTTTTTCTACATTTACTTACTTATAACTTGTAAATATTAGTTCATAGTTATATCAGCTACATATTACAGAAAATCCTCTCCCTCAGAAAAATCCTATCTACTAATACTCGTACGTATATACAGGGTGATTTTTTGAGACGGGGCAGTAAGGGCGGGTACCTTAACCATTACAGTTACAGGAAAACGCTTTTAGGAGACTGTCCATAAATTTTCAAGATATTCTGAACTGCATTTACAGATTTTGGAAAAAATGTACAGTCGACAAGAAAATGGTCATTTTAAACAAAAACTTTTTTTTGATGCCATATATTTCTTATAAAAATCACCAGTCTCTAGTGGACCGACTGAGGTTTGAGTACTAGAAATGTCAGAAATCACAAAAAACTTTTCCCATACATTTCGGAAAAAGAGTCCAATCTCTAAATTAACCAAACTTTTTGTCATGGGTAGATCCGCCATAATCCGCCATAAGGAATACCCGCTGAAAAAGTAGGTAAGTAAAAAAAAGTTATAATTTCAAACTTCGAGTTCGATTCGGACATACGGACGGACGGACGGACAACGGAGTCTCACCATAAAGGTTCCTTTTACCTTCCAGGTACTACGGAACACTAAAAACTCAAGTATTCAGAAATCATTCTTCACTTTTATTACGCGTCGTGCGTGCACAAACGTGGTATATTTTAGAGCCAGATTACTATTTTTGCTATCTCTACCGAAACGCTAAGTGGATACAGTTTCGGCCGCACTTCAGAAGCCCCACAGTGCCACAACCTTAGCAGCATTCATTACCTGTAGGTATATAACCTATGACGTCAAAAGCCGAACTGATTTCTGTATTGCTTTTATAAACTAGCTCGAAGGTTATGGAAACTTGACACACTTTTAAGGTGGTAGCGATGGATCTCTATCCCAAGGTCCTGGTCCAGATCCTCGCGCGAGACCTCATGCGCAAGCACTCGCGCGTAGTGGAAGTACTAGGCTCCGATACAGTGCGTCCACATGCCGCCGTGGACAAGCTCTAACGCAGAACTTATGATTGTTTGTATTGTTTTTGATAAAAAGCATTAAATAAACGTGATTTATGGCACTACGCGACAATATTTTTATTCTAGCAAACTTGTGTTATTTTATGCATTACTTTGTAAATTATTATGCACGCTTTAAAGCTGTAATGCAAACAAAGTATTGCATAAAATAAAATAACTAAATTTTGGTAGAAAAGCGTAGCTGATATTGAAGTCCTTTGTAGCGTAATCACAAATTTTTTTATATAAAAAATAAGGAAATAATCGTAAGTTGTGCGTTTGAGAACGAGCCCCGTCGCTATCGCCTTAATGAATCAACAGCTACGCTAGTGGTCTAGAGGTGTGAACGGTTCAAATCCTATGGGCCCGGGGCACGTTCCTGTTCAGTCTGTTAGCTGTAGGTCCATGTTTGTGCTCGAAGCACGGCGATAGGGCTCGCCAGACTGGGTAAGGTTTCGCTAGGACGTAGGAATCGTCGGCAAAACATAGGTGTACGCGTGTGGACTGGACTTACATTTCACAGTCCACACTCGGAAACATCTCTGAGACCACCCCGGGGATTCATGTCGGGACGATATAAATTACACAAAAATTCTAGGTATGGTGTCGAGAGTAAATAATAAATTTAAAAACTATTTTTTTTATGTAGTGCGGCATTTACCTTTTTGGGATGTAATTCTGATTGAGGTCTTAGAAAAAGGTACGACGCCTTCAAAGAGTTTATTTAACAAATTGATTAAGGCGAGGAATTGATAAACTTCATTTCAAATCGGCGCCTTCGGGGAGGGGACTGAGGCGGTCCTACTCCGTACAAATATGCACTCACGAACTAGCTTATGCCGTAAGGTCGTATGCGGCAAAACATATAGCTACATATAAAACTATAAGTAATTTAATAAATCCAATCGGCCATATTGAAGTGTATCTGTAGACTAATTTAGATAAAAAAAACTTAGAGGCTTCATTCGCTCCCGTTTGTCAGTAAAATAGAAATATCTGTTTTAAAAGAGGTTTTCTAAATATTTTTTTCTCTGCTATGAAAATTAATCAATCAACTAAATCTTCGGGCAAAGTGATTTCAATGAAATGCTTAATCCAGTATATAAATTGGTAATTACATATGTTTTTTTATTGCTGAGAAAAATGGAGATGCATGTCACCAAAATGCCAATGCGTCGCCTTAACACACGAAGAGACCCGTACAACTTTTCTGTGAATGACCTGCTGCTTACAATATCTTTGAACTCTATTAAATTTTCTTGTGCTTCTTGTGTCATTGTCACTTGTCTTATCGCTAACATTCCTATTTGTCATACGAAACAAGTAAAAGTTGGTACAAGATCTAAGAAATGGAATGATAAATAGAAATCTATTAACAAACAAAAGTATGTCAATCAATCATTGTTAGAAGCAAGACAGATTACGTAACAGATCAAGTGAAACCAAGATTTGTGAAAACTTTGTACGTGTAAAAAGTGTTACAATTATCGCAATCGAAGTACGAGAATTTTTATTTCTTGTACATGTTTGAACACTAACAAGTCATTGAAATTGAAAGTAGTTAACGATATCAAACAAAACCCGATTTTGAAATCAATTTAATAGATACATAGTAATATTATGAATCAATTACTTTTTTAAATACCCATAGGTAAGTTGAATAACCCACCAACTCTTCTTTTCAAGTAATCAGATCCAGATGAAAACAGCTTTTCTAAAAGACTCTCGTTTTGTGTTTTACCGTTCAATATTACTTCATTAAGCACCTTTATCTCTTCCCTCGTCTTTAAATCCCAATCAAAACGACACATTTCTATGACGTAGTTTACGAAATGACGAACTAATTTTTTTATATCTTTCCTGAGACCTAACATCCACTGCCTAAGACCTCTTTCTGTTGCCGCAATCGTTATAGCCATCTCATCTTCACCATCTGCTTCAAATACTTTGTCAATCATGTCCAAAAGCATGATTTTAGCTTTAACTTTCCTCAGTTTCGTCGCTATAACTTTGGTACTAACCAGCTTATGTCGTTTTGTGATCATAGTACGAATTTTTCTAAGAATCGTTTTTGTGTTAATAATACTGTTAGCAACCACTATTTTTCCTACTTCAACCAATTTTGAATAATCTTTATCAGTTACAATCGTTGCTACCACGTCTTTTCGCTTAGATACTTGGTACGCCACAATTTCTCGGATTATAATTAGTTTGTGATCTGGAAACTTGAGGATTTCAGTTATCATATGGGCTAAAGAATCAGTAAAGCCCGGATAGACTTTGCAAATTTCTTTATAATCGCAAATATATTGGAATCCACGTTTTTTGCTTTCTATCATATTCCTGTACATAGTATCTGTGACGAATGTTATTAAGTCAACACTGAGTGTAGCATTATTTATTTTTGTAAATGCATGAAGTACATTTCTTTGCATATTATAAAATAATTTTGCTGTCGAATCGATCATGTCTATAAGAATCATGTCTTCACTAATACCATCACCAATATTTATTTCCATTATATGACGATAGTATAATTTTAGCTGTAGCACATAACTATCAGTAGCATTTTTTAAATCCGGAATAAAATCTTTACCTGCTTTTTCTGCGAATCTTTTTAAATACAAAGCGGTTTTCTTGAAGCGTTCTATACTTTGTCTGAAAATACGTTCCATGAATTTTCCAATGAATCCATCTGTTTCATCTCGATTAATGCCTAAAAGATGCTTAGCATCCGTTGGTTCTAATAAGCCCCAAGTTATTGGTTCATTTTTATCATCTCCGTCGTTTAAGTAGATTTGTGGTGGATGTCGGGCCAAATCATTTATACGATGTTTTCCTTTAATTTCATTTATCAAAGCTCCACCCTGGCTTATACCATCTAGGAGTTGTAAATCCAAAGTGAAGGAAGGCCATATTACTGTAAAAAATATATCTGTTTAGTTTTCAGTTGTAAACAACATTGCTTAATCTATGAATTTCATCTAAGCCTGGATATTATTCAGTTACTGAAAAAATATATATTGCACACACTTGTGTAGATGACGATGCATAATCCCGTGATATACATATTTTTTCATAAATTATAAGATTTTTTAGGGAATTTGTGCAACTAAATATAACACAATTAAGTTCTGTGTTAGTATCATATACTTATATCACAACACATTTTCTTATTGCCTAATTATTTGATAAAAATGCAATCATTTTAAGTACATTAATTCTTCAAGTAAAATTTTAACGATACCTAATCTACCCTAGACCAGTTAACGATACATAATTTACCTTAGAATTATTTTCACTTAGTATTATATTGGAATGACTTGATCTTGCTAAGTTTTTTGCCCTTCTTCTTAGCAATACTACTCGAATGGGCGGATGGTTAGGTTATTTATTGGTTTTAGTTTGTTTATCAACTTATTTATTCATTGCATTATATATATTTAATATTTTTAATCCTATATTGTTTCAGCGTGAAAGAGTAACAAACATACACACACACACACACACACACACACACACACACACACACACACACACAAACTTTCGCATTTATAATATTATATATATAGTATTTTTTTTATTGTTCCACATTTTAATTTTTAATTATATTTACATTTAAATAGGCTATACAGTTAAACTATAAAAAATAAATAATCCTAATATCTACTTGAATATTAAAGAAAACAAAATATACACCTATAAAATAAATAAAAATACCTACAAATAAAAAACTTCATTTAAATCGCTGCTCCGCGGCAAGGTGCCCAATATGCTGGCGACATTCCCGCGTTGAATTGCTAAGCTTATTCGTTGGCCCAGGAATGTGCCAGACCGTGGGTGACCCGTGACGCTGACCAGGCGTGTGGAAAGTTCTTTAAAAAGATTTCGCGCTTCGGGACCCCACGAGCCCATCGTCTCGACCCCAAACGGCGCAAATAGGTAATTGTTCCCTAGAACAGTATATATACTATATTATATTATTATTATTATAGTGTGATTATACAAAAAAAATGAATTTGACCTTTTACGTATAGTCACAAGATAGGTGTTATTTTTCATACATATTACTAGACAAGACAAAAGTTAAACAAAGTGATACGTAGATATCAGTCATTCGTCCTTTAACGACTTACGTATATTTTCCGGAAGACCCTGGACCAAGTGATTAACGCTTCACCTGCTTTCGCTCTCCCATTTCCTGGGCGATGGTTATTGCTCTTATCTAACTAAGAAAATGTCTTATTACAATACCGCAATCTCGTGCCTAGAATTCCTCTTTTTCTCTAACAAGATAGCTGTAATCTGCATTGTTGAATAGATTTCTTCGCCTTAAGGCTTGTACACACAGTAAATCAATATCAGTAGGCGGTCGCAGCTCGCACCTAGTTAGCACTGGCCCCAAGGACTTGAACTAAGGGCTAGTAGGTAGCAAGTGTAGTTGATTTTGTCCTTTAGTTGATAAGGTCTGACATTTGCAACAGAATCTAACGGCGGCGATAGTACTATTGGTCGGTTTTGTGTTTTGACATTATATTCATAAGGTAAGACTTGTAAATTTGATTGCTATTATATATATATATTATTATATATGTATGATTGCTATTATTCTATTCTATTCTGTATTATTACTTTTTATTAAATACTAACTTTTGTCATTTGTAAACTTTCTTATTAATTTAGTTTTTAATTAGACAAGTCAACATCGACTATTTTATTTTCTTTCAAGTTGGTACGGGTACTATGAGGAGTACCATGGTACTGGCTGAAAACCAGCGTTGGAGAATAATCTCCAACATTTACTGAGCCAGGGCCAGTTTAATATTTTACAGTGCATGCGACAACATTTGTATATTATTTTGATTTGTTTAAATATTGTTTATATTTGTGTTTTCTTTGTTTCTTGTAATGTTTTTTTTTTTTAAACTGTCTCGTTTCATGTACTGTATATATTAATAAACGTTTTTCTTCTTCTTCTTCTTCTTCTTCTTCTTCTGCTATTCCTTAAATTTTATTTCTTTACCATTTTATTTTAGTTACTTTACACGCGATGGAAAGTGTGACGGTGAAATTGAAAAAAGAGTGAATGCGGGAAACAAAGTGAACGGAGTTCTGCCCCCTGATTCTGTATCGTAAACTCAGTTGCCAAACCAAGTGGCTATCGTGTAAAACATACATATCCGCTTATATAAGGATAAGTTTGCACTTGAAATGACTTCACAATTCGTCATTAGTTCAATGCCCATTAAAGGTTATTTTGGATGTTCATTTTTTATCTGTTTTTGGTGAATAGCAACTATAGCTAGCAACCGACACTGAGTTACATAATAGCCCCGCTGGATTCCTTTATGGGCAGCCAAAGTGTGACTTCAAAGGCACGATTGGCGGTTCATAATGGAGTGTTGGCTCCTACGCTTATGTATGGTAGTGAATGTTGGGTTTGGCAAGATGAGCATCGCAGTAGGGGGAATGCAGTGGAAATGCGTTCTTTAAGAGTTATGTGTGGTTTGAATATTGAATGATAGATAAAATATCGACATAAGAGATCGTTGCGGCCTGCAAAGAAGATGTAGTGACTAGAATAGAAAAGGGAATGCTTCGGTGGTTTGGGCATATAGAGAGGATGATGAAAGTAGAGTGACGAAAGAAATATATACTGTACAAGTGGAAGGTAAAGCTCGACCGGGCCGCCCTAGACCAAATAGGCGACATACTGAACAAGGGCAAAGTAAAAAGTACCCGGAATAGAAGAGCTTGTATGACTGGATGTAGAACCAAAAGAGGTATGTCAGGATCGTAGCAGATGGGAATCTGTAGTCTCTGCCTACGTCAGAGAAAGGCGTGAGTGTATGTTGTACAGTGGAGCCCACATCAAGCTAAACCCTTTTAAGTACCATACAAGCTGACCCCTCATTGTATAGGCTTCCCATACAATGAGAGGTCAGCTTATACTCAATGTGTATAGCTTGATGTGGGCTCCACTGTATGTATATTATGTTAATTTTAGTGTAGTTTTTTGAAGTATTTTTCATTTCATTTCAAACGTTTATTAGTTTTACAGCAAAATACAATTGGAAACAATGGTACTAGATAAAATTCTAATATGCCAATAACAAAACTAAAATATATTAAATAAAATTTGCTAGCAATTAAACTTTTACAAAATAATGGCTGAATGCCGTCACAATTAGTAAATTAAATATTTAAATAGAAAACATTACATGAAATGGGAGAGCCAATAAGTGTAAAAAGTACAGTAACATAATAATAAACAATAAATCTACAGAATACAATAGAGATTTAATTAAAAGAATGAAAAACTATTTATTAATAATGTACAATTTTCATGGTTGCTATGTTTTCTAGTAAAAATACATACGAGTATGTGAGGATGGGTACATAATGGGAGGGGGTTTAGGGTGTGTTGGGGTGTGTAAAAGGCTGTGTGTATGTGTTCAGAGAGTGTAGATGAAAAACCAATAATGTGTATGCTTAATAGTAAGATTTGGTATCGTAATAATTTATTTATTATCAGTATTACTGTATGCTTACTGATTAAGAATTTTCATTAAATGAATGATTACCTACTTATGCACATTACTTATAAGTATAGATGTTCTATGTTCGGACGCTGAACTCTCGATATCGAGACCCAAGTTCAAATCCGGCCCGGTTGAGCATGCACCATGAATGAGTGTGCACAGTAATTAAACTCGTAGTTCGTTGAGATGTGGCCGTACTGCGGAGAAAATCTAAACTATAAGAGATAGAGTTTGCTCAGAGGACTCTCATCTTCGATATTGAAAACTGCAAACGAAGATTTTTGAAATATGACGGAGTTTGGTCGGGAATATTCTATCTCACGAGTCCGTTTGGCTATCGTTGTAGTTGTAACGTGTACAGATATAAGCGCGTTGTGTGTGTGTGGGGGGGGGGGGGGCTCGTTGTGTAGCGCTCCCGAGGTTACGCACACTAGACAAATGTGTATGTGCACACACTACTACAACCGTAGCCAAACGGACTTAGTGAGATAGATTATCTGGATATTATCAGGATATTTAGTTATGGCTTATGTTTAAGCAATCACCAGATATAATAAAATATAATGGCAAAAAAATCGCTATAAAGCGCTAAAAATTGTAAGTAATTACCAGGACTTAATCCCCATTTTAGTATGAAATTATAAGAGCTTGCTAACCTACATAAAGCAAGTATCTCTAAAATAATCGCTGAACAACCCAGAAATAGTAAACAATCACCAAAAATTTAACCGCATTATAATTAAAAATTTCATCCAAATATGATTATTTGTATAGTCCTTGCTATACAAAACTTCGGGGGTCGCCTCGGTCCGCTCCGCTTCGCTGGGCTCCCAATCGTCGCTACCTATTTTCGGACTTTTGGTAGTAATAGCACAAAAATTTGGTAATTGCTTACTAATTTTGGGTTTTGAATAAATTTTTTGGGTACGGCAGCTTATGGTTACAAAATCTTTTTTTGGTGGTCATTATATTTTAACCCTTGAGTTATTCTAAGGTTGTCGTCAATCCAATGGTAACTCGTCTACACTGTGACAAGCGCGTGCGCAACCAAGGCCTATTAGTTGGTTCCTGCTTACTTACTGATTTGTCTATGCGTAAAGGGCACGCCCTACAAATGCAGTTAGTTATTAGCTGACATTTGTTACAGTGGACTGTTTATTTGATTTTGTAAGCGATTCGTAGTTAGTTGGAGTCAGTTTCGACATAAAAGAAATTTTCCGAAAATTTCCGGCAAAGTTCTGTGAAAAAATCAACTAAAAACAAGGAAGGGGCGAATTCGATACGCACACCGTATGAGTTGAAAAATACAGTCACGCGAGGCATGCGTTCAGGATAAGAAAATTCAATAAATACATTATTATGAGTACTTAAAGTACTTGAAAATTAAAATTATTTAAACTCATTCATCGTCGTCAATATAATGCGTCGTAGGTCGCAGATATGTAGTTTGTAGTTTGTAGTTGTAGTTGTAGTTTCATAAAAACAAATTCGTGGTGGTTGAAATTTCGAACAAAACCTGCTCGCGCTGCAATATTATGGCTGTTATATGTCAGTCGCTGCTACTGACAAATTTTGAGAAAATTGTTTGTTTTTTATTTATTCCAAAAATTAATTTACAAAAAGTGAGAAAACTATATCATTTTTAGGGTTCCGTAGTCCGACAAGGAACCCTTATAGTTTTGCCATGACCGTCTGTCCCCACCTTAGCTCAGAGACTATTAGTACTAGAAATTTGTAATTTGGCATGGTTGTACATATTAATTAGGCCGACAAAGTGGTAAAATAAAATCTGTTTTTTTTTTGGGGATGAATTTTTTTTCGTCTATCCCACCCATGGTATGAAGTATTGTTGGATAGGTCGTTCAAAAACATTGTGGGTGTGTGAAAACTATTTTTCGATTTAGGGATCCGTTGGTGAAATATTAAGCTTTAAAGTGCAAATTTTTGTTAGAGCAAGTATCCCCCCCTGCCGGCTAAGTGGTTGATTATGAAGATGTAAAAAATTTACAGAAGTAGTATATACAATGTATAATGAAGTTAAAAGTAAAACTATTACAGCTACGTAGGCTTTACAGGTTTACAAGTACAGGTCGTGCAAACTTTTAGTCCCCTCTAAACACGACAAAATGTACGGCCGTTCTTCGGGAGAGAAATTTCCGAGCGGACTAGAAGTTTGGCGCAATCTGTATTAGTACACTAACTTATAAATTGTACTGGGCAACTACTGCACGTGGCCCGACACGCACTTTGCCGGTTTTTTTATTATTTTGTCTGCAGTCCTTTGAACCTGTGAAATAAAATCAAACTTCTAAGTTAACGTAAAAAAAGATGCCGTATTTTCCGTTGACCTAGAACTATGAAATTAATACCGTCTTATACCACAAGTATAGGAAAAAATCTGAAAACTATACATTTGTAAAAATATAGTCCTTAACGGAATACTCGGTGGGCGAGTCCGACTCGCACTTGCCCGGTTTTTTTATTATTATTAGAATTTGAGACTAGAGGACGCTCTCATGGCCGCGTACATTTGAAATAAAAACAGCCCGCTCTAACTATTTCCGATAGAAAAATTCATACCCCGTTTCACCCCTTTCCGGGGTGAATTTTGAAAAATATTTTCTCAGTATACTATAATAAATGTACGTTTCAAATTTTATGTTTATATCTACAGAGCAGTTTAGGCTTTGCTCAGTGAGCTCAGAGGTGGCTCAGAGTTATTTATATTCTAAGTCAGTGGGTCAGTCACAGAACAGAAAATATCTATCTACTATTTTAATGTTCTGTGGGGTCAGTCCTGACATGAAGTCGCAAAATAACATCAGTTGTTCCATAGAAAACGATGGAAGTATCAAAAGCCTTTTTTTACGATTTTGGGATTGATTTCATAGAGGTAGTAAAAGTTGTTCTTATAGACGAGTAAATTCTCAAATATTTCAGCGACTGATATCCAACCTCTGTGGTGAACATAATCTTCTTCCTCATAAGGTGAGGCTTCCTGGAATTTCCTGGATAAACGTCGTATTCTTTTAATAACAAGGAATTAAATAAAATATAATATATATATATATATATATATATCCATCCATCAGCCCGTGTTCGTCCGTCCACTGCTGGACATAGGCCTTTCCCAAATTTCGCCACTCATGTCGGTCCTCCGTCCTCCTCATCCAGCCGCCCCCCGCAACGTCCTTCAGGTCGTCGGTCCAGCGGGCACGAGGTCGGCCTACACTACGCTTTGCTGTACGTGGTCTCCATTCTAGAGCCTTTCGGCCCCAACGGCCATCATATCGGCGACAAATATGGCCTGCCCACTGCCACTTCAACTTAGTGATTCTGATTATATATTTACCATATTTCTTAATATTTCGGGCGTCCAGTACACGATTACTAAGATAGGCCTAAACAGTGATCATGAAATAATTTCATTTGAGGTTTTGGACAAAAATACTTATATCAAAATTAACGTCTTAAAAATCTGATAAAACCGGCTATCACATTAAAAACAATGCCACTAATTCCGAAATAATAAATAATCTATCCATCCATTCATCAGCCTGTTCCGTTCGTCCACTGCTAGACAAACGTCTTTTCAAGATTTCGCCATTCTTGGCGGTCCTCCTGGAAGAAATGACCACACTCACGCTCGCTGGGCAGGCGGGTTGGTGTGCGTGGTGCCGAAACCCTTGCACCAGTGACGCCGCCGCTGCCTGTCACCAGTCTGTTTCACATAAGGCCCGGCAATTTGGGATGGATATACCGCCATGAATCGATTCCAGGCAATGGCGGGCCACCTGGTTGTGCCTATCTGTGAGCTGCCCTCTTACTCTCCCCCGAATAACTTCGAGGAGGTTTGCGAGTAAGATGGTGGTACCTCCACAGTCGAGTTCGGCACCAGCTCTACTACCTGGATAAATAAACAATAACACCTCGAAAAGAGGCCCGCTTCCTCTAAGCAAGATAGAGAAGTGTAAAATGAAAGCGTTGGAGCAAGACAGATTTCTCTGAATACAACTGTCAGCAGTAAAGCAGTTCCCCCTAAGCCGCTATAGCTACAGACGGGCTGTCCGTCTGTCACCTGCACTGAATATTACTGTCCTCGCCACTGAGTTATCGCCGGCGCTGATTTTAATGCGCTCGCGCAGCACAAACGTAATCCTGAGGTTTGTGCACCGGTGAGGTGCGGGTGTCAGTTTGTTTGTACCAATCAAATAAATGGAATTTAACTTTAAAAATATAAAAAGACGAGCTGGGAACTGCAATATAAATTAAGTAAAGAAAATATATTAACAAGTACATTATGTATTTGTTACATTCTACAAAGAAATTATTAAAAACTATTAATTTCATATAATTTATGTATATAGGTATATGAAACATGACGCAGAATATTGTCTTATGTACTTATCTTAACATTAATCTGTAAAATACCTACCTAAATATAAGGTGACTTTTATACAGCCAAACTCATATTGGAGGCTTGGTAAGTGATCAGTAACATGGATCGGTAACACTTTTTGCTAATTTCGCAAATTAAAATCGTGACATCCCATAGCACAGATTATTACAATAGATAGTAATTGACTCGGGGCTGCGCTTGCGTTTGTAAGGAACAAGAAAAGGATAATTTACGAATTTCACAAAAAGGGTCATCGAACCTTGTCACTGAGCACTTACCAAGCCTTCAGTAAGAATTTGGCTGCATAAATAAAAGTCACCTTATAATAGTATATGTGTATTCTCACACATTTATATAAAAACAAATTAATTCCACATACTCGTAGTTTATGTATGAGTAAAATAACACCTAACATTGTAATAAAGCTGATTCTGAAGGCTTTAATTTTAGTTTTAGTGCGGTCAAAACTAAATTCTCTTCATTCTAATTCATTCAGTGTTAACAACAGAAGCTTTAATTAAGAAAGAAAAATAGTTTTGACAGCACTAAAACTAAAATTAAAGCTTTCAGAATCGACTTTACTGTGTACCTACCTATCTTAATCTTAACAGTCTTGTGCCAAAATTATATTTTAGTTTGTTAGTCTTAGTTTTTTAGTATAAAAATATAATGTATTATTTGTATAAGGTATTTATTGTTATGGGCCTTGTTGCCTGAAATTAAGCAATTAATTATTATTATTATTAACATAAAAACCTAGGTATACTTGTCGAAACTATGATAGAAATAAGTTTCTATATGTTTAAACACTTGGCGATTTATCTATCGCAAGGCGATAACAAATAAATAAATATAATAGTAGATTGTTGCAACGAGCAGAAAGAGACTTTTTATTGCACCGAGTGTTAGTTTGGGAGTGCAATTAATAGTCACTTTCGCGAGGTTCATAATCTGCTTTTCTTTCAACTTTCAAATATATAACTGAATTCAAAATCATAAAAAAATGATTATTTAGAAAAAATTATAGTTACTTTCGTACAGTTATTAAAGGTGAGGTTGACGTTTTTTTTGGCATATTTATATTTGTTTGTTTTACTTGTGACGAAGTAGATATACCTATACATGGCTGGCTCCGTTCGATCTCTACATTTTCACGAGAAGTAGATGGACGCGGTGATGTTGATTGACGCAAGTTAATTGATTCCGTTATTTGATGAGTAATTTTGCTTTTATTTTCTACTGTCTCTTCGATGTAACTTTCTGCTACTTGATCTGACTTCCAGCCGCCGTAACGCTTGAGTGTTGTCAAGTTTGCACCAGAGTCAGCAAGCAGTGTTGCAGATGTACGGCGGAAACAATTTCCAGTGTTAGGTTTCTGGATTTTGTAGTTTTAGGTATGCAGAAATCTCCTTGGGTATACTTCCCAACTTATTTCTGCCAATGACTTGCTTTGTGCATTTACCTTTCTTGAAATTCAAAAAGAACCGCATAATGGTTGTCTGTCGGCGTAGTGCTTGGTATTTCTGTACCGTTTTCACGAATTCATGACGAATTACAAATACTCGTTTTTTTTTTGTCTTCGTGCTTGAAATTTTAATGAGCAGCATCTCGTTATTCAGTTCAACGTCATCGATCGAGATATTCTTTAATTCTGAGCTTCTGCAAGCACCATTTATACCAAAAATTAGAGCAACCTGTAACAAATACATCAATGTACATCTTTATTCATACTATTGCGCATAGCTGTAAAAGTTTTAGAACATTTTTATCAACCTAGGTACCTTTGGTGATAAATATTTGTCATCAGGCGCTTTATTCAAAAATGTTTCCACTTGCTGAGCTGTGAGAACTTTCGATTTCTTACTGGTGAAACCATCTGAAAATCGTATCAATAGCGATGTTAGTTTCGTATATTCTTTGATACTGTGCTTTTTAGCATCGAGTATATGGACCACAATGAAGATGGTTTCATTTTATTCGATAGCTCACTAAAATAAGCCAAAAATACGCTCTCGGAAAATGATTTCACCCGTTTTTCGGTTTTCCAAGTTATGAAATTCTCATAGATTTTCAAATATTTATCCCTGGATTTTGGTGGCAAAAGATTATCTATTACTCCATTTGCCACATTTTTATTTCTTCAGGTGTTAATATGTCACTTTCGCTACTAAAATCCATTTTTAAGAATCACAATCAAATTTTCACAAAATATTTATTCCGTAAATTCACGCCTATTGGTCAAGTTTTTTTTTTATTGATGGTTATACGCTTAATTAGCCAGTTTTCTTTATTTAAATTGTTTGCAGGAATAAAAATAGCGCTGATTGGCCTGACTTATTATCGGCGCGCTGATTGGGTGGGGTAGTTCAAAACCAGTAATCGTTTGCTTATAAAACCACTCGAGTAGTTAGTACTGGATTATGAAAAATACTGGCACGCTAGCTCTAGGTTTTTTTGTTTGTTGTTTTCGTTTTCATTTAGCCAGTTTTCTTTATTTTAAATTGCTTGCGAAAATAAAAATAGCGCTGATTGGCCTATGGCTTATTATCGGCCCGCTGATACTGATAAAAAAGACATGATCTTGTTTCTTGCCCTTCTTCTTAGCAAGATTAATCGAATGGGCGGATTTAGTCATTATATCTATTTATAGTTTATTTATCTATTACCTTATTTATTCATTGAATTATGTAGGTATGTATATACAATATTTTAATTTCTTACTTATGTTTGTATATATTTGGCTAGGCATTATATTTAAATAGGCTTTAAGCAGTTGGATAAAAGTTAAATGAGCTTGTATTATTTTAGGTTTTCCAACTCTAAATTTAAGGTTTGCTGCACGAGAATAAGTGTCATTAGGTACGTAAATAGTAAAGAGAGCACCATCTAGCCCTTTACCTCAATCGACATAGATTCCATTCGCCATAGCAAGGTGATCTAGAGATTAGCATGTATTTAGCATAAATAATAACAAATCCCACACAAACTGCCAGTCAGTAATCTCACGAATATCAATATAGATAAATAATAACAAGTAATTATGGCAGATACAAACTACGGGAATTGCCTGTAAGTGGATAAGAGGGACAAATAGATTCTACAAACACTTAAGACTATAAGACCCATAATGTTTTTGAACGACCTATCCAACGATACTCCACACTATGGGATAGACGAGAAAAAAAATCATCCCCAATTTAAGCGAGATATAGGTTTTATTTTACCGTTTTGTCGGCGTGATTATTAGTATGTATACCTACCCATACCATCGACAATATATATAGGTATATCTATTACCCATACCAAATTACAGTTTTCTAGTACTAATAGTCTCTGGGCTAAGCCGCGGACTGACGGACATGGCGAAACTATGAGAGTTCCTTGTCGGACTACGGAACTCTAAAAAGGGGCTGGTTCAGTACAAAGGCAGTGCAAGATTTTGTTTTATTCAACATTTAAGTTTCTGGTGGGACAGTCATCACACGAACCATTTTGAGCCACATTCGACTCATTTCTCGGCCATGACTACAAACCACAACCTTTGCGCGCGCTTCTAGCGGAGCTTCTCTTAGCCTCTAGCGCTCTCTTAGCCTCTAGCGCTCTCTTTCGCGCCGAAGTGAGAAGCTCCACAAGAAGCGCCACGCAAACTTGTAGTCGTGGCCGAGGGCTAAGTGTTATTTTAATATATAAGGTCCTACAATAATAAGTGAAAATAATTCTAGGGTAGATTGTGTATCGTTAACTGATCAAGTGATCACTGATGATCAGTGATCAATCACATTCCAGAAGGAACAAAAATATTTGCTCAAATAATTTACACTTCCCAGTTCGCGCAAATTTTTTTGTTTTCGGTGGAATGTGGTCTATTAGTGATACCTACTCTATCATCTATGAAATTTTTTCACTTTGAATTGTAGGACCTTAATTATAAAAGACGAACAAGTCATAAAATTCTATTTATTTAATTTAGAAGAAATATGTTATATTGGAATCAAAATTATTTGTTACGGTCAGCCCGTCCGTATGTCACGGGCCATCAAAGTTGTCAGTTTTAGACCATTTTTCTCGAAGGGTGTATCTCAAAAAATAAACTGATTGGGAATTTTCTGTATGATATGATGTGCTATACCGTATTTAAACAAAAAATACTTAAAACGACGGGACGTCACCTTTATGACGAGACTCCGTTGTCCGTACGTCCGTCCGTATGTCAGAGCCTCATAACTTTAGCATCGTTAAAGATAAAGACTTGAAATTTTCAACAAAAATAGCATTTACTTGTATACAAAATAGGGTGTGAAAAAAATAATTAAAAATTTGTAATTGTTCTATCTAAGTATTTCCAATACAAAAGTGAGAAAAATAAAAAATAGATTATTAAAAATACAATATGGGTATCAAATTGTAGATATTAAAGAGCTGATTGTAAAAATATATACTTTTACCATATTTACTGGCACCAATTTCGAGAAATCTTTGAAAAACCACAAAAAAATGCATGTCCCCCCTTATTTTCGAAACTGTTGGACCGAAAAATATGAAAAAAATTACAATTATAGGTCATAACTGGCCAATTACAGGAAAATATAGCAATTAAGAAAAAGATGATAACAAGTGAGAAAAAAAAGAGAAATTAATAAAAAAAATGTTTTATAAAAATACAATAAGGGTATCAAATTGTAGATATTAAAGAGCTGATTATAAAAATATGTACTTTTACTATATTTACTGGCACAGATTTCGAGAAATATTTGAAAAACCACAAAAAAATGCACGTCCCCCCCTTATTTCCGATACTAACGAACCGAAAAATATGATGGTAATTAAGGATTACGTAAAGATCACAGGAAAAATATAGCGGCTGAGAAATTCACGATGACAAAATGAAATTTTTCATTCACGAGTTTTATTTCGAGTACGGTATAAAAATATTTCAGTCTCTCTTTTGTAGTACAATCAATTCTTTCTAACCGACTTCAAAAATGGAGGAATCTTAATTTGAAAAATTTTTTTTCGTTTGGTGGAGTTTGCTTTTAGGTAGGTTCCATTTTAGTTTGGTCGTGATCTGATCATGGACTTCAGAGGTAGGCAGCAGAACTCCTCAACGGATGACGGCATTCACTCGATATTGCAGCAAACACTTTGTACCAGGATGCAGATTGAAGGATGTTACTTGAAAATTTACATAATCCACCTGACCTTCGATCTTGGCCTCATCACCATAGAACTCCTCAACGAATGACAGCATCTAAATCGCGGAAATCGCTTTGTGTTAGTGAGCTTATTGCAGAATATTACTTGAAAATTGTCATTGCCACGGGACTTTTGAATTTGAAACTCCTCAAATGAGTTAATCTGAGTGCTCACTGTAGTCTACCCATTTTTCACAATTTAACTCGTCAACACTAAAAAGCGTGAAATAAATAAACTTTAAACAAAAAAATTACAACCGACTTCAAATATTATATTATAGCAGCCATTCACTAAAAAGTTATTTATGTACCGGTGTTACCTGTAGGAGCTAATAGTTAAGGTTCCGTACATTTGAATGAAGTTGTAGTTATTTAGTTGAGGAGCACGAAGAGAAAGAATAGAAGAAACCTCAGTTAAGGTACTATATTGACGTAATTACAGAGTTCAGTTTGACGTCTCTTTCTCTATATGTGTCGGTATCGACAGTTGGATTCGTATTAAGTTAAAAACAGTAAAAATGTATAAATTGTTGCTAAGTAAATAAAGTAGGTTGCAACGTGAGCAAAACAATGTGCGGTTGCTAAACCGTACAGTACCAAAATAACACTTGCCGACTTCTTTCTTCCTGAAACACATGTTATCTAGAAGTCGGCGCATTCCCCATAGTAAATAACGCAAAAACCAGTAGTAGAGCGCCGACTTCTAGAGAACACGTGTTTCAGGAAGAAAGAAGTCTGCAAGTGTTATTTTGGTACCATCGGTCCGTAAATAATTTTTTAAAACTTTTTAGTGAATGGCTGCTATAATATAATATTTGAAGTCGGTTGTTATTTTTTTGTTAAAAGTTTATTTTTTTAGTTAGGTATCATAAACAGTTATGAGCAAAAGGTATTTAAATGCCTTCTTCCTGACTGTTCCTAAAACTGTCGAATTATCTAGGTATGCGAGTCTGACTCGCACATGATCGGTTTTTGAAAAAGTCCCGGTTTCTCTGGGATGCTAGTAAGGTCTCTGAAAACACTATCAACTACAGGGTGGGCTTGCAGGGCAGAGGCTGTGGAAGCAGTTAGGTCATATAGTGTACTGAGACCGAACAGCTTTACCGCCATTTTATAAGACTACTAGCTTTTGCCCGCGGCTCCGCCCGCGTCGCAGAGATTTTCGAGAAAATAAGGAAAACAAAAGAATATGATTTTTTGAACGAAAATATGCAACGGTCACCATGTTTTACCAAAGTGCTAATAAATACTAATCGAATAAGTCCAAACTCGAAGGGTCTGCTGTTGTCCGTTGAGGAGATCCTGTACCCACCTCACAGTCCCGTCATTAGAGGTCACCATGTTCTACAAAAATACTCATCAATAACGATCAAATAAACTTAAACTTGAGAGGTCTAAAAAAACATTTACCAGTGCATGATTGAAACCCCGACGATGAGACTACATACGACTACGCAAAGCGTACATACCACATGATTAACTAAAAATCTTTTATAGTCAGTTCAGTAGTTCTAGATGTTACCCATTATATGCAAACAAACAAATCTTTCTTCTTTATATAATAGTGTAGACAAACTTTAACGTGAGTTGATTTGAACCAGACTGCGTCAAATTCCATATTTTGAAACATGCAGCGCCCTCTTGTGTATTAAAATAAAAACAATCAACGCCAGCTTACTGAGCCGTTATCCAGGATAGATACCCAGAGATTGCGTTTTCTAAGGACTTGAAAATAAAAATATTTTAGTTATTGGTCTTTGCTCAGTCAACAAATATAATTTCAACTTTAATATTTTTTTTACAAAAGGAAATATTTTTTCTGAAAATAAAATAAAAGAATAAAAAAAAAAAGCGAAAACAAATTTTACCAGACGGGTTTGAACCAGCGACTTCCATATTGTCTCACTAAAATTCTCATTGCGCTGCTCCCTTTTGTCGTAGCGTGATGATACATAATTTTAAACCTTCCCGAAGAAATGCTTTATCTTTCAGTGAAAACTGCATCAAAATCCATTGAGTGGTTCTCAAGTTATAAGCGAACGAACAGACAGACGTTGTATTTTATATATAGAGACGATGTATAGAGATAGAGAAGAAGATACGCCAATTTATGGTTATACCTGTAACAAGCTGCTCATGTGAGCGTATGTTCTCCAAGATTACACAATGTTAAGTCAAAACTGAGAGCAACAATGACGCAAGATCGCCTGCAGTGCAGCGGATGATGTTGATATTGAGCAAGAGTCATCGATGAGTGTCTGTAAATGAGATTATTGAAGAATTTTATGTGCTCATTCCAGGAAATCGCAGAATGCTCTTATAAATTCACTAGCAGACGCTACGCAGCATTGCTTGCGTGAATCCTGTTTCTGCCGATCTCGTGGGAATTTCCCAAAATCCCTAGGCGACCATACACGCTACGGTCCACCGGAGAGGTCTACCTGTGGATGCGTGCCTGCACAAGCATGTATGGGACGATCCATCCGGTGTGCCGGAGTGGTCTGCAGTTCGTTTCGCTATGGCATCGATAGAAGACGACGACGCACTGGCATTGATAAGCTTTATGATAATTAAAAAAATATATAAAATAATGAAAAAGAAGCGAACAGAGTAGGTCAAATATTGGTTAACTTACAGTCACGTGAGCTTAATGAACGAATTAAAATTAGAACCCGCAGATTATAAAAACTATCTCGGAATGGACGAGAAAACATACCTAAAATTACTGGACATGGTTACTTATTTAAATTTGGTGGCGCCGCGCCGGTCGTATGTAAGACCGAACCACCCCAGGCAGAGACTTGACAACACAGACCACAGAAGTCCGTGGTTGACGTTGAAGTGACGCGACCTGTGCAGGTAACCGGAGGTATACCTCTCCGGTGGACCGTAGCGTGTATGGCCTACATAAGGGGGTAACTTTTACCTCGGTACGAAATGCACAGGGGTCATGCATGATCCCCCCAAAACCATTCACCTCAACTCGAAAAATCCCGTAAAACTTGACGGTTTATGAACAATTCAATAAAACACAGTGAACCATCCATCCATCCATCAGCCTGTTTCGTCCACTGCTGGACATAGGCCTTTCCAGGATTTCGCCACTCTTGGCGGTCCTCCTGTAAAAAATGCCCATACTCACACACGCTGGGCAGGCGGGTTGGTGAGCGCGGTGCCGAAACCTTTGCACTAGTGACGCCGCGCCGCTGCCCGTCACTAGTCTGTTTTAGATAAGGCCCGGCAATAGGGGATGGATATACCGCCATCCGTCGGGCCCAGGCAGGCGGCCGCCTGGTTTTGCCTGAGAGCTGTTCTCTTACTCTCCCCCGAATAACTTCGGGAGGATCTGCGAGTAAGATGGTGGTACCTCCACAGTCGAGCCCGGCATCAGCTCTACCACCAATGTGAACGTAATTATTATATAATTAAGGTAATAAGAAATAAAAACTGTTCGAAACCTTTCTTTGTTCTTTAGACAATATCCAATTATAGAATTTAATCAAAATCAACTTCTTTTATAATGTACTGAAAGTTGGGCCCCATCCTGCCTCTGCTTATGCCCCCTCTGCTTGTGCCTACCTGATTTCTAGATTCAGATTATTTATTTGCGTAAAACATAGTACAAAAAAGGTCTTATATGGTACCTCGGGCTGACTACAAACAAATTTTCAACGAAAATAACGTGGCGCTTAGTGCGCAGTGCGCAGTATAGAAACTAGATGGCGCTGCGCGGCACTACATCGCGGTATTGTTTGTTATGGACGGACAATTATTAACTCGTAACAACAACTGGCTGAGTACTGTATCAGTCTAATGCATTCAAGTTTTGGAGCGCGTTCGGAGGAGTTTTCCTTTCCATCTTCTTAAGAATCTTATGATCAGCGTTGCTGTTTTGTCATTGAGTGTAGTGTAAAATTAATTACATATTTCAGCGTTGCTGTTTTGTCATTGAGTGTAGTGTAAAATTAATTACACATTTTGTGTAATCCGTGTGTAATTGCGCACAATTAAAGTTACTTTTCCGTTTATTCATAGTACTGTTTGGTCACTCCCGGCTGTATGGCCTAAGCTAAGGTCCTTTTGCCTTTCCCTCCGGTGAAGAAAAAAGCAAAAAATTCTCCCAGAAACATAATCTCTCGGCAAAGACATTCAAATAAAAAGCGACTCTTACTTTGACGCAACAAAGTCCAACACAGCGTTGCCTGCCAAATAATTATCCATGGCGCAGGCTTAGCGCCTCTCGCGTCTTTCTTTCTATCGGATAGCTTTATCTCGCGTTGGATTTCTGTAGCTAGCTTCAGTAGTAGGAGTAGAAGAAGTAGGCCGAAATATGTCTTGAAAATATTTAATTTATGAACTTCTTATTGTGTATTTAACTCAGTGAAAAGCTTACAAAAGCAAAATATTTATATTTATTTGATATTATTACAATGGAAAAGTTACTAAAATCATAATGTACCTACAATCAGTGTAAACTGTTCACTGAGCCACTGTTTTTAAGCGCCAGGGTACTTATGTTGTGTAAAAGGATAAATATAATGTCAGCTTAATTGTTTTTTCAAAAGAAATTATTTATTCTGAGCCTAAAATAAAAAAAATAGAAATTAAAAAGCGCAAAATGTTTTTACTGGTGTGGGGGATTGAACCCACGACGATCGAATACGCTACGGTGGCGAACCTTTCACATGTTTTACTAAAACTCTCATTCCGCTGCTCCCTTTTGTCATAGCGTGATGATACATAGCCTTAAAGCCAAAGAAATGCTTTATCTTTCGGTGAAAACTGCATCAAAATCCATTGAGTGTTGAGACAGACATTACATTTTATATGTATAGAGAAGATAGAAAAGAAGAGATAGAGAAGAAGAATATTATTATATATAATGCAATTAATAAATAAGTTGATAAATAAACAGAATAGACCATAAATAAATGTAATGCCTAACCAAATATACTATACATAATGCAATGAATAAATAAGTTAATAGATATAATGCCATAGTAATAAATATTAACATGCATATAATGTTTTTTTACCGGGCCCCTTTATAATATTATCATACATAGGTAACACTAAAAGTTTCCGGAACTGGCCACTTACATAAACAATATTTAAAAATTTATTGCAACATTTGAAAATAGAACTCTTTGGCTATAGAATGCAGTTTGTTTCATCTGACTGTCTCTTGTTTTTACCTTGAGCCGCCATTTAAAAAATTGTGTGTCTGCATCAACATGGATTTAACTCGGGAAAATTTTCGTAGTATGATTTTCTACGATTTTAAGTGTGATTTGACAGCTCAACAGAGCATCGCTCGGCTTGAAACAGCTTTTGGCAATGAAGCACCATGCAAGACGACTGTTTATAGCTGGTTTGCAGAATTCAAGCGTGGTCGTATCAATCTCAGTGACGAATCTCGCGATGGTCGGCCGTCCACCGCTGTGACCAACAAAAACATCGATGCTGTGCGCCGTATGATTGAAACAGACAAGCATGTGACCTACCATGAAATTAGCGCATCCTTAGAAATAGGCATGAGTCAAATACAATCAATCCTACACAAACATTTGGGTGTGAGAAAGCTGTGCTCGCGGTGGATCCCACACAACTTGACCGAGGCTCAAAAAACGGACCGCGTCACTTGGTGCAGTGCCATGCTTACCAGATTCAACGAAGGTGCGTCAAATTTGGTGTGGGACATAGTAACAGGTGACGAAACATGGATTTATTGCTACGATCCCAAAACAAAGCAGCAATCGAGCGTATGGGTCTTTCAAGATGAGCCGAAACCAACCAAAGTGGCGCGCGTGAAAAGTGCATCTAAGCGGATGATTGCTTCTTTTTTTAATAAAACTGGACACGTGGCTACTGTTGCTTTAGAGAATCGTCGTACCGTGATTAGTGACTGGTACACGACCATTTGTTTGCCGGAAGTTATTGACGAACTCCGTAAAAATAACCGTAAACGCCGTATCATCCTGCACCACGACAATGCTAGTTCTCACACGGCCAGACAGACAAACGACTTTTTGAAGACGAAAAATGTAGAACTCATGAGTCATCCTGCATACAATCCCGACCTGGCACCTTGTGACTTTTTTCTGTTCCCAAAAATTAAGAACCAATTACGCGGTCAACGATTTTCATCACCAGAAGAGGCTGTCGAGGAGTATGAAAAACACGTTTCAGAGGTCACCACAGGGGAGTGGCACAAAAGTTTTCAAAACTGGTTTGATCGAATGAAAAAGTGCATAGACGCCAAGGGAGATTATTTTGAAAAACAATAAATTAATTTTGTACCTTTAATAGTATTTTTTCATATTCATTCCGGAAACTTATAGTGCGTCCCACGTAGATAAGCAATGAAACGACAAAGCAATGGCGTCCAAAATTGATTGATGACACTAAAGTCGATTCTGAAGGCTGTAATTTTAGTCGAAACTTGAAAGGAGAATGGCAGGTCTAGTGCTGAACTTGACCCGGTGTTATTTCCATGAATCCCTGATGTTCAATTAATGTAATCAAGTTAAATGTAAAGGATTTTGCCGAAATAAAAGCTGTATCAAAACCATGAATGTCTAAAAGTATGGAGAAACGAGATATTTGCGTTTTTGTGACATGTTCTATACATAAATTTGTATAAAGTTACTCAGCTTGTACAAAGTTACACAGCTGAACTGCATTTAAAGTACGTAAACATTATAAGCATGAATCGGAATGATAAAGTAAAAAAGACTTAATAATGAAAACTTATTAGTCAACCATCCATAGACTCCACGCCACCACTGAAGTCCGATGGATTAAGGCATTTGGGTTTGGAAAAGGGCAGGCTAGGTAGGAAAGCCAGTACTTACGTGGAATTCTTCTAGAAGTCTGACGCGTCCCACGCCTTGCACCCGCGCACTATAAATTCGCTGGTTCGCTTATAATTTTGTTTCTTTCTAAAAACAATAGTCCTTGGATCGATCCACACTCGTAAATAAATGTTGCACACACGGTTTTTACATTAAAATGATGAATTTCCGACGGAGCGATGCGCACACACTGGCTGTTCAAAATGGAAGGGGAGCAGGGACAATAATGTGCACCTACCTACATGAAAATATAAAAGTTAAACTACCTCACAAAACCAATAGTAACCATAACAGCCCCCCGAAGGCAACTTTAAGCTGACTTCCCAAAATATGTTAATTTAACCACTAAAACTAAAAATTACCTAACTCTATATCTTAATAAATACATGGTTATTACTCTGGCAACAAACAAAGCTTAACTACTGGACGCACTAGAGTCCCATTCTGTGTTTTTACTGTAACTGCTCTGACTACAGCATCTTTTCCAGGGTGTAGACTCACGACTCTACCTAATTTCCAATGCAATGGAGGTGAATCATCCTTTATTAAAACTAAATCGTTTAATTTTAAATTATTTTGTGGTGCAGTCCACTTGTTACGCTGTTGCAGCGTATGCAAATACTCTTGAGACCATTGCTTCCAAAATCCCTGAGACATTTTTTGAATTAATTGCCATCTTGACAACATATGTAACTTTAAATCCGTTATGTCATGCTCGGGATAAGTGTTAAGAGGGCATCCTACAAGGAAATGTCCAGGTGTTAACGGCTGACAATCGTGGGGATCTGATGACATTTGAGATAAGGGCCTCGAGTTAAGTATGGCTTCTACTCTACAAAACAGTGTCGAAAGCTCCTCGAAAGTTAATCGTTGCTCCCCAACGACTCGCAGGACATGATGCTTTGCTGACTTCACAGCAGATTCTGCCAACCCATTGAAGTGCGGCGCTGACGCAGGCCCAAAATGCCATTGAACTTGATAATCCGATAACTGAGAATTTAGTTTATCTAAATTTTCCGATTTAGACATATATTTATAAATGTCCTTTAAATTATTATTAGCACCTTGAAAATTCGTGCCATTATCAGTATGAATAGCTCTACAAAGACCTCTACGTGATATAAACCTTTGAAAGGTTGCCAAAAAGGCCTCAGTCGATAGATCTGAGACTAACTCTAGGTGCGAAGCCTTGGTAGAGAAACACACAAAGATACACAAATATGCTTTGTAGACCCTTGCCTTACGTAGATTGCTTTCCTTGACGTAAAAAGGACCCGCAAAGTCCGCAGCCACTGATGAGAAAACCTTTGATGGCTGAACTCTACCTGAGGGTAGGTCCGCCATGACTGGCTCAGAAAACTTAGGTCGGGCTCTAAAACACCTTAAGCATTTGAACACTCTACGCCGTACCACTTGTCTTCCAGACATGATCCAAAACCTTTGACGAATAAGCGATAATAAAGTGCTCGGTCCAACGTGAAGATACTTCAAATGATAACTATCCACAATGAGATCGGTGAGATGATGAGCACGAGGTAGCAAAATGGGATGTTTTGCATCGAACTGCAACAACGAATTCTTTAACCTTCCTCCTACACGAAGTATACCCTTGTCATCCATGAACGGAGACAACCGATCTAAACCTTTACATTGTTTATTATTTGAGATAAGAGAAATCTCCTTTTCAAATGATTTTTGCTGAACGTCCTTTACCCATAATATTAATGAAGAATCAATTTCCTTTGAAGTTAAATAACCATATTTCCTATTGACTAATTTAGATCGACAGTTGTGAATAAATCTCAAACATATAGATGTGATGCGTAGCAGTCTTGAAAGAGAACTGTAACGCATGAGAAGAGAGCTATCGCACTCGCTTACTCCGATGAAACATTCCCTTTGTGTAGTCTCTACCACCGACTCTACATCCGCACCTGGCTCTACATTAACTGGCAACTCCACCATAGTCGTCGACTGTTCAACCTTATGACGCGGCCAATCATCAGGAGCGCCAGCAAGCCAAGGTACGTCCCACCATAATGGATGATGCACCAATTGATCTGGATAAAGACCACGCGACGCCGCATCTGCCGGGTTCATTTTCGTAGGGACGTATCGCCAAACCGATGGATCGACGAGGTTATGTATTTGGGACACCCTATTTCCTTCATACATCCTAAGCGAATGTGGAGATGTACATAGCCATGACAACACAATAGTGGAGTCACACCATATATGAACAGATGAAAATTTTACCATTGAGAGAATATCCTTAATATAATTTGTTAGTGTTGCTGCTAGTAGCGCGCCATTCAATTCCAATTTGGGAATTGTTAATCGCTGCTTGATTGGAGCGACCTTTGATTTTGCTACAAGCAAAAAAACCTTAGTAGAGCCTGCTTCATCTGTAACGCGTAAATAACAAACTCCACTGAATCCCTTTTCACTAGCATCACTAAATGCATGTAACTGATAATCATTACCCAAACCATGTAGAATATGACGAGGTATTGATATACCACGTAAAGCTGAAAAAGTCCCTGAAAACAATTTCCATTCCTTAATGAATTCCTGAGGAGGGGTTTCATCCCATCCAATCTGTAAAAGCCACAATGTTTGCATCATGGTTTTAGCCTTGAAAACCACAGGCGCTAACCAGCCACATGGATCATATAACCGAGCAATGTTTGAAAGAAGCGCTCGTTTTGTATAGACGTCTGTGTCCATATTTGCTGTGTACAAGAAACTATCATCCGCTGAGTTCCATTTAAGTCCTAAAATTTTGATGACAGAGTCTCCATCAATGTTAAATTCCAGTGGCACCTCACAATGTTCCTTTGGAATACTTGCTACAAATTCTTTAGAATTGCTACACCATTTTCTAAGTTCAAATCCACCAGACTTTAAAAGAGCTATGAGATCATCCTTCAGTTTAAGAACCTCCGGTAAAGATGAGCCACCTGAAACAACATCATCGACAAAAATGTCCTGTAGAATTACCCTACTAGCATCTGCATGTACTTCCTGTCCTTCTTCAGCTAATTTCCTGAGACTCCGCATTGCCAAAAAAGGAGCAGTTGTGACACCATACGTTACAGTGTTGAGTTCGTACTCCTTCACAGCTTCATTGTCACTTGAGCGCCATAAAATCCTTTGATAAGGACGATGGATTTCTTGTATGTTGATTTGCCTATACATTTGCTTAATATCAGCAGTAAAAACTAGGGTATGAACCCTGAATCGTGTAATGATGTCAACTATATTTTGTTGTAGCTTTGGTCCTGACAATAAAACCTGATTTAATGAAATCTTATTCGAAGTGGCGCTACTCGCGTCGTACACTACACGAAGCTTAGTACTACTACTAGATAGTCGCAGTACTCCATGATGAGGAATGTAATACAAACCTGGATTCAATTCTGGATTAGGTATAAGAGTCATATGTCCCAACTCTTCATACTCCCTTAAAAACGCACCATACATTTCTTTGAGAAGTGGTTCTCTATTCAACCTTCGCTCTAAACTGGATAACCTACGCATAGCAATCTCCTTACTTTCCCCTAAAGATGGTGCATCCGCTTTGAAAGGCAACTGCACAGAGAACCGACCACTATTATCCCTTTTATGTGTTGACAGAAAATGTTCTTCACAGAAAGCATCTTCAAAACTCAAAATTTGTTTGGCTGATGGTACCGTTTCCATGTCCCAAAACTTGACAATTGATTGTTCAAGTGTATTTTCACAAGTACTATGAAATGCTGAAATATCCTTTGATGATGAAATACCCCTATCAATACTTGTTTTACCCATCAGAATAAAACCTAATTTTGTTTGGATTGCAGCTGGTAGATCAGGCTGCAATTTGATTGGTGAACCGCCCATGAGAATGCGGTCATAAAGATCAGCCCCAAGAAGAAAATCAATTTTTCCCTTTCTATGAAATGTTGGATCTGCCAATATCAAACCATCAAAATGATGAGAAATCCCTTCCGGTATATAAGAAGATGGAAGATCCTTAGTGAGCCTTTGCATGATGCAAGCTGAAGCCTTGAATACTGGCTCTTCAGAAAACCTTGGTTTAATATCACATGATATCCATCCATCAGTGCGTTGAACTTCCCCTCCACCGAGTGCTGAAACTGAAAATGAATCTCTTTGAACTGGTAACCTTAACCTTTTTGCACATGAGGCGCTTGCAAAACTGCACATTGAACCAGGATCAATTAAAGAACGAACTTCACACCATTCCCCGTTGCCATTCCTAATATGAATTATAGCTGTTGCAAGTAGAACAGTATGATATTGATAAATTTTATCCTGGAAGGTTGAGCTATTAGCTGAAACCTCAGAAGAACCTTGACCATGAACTTGGACCATTTGTGATGAGTTACCATGAGTGTTTGATGATGAGTTTCCTTGTAGAATGTTTCGAGATGAGTTTCCCTGTGAAGTGTTTTGTAATGAGTTTCCTTGTAGATGATTTTGTGATAATGAACCATTTTGTTGGTTGCTGAATTTCCTTGGAAAATGTAAAAGCGAATGATGAAATCCCCTGCAATGTTTACAGACTTGTTTCGATAAACATTTTTTGCTTGAATGTGGACGTAAGCAATTATAGCATAAACGGTTAGCTGTAACGAACCCCTTCCGATCCCGTGGCAACATATCCAAAAATGTTTGGCAACAATACAACTCATGTGCCTCTCCATTACAACAAACACAATTTTTTGTATAACTTGATGAGTAACTACCTACCTTTGCATTTGGCCTATTATTGGGAGCATTGACCTTAAGTACACTTTGCATGCCTTGTACAGAGGGCTTAGATGATGCACACGCCATAGCTTTACAACGTGATTCCATAAATTCAAGCATGTCAGACATCTTCGGCATATCTAACATTTTTACATGTAATTCAAAATCATTTCTTAGCTGAGTATCCAATTTATTTAAAACAATATGCAACAGAATGAAACTCCAGTGCGTTACAGGCATATTTAGTGCTTCCAATGCAAGTAGATTTTCCTTTAATGTGTCCAAAAATGTACGCAAATGGGTGTTGGGTTTGGATGGCAAGTGTGGCAAATTAATGATTTCATCTAAATGAGCATCTGCCATCATGCGCTTATTATCATACCTATCCACTAACAGTTTGTATGCAACAGCATAGTTCAGCTCAGATATAGGTAAATGCTTGATAACACCAGCAGCCTCACCTGACAATGAACTGATCAGGTAATGCATTTTTGAACAGAAGATAGGCTATTATTATTTTCAATTATACTGTCAAACATAGCCTTGTAACTGGACCACTGAATGACCGTACCTGAGAAGTTTGGAAGTCTAATTTTAGGCAAATCCACATTACATTTTTGATCTTTATTTCCTTTACAACTATCAGACCTAGCTTCTGTTCTATCCACCACTTGCTCCGTACCAAAACAACTTTCATAGATTACCTTTATTGAATAATATTTATCCATAAATTCCACCATGTCTTCATGATGTTGCTCCGTATCAAATGTTTTGGAAGGTTTAACCTCAATGTCGATAAATGTTCTAAGATAAGCTTCCTTGATTGCCTCCAAGTCTTTGTATTTCATACGGAACATTTCTTTCACTGAACTAACGCTATCAGGCTCTGCAGCTCTCATGGCTGCAGTCTGAATCGACTCTAATCTAAGTTTACATAACTGGTTTTCTATTGCCGCACTCATTTTGACTTATTTACCGTATTAAAGGTATATAAAACTATTTAGAAACTCGTAAACAACAAAATTACAAACAATTTTGATAAAGTAAACAAACAAACGTCAAAACTTTGCAAACGTCAAATGTCAAACTGCTATTTCACTCGAAATGTTGCCAGAGTACAAAATTATTCAACAGTAGTACCAATCTGAAGATATTAAAATAAATGCCTATGCCTATTTATAACCTCTAAATATTGATGATGACGTAACAAAATGATGATTTTCCAATTTTAGAAATATTTATTTTTTGAAATTATACAAAACTATTACAAACGATCCGGCTCGAAGGACCATATGGAAAAGGGCAGGCTAGGTAGGGAAGCCAGTACTTACGTGGAATTCTTCTAGAAGTCTGACGCGTCCCACGCCTTGCACCCGCGCACTATAAATTCGCTGGTTCGCTTATAATTTTGTTTCTTTCTAAAAACAATAGTCCTTGGATCGATCCACACTCGTAAATAAATGTTGCACACACGGTTTTTACATTAAAATGATGAATTTCCGACGGAGCGATGCGCACACACTGGCTGTTCAAAATGGAAGGGGAGCAGGGACAATAATGTGCACCTACCTACATGAAAATATAAAAGTTAAACTACCTCACAAAACCAATAGTAACCAGGGTTCATATTCTAAAGCCAATAAAGACGTCGCAGGACTTCAGTGGTGGCGTGTATTCTAGCCATCGACAGTTCTCAAGATGGCAGTCATTCGTACGTTCAAAACCATTTATTTGGATTAAGTTTAAAATTTAAAAATCAAGCAATTTTTTTCCATGATACATCTTTTTGCGCTTTATATATTGCACGTACTTTGATTACTAGAACATGCCGTTAAAACGAGAAAATTGCGGGCCGCCAACTGCCATGATCCTTACCAGAGTAATGTTCCGAACGGATGCCGAACCACAAGAATATGAACCGAAATCCGGATCATTTTAAATGTGTAATAAAAGTAAATACAGTACCCAAACCACCCGATGTTTCGGTAGATCTACCGACCAATTTCGTACCTATTTACCTCATCTTCCGAACTACACGCATTTTCTACCGATTTTTTATAATAAACGGTAAAACTCACGCTTCCTTATTTTAATAATGTTCAACCTAAGCAAGTTACATATACATATATAGTCAAACGATTTTTAGAATTCTTTTCTGTCTGACTGTCTGTTCGTTCACGCACATCTCTAAAACTACTGAACGGATTTTCGTGTAGTTTTCACAGCTGTACATAACTTAATTTGGAATAGAATATAGGCTTTATTTCATTAAAATCAGATCTCAGAAATAAAAGTTATCGTCATTTAAAGATTTTTGGAATTTTTTTGTTTCTTCTGGTAGTAATTAGAAGTTATGGTATGGAATCTCCTCAACCGATACAGAGTTCGAGTTTGGGATTATTTATTTATTCCACCATAAAATATTAATTATTACGAAAATCAACGTAAAATTGTAAAACATGCTATTATAATACATATATAATAATAATAATTTATACTTTATATTCTAATATCAAGAGATATCAAATCAAAATCAAAATATTTATTTTGTAAAATACGAGTAGATACTTAAAGTATACTTTCTACAAGTCAAAGTTAATCGTTACAAGATATATCTTTATAATATAAAATAAATATACACAAATAAAGGAAATATATACAAAAAATATTTAGGTTGGGCTACAATATACACCTGCATAAAATAGAGGTATAGGTGGTAGAGATGATGCCGGGCGCGACTGTGGAGGTACCACCATCTTACTCGCAAATCCTCCCGAAGTTATTCGGGGGAGAGTAAGAGAACAGCTCTCAGGCAAAACCAGGCGGCCCACCATTGCCTGGGACCGATGGATGGCGGTATATCCATCCCCAATTGCCGAGCCTTAATAAAACAGACCGGTGACGGACAGCGGCGTCACTGGTGCAAGGGTTTCGGCACCGCGCTCACCAACCCGCCTGCCCTGCGGTGTGAGTACGGGCATTTCTTCCAGGAGGACCGCCAGAGAGGCGAAATCCTGGAAAGGCCTATGTCCAGCAGTGGACGAAACAGGCTGATGGATGGATGGATGGATAAAATAGAGAAATCTAGGAATAAAAATATTATACATATACAATACATAATGCAATGAACAAATAAGTTGACAAATAAATACGGGAAATACATATACAAAAAATATTAAGGTACTAAAATGTAATAAACCTGCATAAAATAGAGAAATATAGGAATACAAACATTATATATAAATAATGCCTAACCATCCGCACCATTCGATTAGTATTCCTAAGAAGAAGGGCAAGAAACTTAGCAAACATGCCTTATATTATTCTTTAATATTATTAATAATTTACAAGTATCAGATTTGATGTCGAATAATTCGACTAATTGCGGCAACTCTAGTTGAAACTGACCAACATTCAGCGACATTACCCTCATAATGAAACCTCCAACTGCTGGTTATAATTACAGCGAACTTCATTAAATCTGGCACAGTTATCGTAAGACATGGCATTTCCTTTATTTACTCTCTCGGCTGCGTATACGCCAGATTAGCTGCGGATGCAGTTCAAACGCAAACATTGTATATTTTTCATGTTGTAGACGTATTCAATTTCTTTACATTATTGACTAGCGGCTCAATCTTGAGACTTAGGTTCGATTTCCGGTCGGGCATGCACCAATGAGTAAGTATTTGTTATAAGTATCTGATGCCGGCCCCATAGTGGGCCGAAATATATTTCGAAAATTAACAATTTTTTATTATTATTACAAGTACCTACCTTACAATGTTAAAGGAAACTTAAGGCTTTATATAGCTAAATATATATATTTATTTTAAGTATTTGTTAATAGTATTTGTTGTTCTTACCTAAATACTTACCACTTGCTGAACGGTGAAGGAAAACATCGCGAGGAAACTTGCATGCCCTAAAGAGCGTGTAATTGTCTTAGATAAAACAAAATATCAATAGTAATCCACAAGTTTTCATTTCTTTTAAGGTAAAAAAATTTAAAAACTATGGAGATATCCTTTTATTATTATTTCGGAAAGCGTTTTAGTTTTTTATTTAATTCTTAATTCTAGAGATAAGTATAAAAAAAAACAAATTTTAAGGATATGGGCTGAACAGCTAGAATACATTTGCCTAGCAATAAATAAAAATACTAGCTGTCAATGCTAAGCGTCTATGACATTTAATATATTAAGCTTTATGGTCATGCCATTTCGTTTTTTTTTTTAATTGCAACCAAAGTAGTTACTGGGCATTGGTACGAAAGTCATTATGCCTACAAGGCTTTTGTTGAAAAGTCAAAGTTGAAAAAAAATAGGTAAAATTCAAAATTTTGGAAACGGATACACACAAGTCCCTTAGCTTTTTACCTACTTTCTAAATAGCTAATAAAATTAGTGGATAAGTACTTTGAAATGTTATGGATTGTGCCCGAAGTACGGCGATAGGACGTTGGGACGTAAACACAAAAGTTTTTACTATTATTATGTATTTTGGAATGAAGAAAATTTAGTTTTGACAGCACTAAAACTAAAATTAAAGCTTCCAGAATCGACTATATTTTACACACATATTTTATTATATCTCTATGCCTTTGTATTAAACTACGGTCTAAATCGGAGCATGCACTCAATATAACTAAATCCTAGGTCCACCTGCCTGTCATACTTTATGTTGAATTGCGCTAACATTTCCCGAGGAGCTGACGGCTATTTTGCATAATTCCTAGACATTGCGACGATTACACGGATCTTAGAATTACTGCAACCGTTACGCAGGAGTAACAGACAGACTAGACGACTACTCTACGGTTTAGCAGTACGAGATTAAGGCTCGCAATCCAGAGAACGCAGGGTCAAACATAATAGTGGGTCTTGACTTCGTACAAAATCTTGTCGCAGCAAATGTACATAGTGGGACGCACTATAAGTTTCCGGAATGAATATGAAAAAATACTATTAAAGGTACAAAATTAATTTATTGTTTTTCAAAATAATCTCCCTTGGCGTCTATGCACTTTTTCATTCGATCAAACCAGTTTTGAAAACTTTTGTGCCACTCCCCTGTGGTGACCTCTGAAACGTGTTTTTCATACTCCTCGACAGCCTCTTCTGGTGATGAAAATCGTTGACCGCGTAATTGGTTCTTAATTTTTGGGAACAGAAAAAAGTCACAAGGTGCCAGGTCGGGACTGTATGCAGGATGACTCATGAGTTCTACATTTTTCGTCTTCAAAAAGTCGTTTGTCTGTCTGGCCGTGTGAGAACTAGCATTGTCGTGGTGCAGGATGATACGGCGTTTACGGTTATTTTTACGGAGTTCGTCAATAACTTCCGGCAAACAAATGGTCGTGTACCAGCAGTCACTATTCACGGTACGACGATTCTCTAAAGCAACAGTAGCCACGTGTCCAGTTTTATTAAAAAAAGAAGCACGCTCGATTGCTGCTTTGTTTTGGGATCGTAGCAATAAATCCATGTTTCGTCACCTGTTACTATGTCCCACACCAAATTTGACGCACCTTCGTTGAATCTGGTAAGCATGGCACTGCACCAAGTGACGCGGTCCGTTTTTTGAGCCTCGGTCAAGTTGTGTGGGATCCACCGCGAGCACAGCTTTCTCACACCCAAATGTTTGTGTAGGATTGATTGTATTTGACTCATGCCTATTTCTAAGGATGCGCGAATTTCATGGTAGGTCACATTCCTGTCTGTTTCAATCATACGGCGCACAGCATCGATGTTTTTGTTGGTCACAGCGGTGGACGGCCGACCATCGCGAGATTCGTCACTGAGATTGATACGACCACGCTTGAATTCTGCAAACCAGCTATAAACAGTCGTCTTGCATGGTGCTTCATTGCCAAAAGCTGTTTCAAGCCGAGCGATGCTCTGTTGAGCTGTCAAATTACACTTAAAATCGTAGAAAATCATACTACGAAAATTTTCCCGAGTTAAATCCATGTTGATGCAGACACACAATTTTTTAAATGGCGCCACAAGGTAAAAACAAAAGACAGTCAGATGAAACAAACTGCATTCTACAGCCAAAGAGTTCTATTTTCAAATGTTGCAATAAATTTTTAGATATTGTTTATGTAAGTGGCCAGTTCCGGAAACTTTTAGTGTTACCTATGTATATGTACATTATTATAATTTGATCAAGTGCGAGTCGGACTCGCGTGCAAAGGGTTCCGTACCACCCCACAATACGAGTGCGGAACCCTAAAAACATTATGATAAATAACTACAATATACATGCCAAAACAACATCAAGGCTACAAAAACAAACTAAAATGGTAGCGCCTGACAAAAAATTTGGCGCGGTCTGCGTACGGAACCATACTTTTATAACCGGGTGTAAATAGAGTGCGACCTTTAAATAAAACCACTTACTCTACTGATCATACTAAACATCTTTTTGAAGAAAAATACCCGCGCAAATCTTCAGAGAAAAATATATTCAACTGTAACTTAAGGGTGTATAATACCTCACTTCGCTTCGCATGATACTGTTTTATACCAACAAATACTGCAACAATCACTCTGAAATTAATATATGATAAAGTTGAGGACTAACGCTATGAAAACTTGATTCCATTTAGTTTTCTCAATAGAAAAAAATTATAAAGTTACGTCCAAACCGTACAATAAACCGATAGCATTCAATGAATACTTGAAATTAGATCTGAAACTTTGCATAATATAACTGCTATTAGTAAAAAGCAGCTGCAGACTGTTGCATAAAAATGAAAAAACCATCAGTGTAGCCGCGATTTCAAAATAACTGATGTTTTTGCGTGCGCGGCATCTGATTAGAGTAGGATAGACAGTTAAAAAGCAGAAGCGTTAGAGCAGGACTGCGAATTGAGGTATTATGGGCCCTTTAAGACTTTATCTCGTAGGAAGAAGGTCTATTCTAGAACGCTGCACCGTAACAGCTGTTTTACGGAAGACCCTGTTTCAAAAAGCGCCCTTATGTCGGTAAATTAGGGTTTATGCATTTTTGTTTGAGACTCGGACATTTCCTAAACTAATGGTTAGCGCGGGTATGATTCTTGGGAAAAGTGGTTCAGTATGATCAGAAGAAAATGTGGTTTCATTTAATGGTAGCACCTAGGTGCCTTTTTAATGGTAGCACCTAGGTTTGTGGCCTTTATCGCGATGTTTTTGGAAAAACTAGGGACATACACCACTTCATATTGGCCGTCTAAATAAAGGCCTAGAATTAATTTAATTGAATTGTTTCTCTTTTGCGAGTTATTTTATTACTTGCGAGCTTTATTACTTGAAACAGTATTTTAAAACCAAAGCTGTGGACTGAAGGAGCGGAGTCTTCTGTTACAGGTATTTATTACTTAAAAGAAGGCTCCAGTTGTAATTGTAATTAAGAAAATATTTGGTTACCACAATAAACATTTTTGATTTTTTTAATTTTACGAGCCCTCTCCGAATCGTTATTCATAATATCTAAGTATCAAAATAACGCGCAAAGGAGATACAATTGAACCAAATAAATTTTAGGTCTTCATTTAGATGCCCAATATACCTAGACTGGTGTATGTCCCTGATTTTTACAAAAACATCGCAGCAACGACAAGAAAAATAATTAAATTAATGCTTCGCATCAAACAGACGAAAAATACGGAGCCGTTTGGTTTTGAGCATTAGCTAATGTTTGAAATCAGTAAGTTTATTTATTATTTCATCTTTAGCCGGCTACACCTTAGAATAACCGCTCACTTACGGCTAAGGAAATGGAAAGATGAAATAATATAAGTAGTGACAATTCAACAAATATGCAAAATTAGTTGAGTCAGTGAAAATTTCTCCGATAGTACATCAAAAGAACGGATTTAATTCACCACCATCCATCCATCAGCCTGTTTCGTGCACTGTTGGACATAGGCATTTCCAAGATTTCGCCACTCTTGGAAGTTCTCCTGGAAGAAATGCCTATACACATGATACTCACACACGCTGGGCAGGCGGGTTGGTGAGCGCGGTGCCGAAACCCTCGCACCAGTGACGCCGCTGCCCGTCACCAGTCTACTTATATAAGGCCCGGCAATTGGGGATGGATATACCGCCATCCATCGGTCCCAGGCAATGGTGGGCCGCCTGGTTTTGCCTGAGAGCTGTTCTCTTACTCTCCCCCAAATAACTTCGGGAGGATTTGCGAGTAAGATGGTGGTACCTCCACAGCCGAGCCCGGCGTCAGCTCTACCACCTACAGATTCACACCATGGACTAAGTACAAATACTAACGTAGCTGTAGGCAGACCAACAGATCACTCCATCTACTACGATCCAGACACACCTTTTTGTACCTCATTCATCAAGGCTGTTTCATTTTTTGAGATTTTCACGCCTATTTACTCCCTCATCTACCCTTTTAAATCTTTAGGGTTCCGTACGCGAAAGGTGCGAAACGGGACCCTATTCCCATAGTTCTATTACTAAGCCTCCGCTGTCTGTCTGTCTGTCCGTCTGTCCGTCTGTCCGTCTGTCAGAGGGGTCTGTCTACAGCCTCAACCGTAGTAGAAAGTTGAAATTTTTGACAAACTACTTGATACTGAGGCCTCTGTCGGGACAAATAATATAATATTAAAAAAACCAGCCAAGTGCGAGTTGGACTCGCGCACGAAGAGTTCCGTATGTACTATTATCTATTAAAAATCATGTCTGTTGTATGGGAGTGCGCGGGTCCGACTCGCACTTGGCTAGTTTTAGTATTTGTTGTTATAGCGGCAACAGAAATATAGTCTAAGATCTAGCGACCAAATCGGTCATGTGGCTTCAGCTGTATTAAAACTCCGTTAGCTACTTCCCTGAACAACCTTTTCCCATAATCTCCGTGCAGGCAGGCCGCGGGCGGTGGGTGCGGGTGTAGTGGGGTGGGGAAAAAAATGAAAAAAAATGTGGGCTCAGCGGCTTTAATTTTTTTTTCAAACAGTTGCTCTGTACTCCCTGTGCACCCAAAAAAAATTTTAAATCGGTCGGGTGGTGGTAAGGGGTTGCCAGCGTTAATTAAAAGTGCCAAAATAATAATAATTTTCATGTGGGCTCAGCTGTATTGGCTTTTTTTTTGACGCGAGATTAATTAATATGTGAGCCCCAAAAAAATAGCCATGCAAAAATATCGGTGGGAAGTATAGAAAAAAATTGTTGAAATCGTTGGATTTCATTCAAAAATGAGCTGAGGAGAAGGCAAAAGCGAACGTGGACTTCCCAGTCGGCGAACGCGTCAGCGCCCTCACGGCGCGTCGATTTTGTTCGGCTAACAGAGAGTAGCCGCTGTTCTTCTTGCACCCGTTGAACGGGAAAACCCGAACGTTTCCGAACGAGCAGCTGCTTCAGCTGTGCGTCTACGCATTTTCATAGAAATTTAACTTATTTTTATTCGTGCAAAAAAATATTCCCTGCTTCTATGCCTTTCTTTGTCCATTATTATTTACGAAAAATATTCTATTTATTTATATTTCTTTATTTCTTCATTTTTATTTATGAAAAAATTTAATTCAAATTTTTTTTTCTCGTAATTATTCATTCAAAAAGTTTAATTCAATTTAATTTCTTTTTTTCTCGATATTATTTATGCGAACAATTGTATTCATTTTTATTCCTCTTTTTATTAATTATTATTTATGCAAAATATTCTATGCCTTACATTTATATTTTTATATTTCTTTACTTATTCATTTTTACTAACGCAAAAAATTTAATTCATTTCTTTTCTTCTTTTTATTTATTATTACTTATGCAAAACATTCTATTGATTTATATTCCTTTATTTATTCATTTTTATTTATGCCAAAAATTTTAGTCGATTTTATTTCTTTTTTTTCTCATTTTTATTCATGCGAACGATTGTATTCATTTTTATTACTCTTTTTATTCATTATTATTATGCAAAATAATTATGCAAAAATTTTATTCAATTGTATTTCTTTTTTTTCTTATTTTTATTCATGCGCAAAATTCTATTAATTTTTACTCCTCTTTTTTATTCCTTATTATTATTCAAGATATTCTATTTATTTGTATTCCTTTATTATAAAAAAATTCAAAATATTCCTTTTTTTCATTCATTTTTATTCGTGAAAAATATGAATTTATTTTTATTTCTTTTCTTATTCATTTTTATTCATATGCGAAAAAATTGTTTGCACGTAGAAAATTCATTGTGATTGCTTTTTTTATTCATTTTGATTTATGCAAAGAAATTGTATTGATGTAAAATTCATTTGTATTCTTAATCTTATTCATTTTTATATTTATACAAAACAAATTGTAAAGTATGATTTAATTAACGTCCAATATTTGATTGATTGTTAGCTGTTCCTTCTATTCGTACTCATCGGTATCGCTGTCACTTCCGGAGTCGCTCTCACATTGATGGTCCTCTGAAACATATTAATTGTATTTATTGAATAACAATTTTAGCAGTGTTCATTTTATTCGGACTTTCAATTACTGTTTGTTTTTTAATTGCTTTTTGGAATTGAATTTTATTTTATTGGGATCGTGATTGTGTTAATTTCATATGAATTGTCAACGTTGTTTTTTTTAACATTTTCTTGTAGGTACGTATTTCATTCAAATGATTGTTAGTTTACTATTGCACTCATACCTGATTCTATTTCGTCGTCTTCATCGATTTCATCAGGTTGAATTATGACATCTGTTGTAAACTTTGGTAATTGGTCACCTTCGAACCAAACGAAGTTTTACGTAGACTCTTCTTCAATCCACCCATTTCCTTCAGGTTTCAACGGTGAAGGAATGTCCAGATGAGCATTGTTCCAGATACTAGTTACTCCGCTTTTGCCTTCTCCTCAGCTCATTTTCGAACGAAATTCAACGAATTCAACCATTTTTTTCGATACCTTCCCACCGATATTTTTGCATGGCTATTTTTTGGGGGCTCACATATTAATTAATCTCGCGTCAGAAAAAAAGCCAATACAGCTGAGCCCACATGAAAATTATTATTATTTTGGTACTTTTAATTAACGCTGGCAACCCCTTCCCACCACCCGATCGATTTAAACATTTTTTTGGGTGCACAGGGAGTACAGAGCAACTGTTTGAAAAAAAAATTAAAGCCGCTGAGCCCACATTTTTTTTCATTTTTTTCCCCACCCCACTACACCCGCACCCACCGCCCGCGGCCTGCCAGCACGGAGATTATGGGAAAAGGTTGTTCAGGGAAGTAGCTAACGGAGTTTCAATACAGCTGAAGCCACATGACCGATTTGGTCGCTAGCTCTCCGTCCAATACATCATCTGTGAAAATTTCAACTGTCTAACTATCACGGTTCAAGAGATACAGCCTGGTGACAGATGGACGGACAGCGGAGTCTTAGTAATAGGGTCCCGTTGGTTACCCTTTGGGTACAGAACCCTGAAAATGAAATTTAAGGGGGTGTCTCCACCCCATACAAAAGTTGCATTATTTAAACGTCATTGGTTTTGGCTGTAAAACGTCCAAGTTTTAAACTTAGTCAGATTGTAAGACAATGTGGTACTCTAAAGAAAAATTAAAAAAGAATAAAGGTAGGGCTCCGTACACAGATGAAGCCAATTTTTTTGTCAGGCGCTACAATTTTAGAGCGTTATTTTTTGTAGCCTTGCCATACGTATGTACATATTATTACCATAATGTTTTCAGGGTTCCGCATCCTTTCTTTCTTTCCTTTTCGGGTTCTTTGTGCGTGAGTCTGACTCGCACTTAGCCAAATTATTTTCTCCTCGTTGAAAAAACACTGGATTATTAACTTATAAACATTAGTTTATGAATTCATTCCGAGATCCCCCCCTCCCTTCCCCTAAAGGTCTGAATCCGTCCCTGTCTCAATCGACCCTGTAGATTTTGATTTGAAGTTTTGCATAAAAGTGACTGAAGTTCCATATAAGGCTGAATTTGCCAAAAACTACCCCCCAAAATGTTCATACAGCGGGAAAGCGTTTGACAACCCTAGCTTGACGTTTGGTCTGGCTGGCTTCGGAACCAATCGGAACGATTCGTGTCAGTCCGCCGCGGTGCGTCGCGCACCTTGCACGTGTGCTGTATCGCACGCTGCCGCAACGCTCTCCACCTATCCCAGCCACTGTCACCGCTTTTAGATCTGACCTGTGGACTAATAACTGGACTACTCCGTGAATAAAACCTAAACTCCCGTGCCCTAATACAGTGCTGGACTAAAACAGTGCAGAGAAAAAGTAATCTCGTCTAAACATCTCAAAGCGCCGGCTAGCCGCACGTTGCGTGAGTATTCTAAAAGTTATTTAACTGTACTTTCCGTGGTCCGCCGTCGGAGTTCCTTGTGCGATTCGCGGAAAAAAACCAGTTCCACATGCAAATTATCGGATACGACAACATTTGTGATTACGATTCGGTCTCATTATTCAAATCGCTCTGGTGAGGTGACTGATTTTAGATGAGCCCCGGATTCGAAGGTGAAAATGCAAGAGAGGGCTTTTCAAATCGCTCGGATGTGCCGGATTTGCATTTTTATGCTCGAAGGCGCCAGTCTTTCGCTAATTACCGACGTTTTTCTATGGTTTAGAGAGTCTATTCAGTATTTCGCAGAATTGTATGGAAGCTGGGGTCCGTTTGCCCGTATTTTTTACCTGGTAAGTTTTATTGCCAGTATTTAGAGAATCCGATTCACCGCTGGCTGGGGCTACTAAAACGAGGCATCTTGATGTCGATTACGTCATTTCAGCCAATTTGGAAATCAATTTGAGAGTAAAGAAGCCGTTTTGTGATAGAATTGGCAGTTTATGTAGCCTCAAATGCGGCAGGTTTGGCAGCCTGAGATATTTTTTAACTGACCGGCCAGGCTGCTTAAGAAACGGACATTGGTTGTGATATCACAACAACAATAATATAGTAATAAATTAAATATGCCCCGCTGATGAACAGACCCCAAGAGACCAGGTAACTAGAGTTTGTAGCTCCAACTCCTGAAGGCAACAGAACAACAAATATTCTGTTCTCGGTTCTGTGATCGTAATAATATAAAAATAGAGATAACCCTACATACAAAGAAACTACATTCAAACCATAAAACAATACAAATAACGCTTCAAAATCAAAAATACAAGATTTTGCCACTCTTGGCTGTCGTCCTGGAAAAAATGCCCATTCTCACACACGCTGGCCAAGTTCGGTCGATGAACCGAAATGTTCTTTCTGAATGCTCCCCAACATTTTGTCCTTCCCTCGTTCTAGGCCCCCTTACCTCTGTGACTAAACTAGCTACGAGTAAAAAAAGCATTCAGAACCAGCTGAAAAATTCCAAGATCTCGTGTAGTGAAGAACACATAAACCTATACACATTAGACTTCGTACATAACAAACCTATCTTATATTCTTCACTATAGAGACTAATGTCGTACTGCAAGTGTATAACTTGACGTGTCCTTCGCCGTACATGTACAGTAGTCCGCTCTTCAAGCTACAAGCATCGCAACGGTTTATGAGCGGTGACCTTGACTGCTCTAGTCATTGTTTCTCTATCGCACTTAGTAATTTTGTGCGCGAGTGAACACATGCGCTAGTTCCCCACCACTTTTGCCGAGCGCTCATAACTCTTTGCGAGACTTGTACATTTTTATGCGATCCTAACTCTTAACACACCGAAATACGAAGGTGATTGGGCAGGTTTCAATGAAACAAGTTGGAAAGTGCAGCTATTGATTGAATCCAGTTAATTATCCACCGCCTTCATCAACGAGAACAAGAAAACCTACACCATTGAAATAACAAGCAATAATTCAATCATTTAGGCACTATCTACGAAAGATCTAACTTGTACGTAAATTTTTGGAATAACTGATAAGCGAAACTGCTTAATATAACTTGGAATCTTAGAGATACCTAAGACTTATACAAAAATAAAAAACAATGATCCTATGTAATTGGCTTTTATTATGTCTATCCATGTAAGTATTGCAATAAACAAATTTTAGTTTAGCCAGCCATCTTAAAAATCGGCTACAATAACTTAATAAAATAGAGAACGGCTGTTGTGTTGCTTGCATCCGGTAGACTATTCTAAATCCCGAAAGCCTAGAGTAATAGTAAAAGCACAAAAATAAAGCTAGCTCAACAGGTCTTTTCAGAGATTTAACTTTAAAATAATAGTAATTGATATAATCTGATCCTACGCAAAACTCTTGTGTCTATCTTGGGTCACTAACCGATGAGTAACCTTGCTTAGAATGTTTCTCAAAAAGTCCACAAAAGGCTAAATTGTAAATAACAATTGAAAAATAATAAAACGATCTTGCTACGCCATTGTTTGCAAATAACTCGGCAACAATAGGTGTTGTTGCCCTCTAAAGTGGCCGTAAAAGATAATTATTGTTTCAAGAATAACCACCGAACGGCGGATTTAGACTGAACAGGGTGCAAGAAAGTTCAGGAGGGCTTCAACATCAAAGAAATCTTAGTTTGCCAAATTGTGCAGTTAGAACATTATGTAGACTTCATAGACGCACATCAACAAGAAAGTACCTACTTTAAATCAAATAAGATAATGACTGTCGTTTCGAAAATATATTTAATTAACAAAACTTAAATAAACTAATTTAAAAAACTAAATTATTCTACGAAATAAACTAAACTAAAACTACCTAGCAAAAATATTTAATTAAAGTAGATAAAAAATTGAGCCAAAATCGCTGTCGTCACGTGGAAGAGTACCCAGGATACTGGCAGCATTACCTCGTTGAATTGCTAGGCCAATTCTTTGGCCGAGGTATGCGCCAGCCCTGGGATCTCCGGAAACGTCGACCAATCTCGACGACAGTTCTTTGTAGAGCTGCTGCGCTCCCGGCCCCCACGGCCCGAGGGTTTCAACGCCAAAAGGCACAAATATGTATCCTACGCCAAGGGATACATATTTGCGCCGTTTCGCCTCCTCCGCAGACGCTGCCGCCGTCCCGGCCTGTGACGAGGTCACCTGTAAGTGGGACGGAGCAACTGTGTCAACACAAGTCGCGTCCCACACCAGGGACCTCCCGTTCTTCCAGGGTATCAACGACATCCCGTCGGGTCTCTTACCATCGTCACGTGACAGGCCATTCGGTTCCAGAATGGCAGGTACGTTTACGCTCGCAAGAGCCCGACGGATGATATCGTTGATACTGGCGTGACGAGGCAGGCGGCCAGCGCTGCGCTGACACGACAGGCCATGGTGACCGAGGCGGTCGACTCTCTCTCCGCAACGGAAGCGATGTGGCTCATTCAAATTGACGCCCAGTCGCAGTCCGATGGCTAGTGAGAAAGTGGTGCGGTCCAGCAAGGTGCCGATATTAGGCGATGGTAAAGCGTTTAGCCAATACCCCGACTCTGGTTCACTAGTGGCTAGGAGGCGAGCCCGGTCTGCAGCGTTTGTCGCAGTGTTTAAGAGATGTTCCTGGACTTGGCGGCAGAGGGGCTCGTCCCATAGCTTTTGTGAATGTAACGTAAACGGGGAATTTTGATTGGGGCAGGCGTGTGACCAGGCATTCCTGGCCTCGGTCAAGCCCGTGACCTCGACATCACCAAGTGATGAATTTATTAATTTTTCGAAGAGGTCACGTGAGCTGTAGGCTGAGGACAGGAAGGCCGGTAGTGCGACACTAGAAATTTTTCTAATACCCAAGCCACCCATCCGGACTGGAAGGGTGGCTTGAGTCCAACTGCGTTCGTCTAATGGGCAATTTATAATATTCGTCATGGTGTTTTTGACAATATCGTCTAAGGTGCTTAAGAGACTGTCATGTTGCCAAAGAGGGGTACAGCGTAGGGCATACGTAAATTTAGGGACGAACATGCAGTACCTTATGATAAATAAAGCCATGTGGGGTGAGATTTCTGTAAGGCGACTAGACGACTCCCTAAATTTTGAAATTTGGTCTTTCACGTAATCTGGGATAGCGTCGTCTAAAATTGGTGCGCCAAGGAGGTGAAGCGATGCTTTTGTTAAAACTTTTATATCTGGTGCAACATTGTTAAATTTGGAAATAATATCATTTTTGAGATTTTCGTCTGTGGAATCTGAGATGTATAGTTCGCATTTTGAACTATTAAGTGTTAGGCCTATAAGTTCGAATTCCTCTATCATTTTCTTCAGATCTTCTAACACGGTGGTCGCGTCGCCTCCAATGGTGCCGTCGTCCAGGTACCAGACATTAAATTTTGAATTTAGGCTTGTGATAATGGGATGAATAGCCAAACTGAAAATTGCCGGGCCGAGAGGGTCACCCTGTTGGCAGCCTACAGCTGATTCGACAAGGTGATTTTTATAAATCAGCTTGGATGGTGAACCATAGCATTGGTGCATATAGTTGTAGATTTGAGGCGTGTTTTCTTTTATTTGTGACAGCAGGGTGCTCCTGTCGACCGAGTTAAAGGCGTTTTTTAGGTCCACCTTCAGGAGCACCTCACCACCACCGCGTTTGAGGTATGTGCGGGCCGCATGGACGGCGGCCTCACAACCTCCCTTGCTTCCAAAACCTAGCTGCACTGGTTGAAATTTGGAACTTAGTTGAGGTAACAAGTAGTGGCAGCAGATCTTGGAAGCAACGCGGCGAATGGTGTTACCGACTGCAATGGGTCTAACTCCCCCATCTTTCTTTATTAATGCACAAAGGTTGGCGCCGTATAAAATGTCTGTTATTTGGCAACACACTTTTCCAGACAGCATCAGGTTTATAAGCCCGGTCAAGTCCTCCAAGAGGGCACGGCCTGTGTCACCTGTCGCATTGCATATGAGATCTTTGAGATGCTGGGGTGTGAGTCCATCGAGGCCACCTGCCGAGCCGCTCTTGAAGGACATGATCGCGGCTTGCACATCCTCTGCTGTCGCTTGTGGCGTAGGATCTGAGAAATGCGGTGGATCGGGCAGTCGGAGGGTTGCTGCTGGAGGTGGATGTTTTAATTTTAGGGCCAGAAGAGTCACCGGAGTGTCAGGGGCGACCGCGTCGCTGGAGAAGAGTAACTGGGCAGCTCCCCTAATGTCACCGACTCCAAATTTAACCAACTGTCGTTTCTATTTATCTGTACTGCTCATTTATTGAAATTCATGACGAGAAATATAATCTACCGAAAATAATTGATGGGCATCATTTTAAAACGCGGAATAAAGAACGGAAAACGGAATTGAAAAAATTACAATAAATTGCCCATAGAACTAACTTGATTGACATTATTGGAATTGAAAACGGAACAAATTTTCTTGAATGTAATTCATTTTATACAATTAATGAATTAACGACAAAGAAATTTATAAAATGTTAATTTGAAATATAAATTTACTTGTCTACCTATTTATACGTATATCTCAATTTGACATTACAAGAATTAACATTTTGTTGTACCTATTTAATTTCTTAGATAAGAATGTTTTTTTTTTGAGAAATTGATATGTGATAATATTGTTTATAGAATTGTATGTTTAAAACATTAATACAATATTTTCGAGTTTCCATTCTCTGTTATATATAATTATGGTTACATAAATGATTACTGATTACTTAACTATGCTATGACCACCAATGATGAGTACCTGGCAATTTTAAAATCAAAGCTAACGACGCGACCGACGCCAGGAATTTCACAAAATTCAATACAACTGAAGAAGATCATGATAAAATCAAATAACAAAACATAACTATGCAAAAGAAGATATCTGTCAAAACAATCCCATGGAAATAGAACCAACTGCAAAAAAAACGTAAAATTAAGGCTAATGCGTTTAGCTTAAATACCGCCATATAAAGAATCAATTCTCGAAACTTAAGCAGTAGGTACCAATTACCCCTGATTACTCGAATATATTACATAAACATCGATATTCTGTATCGATTGTCGCGTCAAATACCAACATGTTATCTAACTCCGTCACTCCTAATCCAACGATATAAAATCTTAAATAGAACCCAAAAAATCTCGGAAGTGATCAGCCCATCAGCACATTTGAAGACGTTTATAATTATAGCTTTATGTAACTCCAAAGTGGTATCATTTTGAACCATCCTAAATGATTCTGTATTTGGAGCCTCTAATCACCGTCTCTTTGACATATTTGCGTTTTTATGTAACAAGACCTCAGTAAATACAACATGTTTAAAACCAACCGTGTTAGAAGAAGGATCTTAGTCATTGGAACTACGGTTTCTTTTACAATACTCCAAATTCCTAATCATCCTGGTGGACCGGTATACGGGTATGTTCAAGCAGTCAAGTATGGGTAGGCTGTCCGTCATATGCTGGATCATAATTAGGTATCTGAAACGGTTAATGATCAGTTTCGTTTGAACGACGTGCATGATATTCGAACTGAGGTTAGCCATTTATGTAATCAGCTCCACATTATGAGAAATAGGAGAGTAGTCTGTCAACTTAGCCTTGAAGGAGATGAGAAAAAATATTTGTTCTATGATTTGAAGATTTTAATTAGTAAGTCTTGTCACGCACGAGTGACACGAATATTTTATTGGTGTAATAAGGTCAGTTAATAATTGTTCGTATTACTAATGCAGTCATTTGAGGTTTGTAAAAAAAAAACTGCAAAATCAATTGCCGCACAAACAATTCCAAATTTCGTTGGCTGAAGTTGTGCCGATTACATTGGCAGACATAGGTAACTTACAATTGAAAAAACCTAAAGACTTCGTCAAATAACAATTACCAACAAAACAATACAACAGGGTATACAAATCATTTAAAAGTGAAGACAAAAACTAAACAAAATCTTCGCCTTGACACACCAGCAGCGGCGCGGCGGCGACGATAAGGAGCCTCGAATAAATACCATCCTAATTTGTGAACAGTTGCTCAACATCTTTGTAAAACATTACTTGGGAAGCCGATTTAGGTTTGACAAGGCTTTATTGCACTGAAAATGCAGTATGACCGCAAATTAAAGAACAAACATTATTATGTCATTATTGGCTGTCGTAAATTTTCTTGTTTTAATAATTCTGAACAAAACAATAGTTGCGGTTAGATAGTTGTTGATTGCTTCTCAACTGTTTTTGTTTTTTAAGTATTTTCAAGTTTTGTAACCTACATATTAACTTGTCCTTCCCTTAAAATAAATGGATTAAAGAATCTCCAATTAATCCAATTTCTTTTCCGATCTGTCCCAGTTTTAAGACAGTTAACCCTTTTTCGAAGGAAAGTTATGAGCAAGAGTACAAGACCGAAGGTATTCTGAGCACAAAAGCGATTTACCATTGAAATTTATGTAAGTACCACGAAATTGTGGGCGGCAACGCCTTGACATGGTATCGAGAGTTGCGATTTTTTCCTCCATCTTTATAATTTGATTATTTTCCAAATATCAAATACTTGATTCGTATTTGTAAACATGTCCAGTGTCATTTTAGAGGAACTCTTCATTCAAACTGACCAAGAGTTCTCAAGTCCCCGTTAAAGTATCATCTGTCTTATGATCCGCCTTAGTTTATTGTGTTCAAGACGTTTAAGTGTTTGTCCCAGATATATTGTTTTAATTAAATTCTATATGGTTATCTTCACGGATGGCTCTGCAAGCCTTTCAAATTTTCCCACATTCTCTTAAAAGACATATTTTAAAGTTGCGTCGTTTATTTGTAAATTATGTTTACCATGGTCAGTCACACGAAAATATTTCTGCGTTGCAAAACTTGCTTTGCTTTAATGTATTCCAAACTATGGCTGCTCTCGTATTAGCATTGGGTTGTTAACTGGTAGAAACTACTTTGATAAATGTAAACAAATGGCATTTCAGTGACTCCCTGCAATTATCCTCTCAGCATATCGATGCTTTCATTATCGATACCAAAATCGATGGTTTCCGAATTGAATCGTAACATAAAACCCATTTATTTCACCGATGCAGGAAGGTACACGTGGTTATTAAATAAAACCGACTGCTTGTTATTGGCTGATTTATGAGCCTCGTTTTTATTGTGAATTAAATATTTCGTACGATCTTCCGTTAAACTGGTCATCAAAAAAGAAGGTTAACTCGGCTCGACTAACCTTATTCCACTCATATAGTGCGGAATTGACTGACTTTTAACCATTTGTTCTACTAATTGAGTGTTTCTTCCAAACAAACATGCGTTATGTTATTTATCAGTGAAAATCAAGTGAGTAAGGAAAAGTAGATGTGGCTTAGCCAGCTATGTAGAATTGCAAGGTGGTTCGTTACGGTCTTGTATAATTATTTGTATTAAAGTAAAGACTATTCTTTTCGGTTTTGGCGTTATTTCCTCAACACCTGTTAAGCCTGTATGTTGACCAGGGTCACGACGATGATAATAAAAACCGCATCCAAATCCGTTGAGTGATTCCCGAGTTAAAACAGAACATACCATACATTCATACGTACATACAGACAGGCAGACATAAATAAAAAAAAACCGGCCAAGTGCGTGTCGGGCCACTCGCAGTGTAGGGTTCCATAGTTGCCCAGTACAGTACAGATCGCGCCAAACTTCTAGTCCGCTCGGAAGTTGCTCTCCCGAAGAAAGGACCATACATTGTCATGTTTACAGGGGACTAAAAGTTTGGCGCGACCTGTACTCGTAAACCTCTAAAGCCTACTTAGCTGTGATAGTTTTACTAATAGTCTATGAGCAAAGCGCGGACAGACGGACGGACATGGCGAAACCTAAAAAGTCCTTGTCGGACTAAGGAACCCTAAAATGGTAGCTTTAGCTTCTGTATAATACTAACACTGAAAGCCAGAACTACCATTTTCTACCAGGCAGGCATGACTTTTTCTCTACTTTATTATTAGTATAGATAATTGTTTCTTCAAGTTATGGTTATATGAATATAATTTGCAATATTCCGCTAAACAAGGAGTTTCTTCTAAGTTAACGTAAAAAAAGATGCCGTTTATGCCGCAAAAAACGTATATTTCGAGTCGATACTCCCAAGGGAATGAAAATTTATAGGGTATTTCCCGTTGACCTAGAACTATGAAATTTGGCAAGTTATACCGTCTTATACTACAAGTATCGGAAAAAATCTGAAAACTATACATTCGTAATTAAATAATTAAAAATTCGATGGGCGAGTCCGACTCGCACTTGTCCGGTTTTTTTTTTCCTTTTACTATGTACGTACATTTAAGGCGATGATTGCTCTATGAATATAAAAGTCTAAATGAACTTTTGACGGAAAATGATGTCGGTGTAACAAAATGGAACTAAGGCGACGCATTGGAAATTTTGGCGACATGGATGTCCATTTTCTCAGCAATAAAAAAACATATGTTATTACCAATTTATATACTAGATTAAGCATTTCATTGACATCATATTTCACGAAGATTTAGTTGATTGATTAATTTTCATAGCAGAAAAAAATATATTTAGAAAACCTCTTTTAAAACAGATATTTCTATTTTACTGACAAACGGGAGCGAATGAAGCCTCTAAGTTTTTTATTTAAATTAGTCTACAAATACACATCAATATGGCCGATTGGATTTATTAAATTACTTATAGTTTTCATTTTAAATGAAAAATACGGCATAAGCTAGTTCGTGAGCGCATATTTCATCATCATCATCATCATAAATACTTTATTGCACAAAAAAATAAGTACAAAAAGGCGGACTTAATGCATAAAGCATTTTCTACCAGTCAACCCACAGATGGTACAAGATAAATAGGTAGGTGGGCGTGCAAGAAGAGTAAAAACTTGAAAATTACAAATTAAATGAAGATACTACTCTAAATTAATAACTATAGGTAACAATACCTAAAAAGAATATATGTTAATACATAAATAAATACAAGTTTTAATAAGTATATTGTAAATAAATACATAAATAAATACATACCATGACTGCAAAAAATAATAAGAATTAAAGAAGTTCATATTTGTGTGTTTTTGGAGAGGTAGTGTCTGTGCACAGAATACTTAAAGGAGTTACGGGAGGGGGCTTTTCTGACATCGTCGGGAAGTTCGTTCCAGAGACGAACAGCAACCACACTAAAAGAATTGGATACAAATCCAGAATGATGCAAAGGAATCGAGAGAAGAAGGTTATTTGAGGATCTGAGCATTCTATCGTGATTGTCAGACAAGAGATGTATCATTGACTTGAGGTATGAGGTATATATATTTGTATGGAGTAAGACCGCCTTAGTCCCCTCCCCTAAGGCGCCGATTTGAAATTAAAAGTTTAGCAATGCCTCGCCTTCAAACAAAAAACAAATGGCTACTATTTGCACTAGGATTGAAATAAGCACAAAATAAAAATAAAACGTATCAATAAAACAAAAAAAGCACGAGATGAAAAAAAAGTGAAGCGTAAAAAAATTCAAGAAATACATATAGCTATTTACCATAAGAATATGTGACCTAACCAGACAATACACGAAAACTTAGTTTACTTAATGTTAAGGCATCGTCCGTTACCAAATATCCAAGTTAACGTATCATTATTAGCAATTAGATGTAACAATGACGATGATGATATTAAATTTATTACTTAACACTTACTTAGCTATTGTTGGTCGGGTCTCATGTACTACGTCACGTTGGTTGCAAGCCTGGGAACCTCAACAATGCATTTGTAATCTTCAAAGTGCCCATTTGTGTGCTGTTCAGATAATGTATCTTTGCGTGGAATATTGATTCACACTGTTTATTGTTGTGTTTTATTACAATCGAATTTTTGTGGCTACATTGCGGTAAAACTAAAAGCACTTTATAGATCAAAATATATATTTTAAAAAAAATGTCTCAAAAAGCAGCAGGTTGTGTCAGATTATTGATACACTTATATCAACACTCGTACAAAAATTCTTACACAAACACACACACACACACACCCTCACAAGAGCACCCTCTCCCCCTACCCCAGTCAAATACTCATCCTCACCCCTATCCTCTTCCTAGTCTGTAAAAAGAAAGTAGGTAGTTTTCTTTTTTACTCTTTTAATACTCACTGTCACCATGTCATTATTATTTGTCATAATTTCATTGTAAATATGTCATTATTATATCAACTGATGCCGGGGCCAATAGGGCCCGAAATATATCTTGAAATATTTTTTTTGTGTACATATAGGGTGAAATTTTATCAACCGACCAAATTCATACTAGAGACTCGGTTGGTGATCAAGAACTAGCTTCAGTAATCCTTTTGGCCAATTTCGAAAAATATTTTTTTTTGCCCTCGTACTGGTTTGACTAGTTCAAGTACAATTCCTAGTGCAGGTTCTACGGGAAAAAAAATTTTTTTTCGAATTTCACCTGGAGGGTCATTAAACCTTGTTCCTGATGACTAACCGAGTCTCCAGTATGAATTTGGTCGGTTGATTTAATTTCACCTAGTATATACCTATTATAATATTATAAATACCTATTATAATATTATCTAATAATGAATGATTAAAAAACGTGATAATCTATATAATCAGAAATCAAATTATCCTTCGTTACAAAAAGTACCGCAAGTGACCTACAAGTTCTGAACATGCCCCCATACGAGATGTGAACAAAGAAATATCCACTTCAGAAATATACGTGCTTCGATTTTATTTCTCTTCAAAGGATTTGTATGTCCAAAAAAAGTTTCTTTCTCCCTCGAGATGTAAGTATACCTACATATAATATTCTACATAATTTGTGTTGTGACGTTTTATTAGCACTTAAACATTTCCCTCCTATAATTTGTGTTTTGGTGGGTATTTTAACAATCATTTTATATCTTGGCAAATTAAATACGTTATAATTTATTACACGCGTTGGATTTTGTTATTCGAGTACATTGAAACCATGTTAAACGTCGAAATGACGCCCACAGTATAGCTTGTGTATAAAAATTAAACGCTTACAAAAGTGGCATTCCGTTTCAGTCGCATCGAAACATTAATAATGTAAAATCTGTTGGTTTGTCTGTAGAGGGTAATCACTGGAATTGCTAAACCGATTTTGAAAATTCTTTTACTGTTTAATGGTAAGAATATTCACTTAGACATATAGGCTATAGTTTGTTCTCTGGATACGGGCAGTTCCCTAGTGACAGACCATAATAACGTCAGGTTAACATCAAAACTATTCCGTTTTGATTTCAAGCACACTGATGCAGTAGATGCGCAAATCGGAATGTGACCATAGACATTCTGAATTAGAACTTTTTTTCTTGAATTTGAAGACATAGATATTTATCAACTATGTATCACGGGTATGATATTATATATCATTGATATATATCATACCCCGTGATACATAGTTGATAAATATCTGAAAAGCTGGACAAGTGCGTGTCGGACTCGCCCACCGAGGGTTTCGTTAAAGACTATATTTTTTATGATTTAATAACAAATTATAGTTTTCAAACTTTTGACTATACTTGTAGTATAAGTGGTTTTAATTGCCAAATTTCATAGTTCTAGGTCAACGAGAAATACTCTATAAATTTCGTTTCCCTTGACAGTGTCGAAATATATGTTTTTTGCGGCATAAAAGGCCGTATCTTTTTCAAAGCTTCAAGGGACTGTAGACTTTAGTATATGATTTTAATTTCAAATCGATACCTCGACGCGTTCCCGAGATAAAGGGCCTTGACAGACAGACGGGCGGACGGACAGACGGACAACAAAGTGATCTTATTAGAGCTCCGTTTTTTCCTCTTTAGGTACGGAACCCTAAAAAGGCAATAGTTTGATATGCAGGATACAGAGGATAGCAATAAAACGTTACGAGCTAGGATTCGAAAACACGGTAAAAAGTTAGAGTCCGCCATTCCACCTACGTTTTTATCTATAATTATAAAATTAATAGTGTATTATATTATTATAGTTCTATAATATTGTATGAATATATACGATACAATTAGAAGTAAGTATAATAATATGATATAATATAGTACTTTTATAATTAGAGATAAAAACTTGGGTGGAGTGGGCTGCAGTTTAAGATTATAATATAATAATAAAATTATACTACTATATCTCTTAAGTCTGTCAAAAAAGTGTTGAAATGAAAATGAAACTTTAATTAACGTTATTGGACTTTAAACGTTCAAGTAGTATAATTTAGGCAATATATTTATGAAATAATAGCATAATTTAGGTAATATATTTATGAAATAACAACGCTGTAAACTCGATTTAACAGATTTTGTACTTATTTGTTTGGTGTAACCAGGCGAAAGAAAAATAGTTTCTTCAATGTTCATTTCAACACTTTTTTGACAGACTGTACCTCAAATAAATGAGACAAAGGAATTAATTCATTCACAACGAGCAATACCCCTTTTTTCTCACCATATCCTAGAGATAGCAAAATAAAATGTTATAGTATTCATATTCCATAGCACGTACGAACTAAAATTGAGGGTAAAACATTAAACCATTCATAAACCATCGAGCTTTCTATAAAGTCTGTAATGAATGCGCTTGCGCATAGCCGGAAAGGGTGGGCGTTGCGTCGGGAGAACTGTACCGTGGATTAGGGGAATTTCGACCTTATATCGATGGCTTAAAACTTTTGGGCAAGCGACGTTTGGTGTTTGTTCCTCGCAAACCGTTGTAACGACAGTCTAATTTGAAAATGTAAATAATTAAACACTGCTATACTTTTCGGTCCGACACGTATGAAGAATATAACGTAGGGTCATTTATGGTAGCTGATGTTGTCTAAAAGAAAATTTCTTGTCTTTTGTCCTTATATTAATGCTAGAGTAAGAAGTATGGCACATTTAACCATGTTTTTAACATATTAAATTGTAAATAAAGCGGCGGCGGCGGTAGCGCAGGGCCCCATCTTGAGGCCCAGGTTCGATCCTTGGTCGGGCATGCATCAATGAGTTTTTCGGAATTTACGAGGTACCTATGTGCATAGATACTTACCTCTTTCAGCTAGTCTAGCATAACAAGCCATACAGTGCTCTGTCTCACTCTATTGATGTACCTAAAGAGGGACAGACAGTGGTATATCGAGCTCGATATGGTTTACTCTAGGTACTCTAAACGGTGAAGGGAAACATCACGAGGAAATGCGTGCCTTAAAAAAAGCGTGTAATTGTGCCCGAAGTACGGCGATAGGGCTCACCGCCCCATCACGTTGGAACGTAATAATCGTCGGTGAAACGCGGGTGTACTGAGTGTGGACTGTGACATGCATTTCAAAGTTCACACTCGCAAACACCTCTGACACCCCCTCGTGGATTCATGTTTAATGTGTTTTTAAATTGTAAATATTAAGGAAAAACTTACAAGTAAATAATAAAGCATGCTAATTAAATAAATAAGTGACTTTTTTAAATCATCGCTGTCACTGGGTGGGCAATGGTACCCAAAATACTGGCAACATTACATAAGTGATGTGTGTGAAATCAATCACTAAATAACTCAATATTTTTATGGTTGTGTTTTTGACGATATCTGCGCGTTACACTATAAATACTGTATGATTCTATTATGTGTAAGATGCATAACACATACATCGTCAAGACATGAATCCACGAGGGGTTGTCAGAGGTTCCGCGTATGGACTGAGAGAATGAAAATCACAGTGACACCCGTACACCGACGATCCGTCCGACCGTTACGTTCCAGCGTGACGTGACGGATCGGCTCACCATCCTATACTTTGGGCACTAATATGAATCCACAGTAATACCTCACTTCGCTTCGCATGATCCTGTTTTATACCAACAAATACTGCAACAATCACTCTCAAATTGATATATGATAAAGTTGAGGACTAATGCTATGTCAATGCGGTTGTGAAAACTTGATTCCATGAAAAAGAAAAAAAATACATTGTAACCGCCAAACCGTACAATAAACCGATAGCATTCAATGAATACTTGGATCTGAAAAGCTGCAGACTGTTCCATAAGAATGAAAAAACCATCAGTGTAGCCGCGATTTCAAAATAACTGATGTTTTTGCGTGCGCGGCATCTGATTAGAGTAGGGTAGGATAGACAGTTAAAAAGCAGAAGCGTTAGAGCAGGACTGCGAATTGAGGTATTATGGGCTCCCTAAGAGTATGGCAGAGTCTAGGAAAAAATGTTATTACCCGTCCAACACAAAAAGGCCAATGTCAGATACTTTACGAGGCGATTATTGGTTAGCTAATTGACCTATTTGTCTAGGACGCGTAATACCAATAATTACGCGCGAAACAGCAGATCGGAGGGTTTTTAGCTAATACTGAACTATTTTAAATATTGGATTTACGTAGAAAACCTTCATATGTCTATTACCTATTTTATGTTGTTATATAACAAGTTGATGTCTTCGCCGCGTTCTTGAAACGAACGTTTGAAAACCAAAAAAAAGAGTGTGAAAGCATTATTTTTTTGGACAAAAGTATAAATCTTAGTACAATGTTTATAAGTAGATCACCTAGATAAAAGATCAATAAATCAAATATATTTTTTTCAATATTAAGATATTTCTAATTTCTTAAAAGAACCCTCCAAAATCTGGCTTTGTTCATGTTCTAGGCTAGGTACAGCCTTAAAGTGCCTTCCGAAGCAGACCGTCTCAAACGGCCTATATTTGAACCCGTGACCTCTGGATAGTGGTCGAGACTTAAACCACTAGACCAGTGTCAAAATCGAAGCAAATGGAGATCTTTAATGGACATATATGTACTATGGCATTCGAAAGTCTTGTTAATAGTTTTCCCCTCGTCTCAAGCTCGTGATCTTTCCATGAAATAATTTATTGAATGGTTTTCTCCGAATGACTTATTAAAGCTATGTATGTGCGTGTTCTCACGCCATGTTATGGAATAGTTAACGTAGCTTCATGTTTCCACGACTCCAACTCTTTATCCATTACAAAGTTCATGCACATGGTATCAACATTCAAGAGGGCCGGATTCAAATCCCAAATCCTTGCTTTTATCCTGATTGTCTTCATTGCAATAGGGTATAAGATATTCTTCAGCAAATTGTTTTGGTCAGAACAACTACTTGTATCACAATGGGCTGTGATTCAGTTTCGAACAAAACCTACTAGAAAACGCAATCTGCTCCTTGCTCGCTGAAGCACCAGAGTTTGATATTTTTGTGGATGGAATCAGGTAGCTGATGGATGTTTGTAAGGAAATTTTCGAGAAAAGTATTTAATTAAATAACATATTTTTGTAACGATTTAGATGCCAATCTGATACGTTACATAATGTGAAATAAATAATTTTGAATTTATAAAATCATGAATGTTTCTAATCGTTAGCAAGAAAAGGCCTGTACCCAGCAGTAGGCTGAACTGGACTGCCGCAATTAATTGATTTTCCAAATCACATTTGATTCCCATGTTTGACAAAGTAGCTTTATATTTTCTTTTATTAATCTTTAATATAGATAGTGTAACATTATTTCGTTCAAACAGATCGTTCCCTGTCTCATTCAATTCATTCATCGACAAATGTTTACGTCGTTCCAGACCAGGTGATGTTATATTTAGAACGCTACTGCTTTCTTTAACGTCCACATGTTTCAGAATGCTTCCTGTACCAACTACCGCTTCGGATAAATTTAAGTTTTATTTCGTTCGACGCACATTAACATGTGACCTTTGGTAATGGAGGAATAAATAGGAAGCTCGTCTTGCATATACAGAGGCCTCATGTTATTGAACTATTAATGGCTGAATATTTCGGTTATAGAGGAAGTAAAGCGGTAGATGGACCTGGTTTAGAAGTTCTTGACGAATGCTGCTTCAATAAGAAATTAGTTGAAACAGACGTCTAACCATTTATAAATAACTAGGAGTATCTAAAATCTCATTGTGTTATGGGAATACCTTTAACAGGCAATAACTAAATACCAACATAATTAAGAATGTGATTAGACACAATGTGTTGAAAACTAGAACCAAAAGCGACAAGGAGTGTTTTTATGAAAAACTGACGTTTATTAAAAACACTATAGTAAATATTGATGAAAACGTTGAAAAAAACGCTAAGCAAAATGAAATAACAAAACGCAACAAATCCTATCATTCTTAATCTGACATTGCGCCACAAAAGACCGAATAAAAACACATGAAGTCATATAAATCTCGGCATTCCCAAGCAAAACGGCACAATACTCATAAAACTATAGTAATACCTAGCAGACATTGTTGTAACAATAACAATCGAGATTGAAGTGAGAGGCTGCGCTGACAAGGTCGCCGAGTGTATCGCCGGACTTGGACAAAAATGTAACTTGTAACAAACCTTTTACACACGAGTATGTAAAAATTTTGTAACAAGGTGCTCATTTGGAACGACAATTACACTACCTATACATTAGGTATATTAGGTTAAAAAAGAGGATTAATCAGCATTTTCTAAATTACATGTTCTATTTATCATAATAAACAACTTTTCCGAAAAAGGAAAATGTTCAAAGCACTTGGACGGAATAGAAGAGCTTGTACCACTCAAATTATGAAAGTGAACGAAACAAAAGAAATGTGTCAGAATTGTAGTACATTGAGATCTGGATAAAAGTTGACCAGAAAATTCCCAGTAAGATTATATGCTGGTTTATTAAATAAAACCGCATAGTTGTTTTCGCTCTTAACAGTAGACAAGATATAGGTATACCAGATCCTGATGGCAAAAATTCATATGAAAATTCTCTATGATTTCAAATCTTTTTTTGCTATGAGATTTTGGTACACCTTATACCCGCAATCTTGCTATATCGGTTAGACGTTAGTGTTGAAGTTACAATACTCTCACCACCTTACCAAGTGACATTAAAAATCCCTGGCCTAAGATTTAAAAAAGAGGTGACCGAATTCCTTAAACGCCAGACCAATCAACTTCTGATGAGCATCCGGTTAAATAAAATCTGTTCGCGTACTGAATGTAGAGTATGAAGGGGTCTCAAACTGGCTTCGTTAATAGGCTTATACACCAGGTCGCTGCCAAGTTACGTCATTCACAAGTTATCTAACCTGTCACACCCAGACCTAACCATTTATTAACTACTGCAGCTGCTCTACTTCTGTCTCAATGTCTTCCAGTTGAGGCTATCATGTACAAAACATGTCATTATGCATTTAGAAAAAGAATGGCAGACTATAACTTTACACTTTTCCATTGACAGATCTAATTTTGTATTTCTGGTTTTGGTAGTCAATTTGGACTTGGTTACGTTGGGTATCCTAAAAATATAATAAAAGAAAAAGTGCAACATCATTCAGATTGTCAGTTTTCCAATATAGGTTCTGGTTTTTGATTTCCACTTTAATTTAGTTTTAACTTTGTTTGGTTTTGGTGTGTGGTTTAAGATGCGTCTCAAATTCTTGCAAATTCTTCTAATATTTGGTCGCAGTGACATCACTGTTGTGTTCAAGAGTTTGCGTTCATTCTTTTTGTTGATATAATAACAATAGAATCACAATGTTGTTTTGCCTGTTTTTGTTCACTTCAATGATGTGGGTTTCGTTTGACCCTCGTTTTAGTTTGACCGTCATTCACGTTCATTAGGGTTTTAAACTTTGTTCTTGTTTTTATAATAAAATAATGTAGTTTATTTTTACAGAAGTATTTTTACAGTATCAATCAACTGACAAAAAACCTGTGGTCAGTTATGAGCTTGAGGCATAGGTTTTTTATTTTCCTGAGTGTCAAATTACCAAGGATACCAAAAGGTATAATTAAATATACAATTTAACTATTAATAGCCATTTGTTCTGAGCAGCTTGCAATACCTACCTTCTTACTGAATCATAGATAACATAATACGATAAAAGTTATCCTTCAGAGTGATTAAGAGCCCAATGCACTAAAACACCATGGCATATCAATAATTCAGATAAACTGACAGATTGTTAATACGGAAAATGAATACGTCTTCCTGGACGATAAGTATTAAATGTATCATCAGGATCAGTCACGTCCCGATTATCTGACTACCCGCTATTACGACACAATTAACCCTAGCATGCGATGTTTCTCACGTTATCAATTGCTGCTCTAAGCGACAAGCGAACGCGACAATTTCAATTCAACCTTTGTCTTTAGTATAAGGCTAGTTGCCCCACTTCAAATGAGCATATCACTTTGTGTAACTTAGTTAATCGGTATAGTAAAAAGTAGACTATATGGTCTTAGAAAAAACGCAAAATCTTTAAGTTCGCTCGATAGATAAAAATTATGAAGTAACCTCTAAATTTAATGTTTTCTGCGTGTTAAAGGACCATCCTTAAATCATAAAGCCTTGACATTTTTATTAAAAACAAGTTAGCAAATGACATCGCCGGCTCGTCTTAGAATATTTTAAAAATTGCATCTAGAAGCAGAGTTATTAAATAAAAACGCAGATTTTTGTGGGCGCGTGTTTCTTGGTGGTCGTAACAGCCACGGCTGAGAGCGTGCTATTTTAAACTAAAAGGAAACGTCGTAAAGTTCAGTTCTGATTGATGCAAAATGAGGTGCTCAATCTGACCTTATATGCAGTCTTAAGGATTCAAAGTTACAGAATTCGCTCTTAAAGCAAACTTACTCAAATAAAGTCATTGCCACTTTTTATTAGTACTTGGGACTCGTTCAAGCGTTGAGTTAGAACTTCGGTGAGTGACTTACTATTTACTATATTAAATAAATTAATTAATAATTAAGCGAGCGATAACGAGAGGGCGCTGCTGCTTAAGAGTTGTTTGAACTATGTACTATGTTTATCTTAATTTTTTTAAATCGCTCCGTTAACCTCCTCGCTTCACCTTTCCTCTACACCACCCTCTAATAACTATGTTTCTAGTTTCCCACAGGTTAAAACGTAATCACACGAAGGAAAATAGCCAACTCGCGTGGACTGACCATCCAGCTCCCATTGACCTGCCCTCCTTCTCACGTTCCTACTAAATCAGACGTGAGGGGAGGAGTGAAGAGACGCAAGTGAGGTCTCGGTTGAGTGGCCCGATGGTCATTAAACCGATGAGCCGTGCCTTCCGGATTTTGTTTGTTACGTTTAAGAGAAAAATTGTATTGTTTTGAATCATGTTCTCTTTCTAGAATATTATTCTATTAATGTTTTTCTACATGGTCTGTAAATGTTTGTCATATGTGATGCCCCCGCGAGTAGTTCGAAATTACTAAAGTGGATGTTTCCCCCTAACCAAAACCAAAATACCCCTAAAATTCCCAAAATTCGTTGTAAAAACCCCCAAAACAAGAAAACTATCTAAAGCTTTAAAAAAGCCTTTATTTACACTATTTCTGTAGGTTAAAAAATCAGTTTTATTTGAAGTACTTATAAAGTCATACATTTGACTGTTAAATAAACGTAACATTTTTTTTATGTTATTATCAACGCATTATCCGCCATTCCTATTCAGAGAAAATCGGACCATCATATTGTTTTGTAGAAAAATAACAAAAATAAATTTGAAAAGCGCTATCTAGCTAGCTGTCCCAGTCAAAGTAACGAGATATTTCATTAGATGTAACTTTTTTCAACTCATCAAAAGACCAACAATTATTTTTTCATTCATAATGCCCCTAAATTTACCCCTAAAAATATTAGCCCTCTAAAAATCCATTCCACATCTTTTCCCCCTTAATTTGGGAACCCTGGAAGGAAGGGTCAATATTTGTGCGCGATGTACCGCGATAGGACTCACCATCTATCACGCTGGAACGTAATAATAGTCAGGGAAACGTAGGTGTACGAGTGGAGACCGTGACTAGACAGACCACATGCGAAAACACCTCTGTCACCCCCTTGGGGTTTCACGTAGAGACGATATGCCTTTCCTAAAATAAGTGTTGGATCTCTCGTCTAGTGGTTTCCTTGATGCTGAAGATTGAGTTCATGATCGGTGCCCAATATTTGTTCATCATTAGTGGTATGTGGAGTTTCCTGGACGTGAGTTGCGTAATTTGATATAATTTTATTACTTCTTCGTCTTTCAGAAGCTATCTTGCTCTACACTTAATCCACCGTGTCGCTTTAGGCTTGCAGGAAGTTTTCTAGAAATGTGCCACAAAAGAGATTTTGGATTTTGCATACACCTAGAATAGAGAGGTGTTCATAGTTTCCTTTTCGATTGAAATTTGAAACGTCAATAAAGCAGTAATTAAAATAACTTATAACCGGTGAACGAACCTATAACCCTTATCTGTTAGTTGGATCCGAGCCGCCATCTTGACTGCAATCCATTGTTTTATTATGCTTTAGCGATAATAAGAATTAAGAGGATTAATGAATATTTTACAGACATTTCTAAAGTAGGTATATTTATATAAGCTAATATAAACATGGTGTTTTTCCACGAAAGTATGTTGTTCCAGTTCGCCATAACCTTCGAGGCAATTTAAATATTTACAAATCGATACGTTTTCAAATATTCAAATGTTTCGCAACGGCAATTCATAACTGAATAGTTATTAATTACGGTTGGAACTGATACAAATATCCGTATAAGGACAAACTGACTGGCTAACTTTACCTAATAATTTAATTCGAGGTATTTTAAACTTTTAATCACAACCATGAATTGAGTCGAATTTATTTATTTTATTAGGTCCTTCAAAACATTCAAGTTGCATAGATCTATGTGCCGGTGCAGAAAGAATGCATAATGATTGTTTTGCATGATGCATAGTAAATTCAGAACTATTTTGTATGGCATACGGCTGCTAAATATCGACGTTTTAGAATGTAAATATGGCTTTTAGCGTTGCTGCCAATTAATTCAAGGCAACTTCAACATACTATAATTTTAAACAGCATTTTACCTACCATTAAGAAGCTTAGACTTAATTCTTATTAGAATATAATACCTCTTTCTAAGAATGGCAGAGAAAACATTATGAGATCTAATTTAGATTAATAAGATCGTAGATAAAAAAGAACATTAGTTTATTAAAAGGCATTTAACGGTTTATCAAAATATGTATTAATTAACGGAAACCGATTATGAATAACATTAAAATTAACAAATCCAGTAACACTAACAAGCCGATAGAGACATATTGTGATAAAGGTAGAGATATAAAAACGAAAACTGTCTATAATGATGTCATTAGTAAAACCAAACTCAAAATGTTTATTCAACAACAAACGTTACGTAAGGATTATTTAAAAGAGTTAGATCATAACCACATCTAGACTAGAAATGTTTTCTTTTTTTCATTCACTATCAAATTTGGCATCATTTCAAACGTGGGCCTTGTACACATTGGTAATTCTTACTCGTTTCTATTGGCCTATTTTCCGCAAAATTCTTTGTATGAATTGAATCGCAATGTGGCTATGTTGTAACTGTGTGCCCTCTTTTAAAACAATGGCCTTTGATGGCTTCATTTGAGACGTTCAAAATTTTAAATGGAGGCGGTTTAAATTCATAATTCCATCGAAATTATATGTGTTCTGCTCGATTTAAATACCTTTCTGCTTTGTTATGGCTAGCCTTAAGCTTGCACTGATTCTGTTTCTTATTTTTAAATAGGGTTCAAGAATATCTTTGTTGTCAATACCTGGATTTGGATCAAGTTCAGTCTTAAGAAATTCGGTTATTGCGAAAACCTTTTTAAATTCCTGTGCTCCAATTCCCCAAAACAATATAGACGGTACTTTATGTAAATCGGTCTGTATTTTTTAGGTCACACACAAATGTATGTAGTGTGAGTAATATTTATTTATAAATAAGACGAATTAGCAGGTTCATTGCCACAGCCAAGGTCGGGAAACTCGACACTATTTGGCAACTCGGCGGGACGATAATTTCTGTAAACACAGCTGTTTGTTCAACTGAATCAGTATTTTAAATGAGACCTTGTATTGATCGACGTAGAATTCCATTTCACTTGAAGGTTATGACGACTTTAATCGGCTTTTTGACCCTCGGAAGAAAGTTTTCAAAGATTAACAAACCGAGTTACTTATTGCACATGGTTTTGGAAGCAATGTCCTCCATAAAACTCTGCGGCTGATTAAAACTGTTTTCGTCGTTTTCTTCCTAATTTATTCAGTCATATACCTACCGCATATTTGTCTCACCTGCGTCATTGTATTGTATTTTTGTTTTTATAGTCTTTAATTTCATCGCTACTATATTTAATAAATTACGCACGATTAAGACCAAATGTTTGGCTTTGGTTAAAAATATTATTTCATTTTAATATCCTAGAATGAACAGATCGCATAGTCCTTTTAATATTTTGATATTGCAATGCACACATCTTAAAATCTTTACATCTTAAAAACGTATTCATCTGATTTTCAAAGTGTATTTTATTTTTATTTATCATAGTAATCTGCTGTCTACGTTGTTCTGTACTGAAGTGTATGTTTATATACCAATAAGATCATTGAAAACATTTAATTCATAATTTACAAAATAAAAAAATACTTATTCTAAACTAAAATTACCTAACAAGATAAATTACACTCTTAAACTTAAAATTAACTACAAATAATATACCTGTTCTAAAATTGACATGGCATGGTGCATTAAGAACATTGATGTCAGAAACGAAAAATCAATAATGAGGACCGAAAGTATATGATAGATGAATTCCTTATTTATGTATATTTTCGTGGATAGCCAATACCCGATTTCTGTTATTTCTGAATCCAAGGTAATTGATAATAATTAATCAGTGAACAATTCTCTGTGGGACAAAATTTCGTATTTCTATCATACAGATCAGTGGGTTTGTTGAGACATGGTGATCAATCGTGTGAACTGATCCATCTACCGAGCGTGCTTTCTTCTTCAAGAGTGACAGGGAAAGCATGTTTGAAAGGATGATAAGCGTGATTGATTCTTGATAGAAAAGCTCTTTGGTTTATTGAAGCCTTTAAAAAGAAGCATTTCTTTTAAGTTAATTGAAGCAGAATCACAATGTCACAACAAATAGGGTCAAAGCATTTATTAAACATCGTACGCTGTTGTGGAGGCACCGTTACTCTGTCGTCGTCGGCGTTATCATAAAAAGTACTAATTATGTCTTACACCTACACAGCGTGTTCACTCATTCGCATAATTTGGCAAGAAATCCGTTCCATACTTCCTTCCATTCACAAAACAACTTTTCAGAATTGGGCTACTATTTAGCTCAGTATTTTGATTGTTTCCGCCGTTTTCAACGACCAACCTGCATTCTTAAAAATTCGCTTTTTGTGTAAATTTGATGATTTCTCACCTAATAATGCGAAAGTTAAACGATATTACATTAGGTGATAAAAGCGCCGTGAACGATAGAAAGCGTGAAATAATTTTACATAATTTTCGGTTATGAAATCAAAAATGTAATATCACTGAATTTGTTAATTCTGATAATTTAATAAAACAATAAGGAAATAAATGTATTTTTTCTATTGTAACACAATACATATATAAAACATTCCAGCAATTTTTCGCATGATTTCTAAATGAGACCTTTGCTTTATTATTCGCCACGCACTTCTTACCGCATTCCATTTCTAACGTAATAGTTTATGATTTTTCACTTCTAAATTATTTTCTTGTTTATATTCCTTACCTTGCCCTTCAGTAAGGAAACTGGTTCCTGTTGGCTTGCATCTTCAGTCATCGTCACTAATTAACATGCCAGTTCTTGTCTCCTACACGCATGTCTTAACCAGTTTGCGGCGACAATAGACCTCGGTTCACGGTCGGTGTTATCCGACGGATCATATACAATTAATATCACACCGTCTACTTTCACATTAGCTGCTTTATTGACTCTAGGCTTGATGCATTTTTGCCACTAGATCAAATCATTTATTAGCAAACAAATTTTCTGGGTGACTTTGTAAGGCGACTTTTTCTATATTTTTATAAGCGACGTTTGAAGATGTTTAATTTGTTTCCTTTTAAGTATAATTTTATAGAGACGTTTCATTTTAAAGAGTTTCTTTTGAAAGTATGAATGCCCATATTGCCCATGTACGTTTACGAATTGTTGAATAACAAAATGAGCTGTCATCGTGATACAAATTTACGAGACAAGTATTGCATATTTTAAATTATAGTTCTTCTCGTTAACCGATTTGTCTTTGAATCTTTATTTGACTCTTTGCCAGAACTGAACTCCACTATTCAGATACCACAATCTCATCGAGCCGAACGTTGATGGCGTTTCATCCCATTACCACTTAGACTCATCAAATAGTCGATTGTTTGTCATTAAAAGTATTTCGGTAAGATAATATAGGGGTACTTTCGTTTATATACTGGAGACTCGGTTAGTGGTCAGGACCAATGACTTTATGTAAGGGCCTAAAATTCAAAGTGAAACAAATTTATGAGGTGATTGAATATTTTGTTTAAACTTTTTTTGCGCGTACATTTTTTCACTTTTCCGTAGAAATTGAGTCAGGCGATTGAACTACTTTGTACTGGGAAATAAAACCTTGATGTTTTTTTTAATGTAGTCTCTAATGTTTCCTACTGCTGGGCAAAGGCCTCCCCTTGCTGAAACCACACATCGCGGTCCTCTGCTACTTCCAACCGCCCCGGTGAAAATGAGTCAATATTGTCCCGCCGTCGTCTCGTTATTAATTAACCCTATGATTATTTTTACTTGTTATGTTAGGACCTTATAATAATAATATACTGTCATGACATGAATCGATGAGAGCAAGGCATCCTAATATTCTTTTGTTTTTCTGATAAAAATTTGACTACACTTTCGCCTCTGGGTCTTAGAATTTCATACATCGATCGAAAGATATCAATTTCGCAAATGTCGACGAACTTTGCTTGTCTCCAACTGGTTCCGTCTTTGGAACTTAGTTGATACTAAGATGTTATCGTGTTAAACCAGTTTGGGTTTTTGTTAGACGCTTTTTTGGATACCGTTTTAAAAGCAGGAAATGTAAGCCACTTTTAGTCTATTTAGTTATTAATTTTTGCTTCGGCACGCAATATTACAATGTTTTTACGTCAAAGGAATTCGTTATGCTTTTTCTGCTATAACAGGAATTTAATGTTGCTTGTCGATTATCAAAAGAAGAATGTATTTGCAAAGATTACATCGTATATCAATAAAATTAACAGACTGTGTTTTCTAAGTTACTCCATTTACTCGATGCAAGACCATAATCTAAGTTTTTTCTCTCATAAATATAATGTCTCAATCTTAGTCTGCAACTAATCAAAGCAAAGAAATTCTCTAAATCTATCTAGACAAGATCTAGTCTATCTCGGTATACTCCTTCATGGATCGTCGATTACGTTTCTAATACCACTTTCACTACTAAATTCATTATAGACTAGACAATACCGCGCCAGCGCACCGACACTAGATCCTTTTAAAGTCAAATTGAAATTAAGCTTACCTTTCTCAAAACTAGTTTTAGTTAATACAGCCTTAGAATTTCTAATCAAACCTCAGATCGGGATTAACTGAAGTCTAATTAAAAGCGACGTAACGAGTCGCACTGAGCGCATTAACATAATCGTTTCGACTAAGTTAAATTCTCACATAAAGGTCTTGGCCATGTTTTTCCAATCCAGTTTTGTCGGTTGTCATTCTGTCAACACATTCAATTTTCGGAGCACTGATGCAAACATTATTTGCTTGAGACAAATGAATTTGTGAAAAGACTATCAAATTATATGTTCTGGTAACGCTACAAAGAATGAACTTTTCTATATGAATTTATTAGAATGTGGTTCATTTTGATTCAATTCAGAAGTATATTCTAATGAACTGGCTACCTTACATAACCGATAACTGGTTTTCAAACAAAATATAGTAAAAGAGAGAGTAAAGTAAGCAGACGTCGACGATATGTAAAAAACCTCTATAAATATATCTGTCACCAAACATAATCCCACTCTGCCCTTGGGAAACGAGTTTTTCGATTTATAAATGGATCTGGAATCAAAAATATCTATGGTATTTTTTAAACTTTGGTATTTGAGTAAAACATAAGTCCAAACTACGTATATGTATTGTACAGCCATTAGGTTACAGCCAGCATGCTGATACCATTCAGCTTTATTTAAAAAGCTGTCCTGGTGGCTGACTAACCCGGGGAACGTAACAATACTGAGAGTCAGTGCAAGACAATGAATCAAGTTCCTTCATTTCTGATTCTAAAACACAAAAACTATACAAGACATGAGAGAGACGCAGTCACAGTAGTGCCATTTTCCTACAATTTCCCTCACTTCAACCTTATCCAGCAACGACCAAATCTCGTGTAAACTATCCATCAAGTCTTTACCAGAGTTTCTTGCATCAGTCATAGGCTGTTAAATGTAATGGAAATATTCCGACTGTTAAGTTCAGTAATTTGGCGAATGTAGGCTTTTGGAGCGTTCGTGTCGCGGGATTTGTCACGGGAGATTGACCTACAGTGGTCAGAGCAAGCGCGTGCGCAGGTACCAACCAATGATACTGAAGAACTGAAAAGCTTGGATGTGGCAGAGAAACGAACATGTTTGACGATGACTGCATCTGCTGCTCTTTGAACTGATGTTGCTACACAGATTTTCAGTATAAAATTTAACAGAAGTATTAGGCACAATCATATGTATGTTTAATCATAAACTAATGAATAACGATGCAAAGTTCGATTTCGATGTTTTAAACATATAAGAAACAAAAATTTAGCCAGCACAATAACCTGCATTTTGGGAAAAATTTATTCACCATTGGTATACCCAGCCCCGACAAGATGAACCCTGATTATTTTGCTCCACATGACCCCAGCAGTACGTGGTATTAGTTTCATTCTTCCCACCAAATTATAATGACTGATGAGTCTGTCACAGGTACTAAAGACACATTTTTTAAGTTTCCAATTTTGATTTTTCCTTGTATACCATTATTGCACCGTTTCTCCCTTCGTCGCTGTCAGAAATGACTAGATCTGAGGTTTATCGCTACTCCATCCCACTTCTTACCTCCACGTGAATGCGTGAAGCCACAGAAAGCAGCGCCCGCGCCGGCGCATCCACGACACATGACGCTCATCGTGTCAGTAATTGGTTTAATCGCCGCTGGATCCAGGACGTCTGTTTGTAGGGTGCCTCCCGGACCTCGCTCATTATCTTCGACTCGGACATTCGCTTTCACAGGCTCCTCTTTAGTTGCGTTATTTGTTGCTGTATTGGCACGTTTCGCTCTCTTGCTTCTCAGAATGGTGCCAATTTAATTAACTAGTTAGTTACTAGCTGAATTTGCAATCATCATTGTTTATGTGGGGTCTTAGATGTTTTTGGTTTATTAAGGTACCAGGACACCATAGGTAGTATCGAGTGAAGCAGCTGAATAAAATTTAAGCGGCAAAACATCTCAAATATTCTTCTCCGTAGGCATTGCTAATGAGAAAGAAAAGCCAAGTAATAAATTGTTAAGTAAAGAAACGGACAAGATTTTTTAAACTTCACAGTCTTTTGTCTCAGGCATGACACGTGAAACCTGTGAAGCACTTTCCCTTCGTTTGAGAGTTCCACAATAATGATGGACACGTTGAACTTCGGACTATCCATCAAGAGAGTGACATACATAGCGAGTGACCCGGCCTTGTCCGTTCTGATAGACAAGCCATTCATAGCGACCGATGACCGGGGAGCTGGCTGAAAGAATGGAGATATCTGTCACGATTTGTATGCTGACCTGCTTCTGGTTTTCTGGAGTTCTGTACACAAATAGTGGAAAAAGGACCTTTTTAGTTTGTCCGTTAGTTTGTTTATCTTTTACAGGCTTACAGCCTTACAACTTGTAAACCGCTTAAGCCACTCGACACTATTTAGTTAAAAATTAAATAACTTTACCTTTAGCGGGTCTTTATCTCCGAAAAAAGGGTGAGACGGGCTCGCACAATTATGGTTCCGTACTAATACTGCAGTTATTTAAAATGTTTTTTTTATCTGAGCCAGTATAACACCCGAAAAAACTTGCAGTTTTCCAGGAATAAACAACCAAACAAACCTTTGATAATGCTAACAGCGAAACCGGTAAGGGAAATTAATATAAATAAGTACAAGTGTTTATCAAACAAAAAATGTTTCCAGGAATAGTATTTACGAACCCTATTATAATCTATTTTAGCTCTAGAAAATTAACACCGCGCACGCATGTGAGGTTCGGTCACAAGGAAATTTCATAGCGGTAAGGTCTCGTACCACCATGAAACCTCCTTGGTCGGGCCGCAATGTGTTGATTTGTACGTAATAGACGATATTATTTAAAAACCTCATTGGTATTCGATATTAAAACCTCAGACATGACTGTAAGGACTAATTTTTCCTTAAAACAGAATAAGTAGCCTTATCTCGTTAAGAAAACAATACTTTTTGCGTATAGGAGATGTACGTAATTTTTTTTTGTCCTATTTTTGAGTACTAAATTAGGATTTTACGATATGAGTGGAGATATAAGTATATTCAATCGAACCAAAAAAACATTCAGCGCAGTCTTTGACTTGCACTTGACCAGATTTTGTTTGTAAAAATTATGTTGAATTTAGTTTTTCTTTATTTTTCAGATTTCACTAAAATTTGGATGCTTCGGTGAAAAAGGATTAACTAAACTAGGGTATGTTGAATTTAGACAATATTTCAATTAGCACCAGCTAAATGGAAAATATACTGTTAAAATAACGTAAAATAATTTGGCAAAGTCTGAGTCGGACTCGCGCACAAAGGATTCTATCTATACCACTACACGACACGGGTACGGAACCCTAAAAACATTAAAATGTCAAGACTCGCAACCCAATCCCTCCACCATAAAAAGTAGTGTTTATGTAACGCCAAGTCAAGTTATTTTAGTTTGTATGGGAGCACCTATTCAACAACTTTGTCATAAGAAAACCAGCGCTATGGCTTTGGCTGTGGCATTAAGCTGAGCTGGACTCGCGCACAAAGGATTCTATCTATACCACTACACGATACGGGTACGGAACCCTAAAAACATTAAAATGTCAAGACTCGCAACCCAATCCCTCCACCATAAAAAGTAGTGTTTATGTAACGCCAAGTCAAGTTATTTTAGTTTGTATGGGAGCACCTATTCAACAACTTTGTCATAAGAAAACCAGCGCTATGGCTTTGGCTGTGGCATTAAGCTGAGCTGGACTCGCGCACAAAGGATTCTATCTATACCACTACACGATACGGGTACGGAACCCTAAAAACATTAAAATGTCAAGACTCGCAACCCAATCCCTCCACCATAAAAAGTAGTGTTTATGTAACGCCAAGTCAAGTTATTTTAGTTTGTATGGGAGCACCTATTCAACAACTTTGTCATAAGAAAACCAGCGCTATGGCTTTGGCTGTGGCATTAAGCTGAGCTGGACTCGCGCACAAAGGATTCTATCTATACCACTACACGATACGGGTACGGAACCCTAAAAACATTAAAATGTCAAGACTCGCAACCCAATCCCTCCACCATAAAAAGTAGTGTTTATGTAACGCCAAGTCAAGTTATTTTAGTTTGTATGGGAGCACCTATTCAACAACTTTGTCATAAGTTCCTTAATTACCAACCTTACCAACATTTTGCGAGTGTATAAATAATAATATTAGATACATATACTATACATATACATACATACATACATATACTCAGGCCTGTCGGAAAGAGAGGTAGGCAGAGACTGCAGATTACCATCTGGCAGATGGCATCTGCTACGATCCTGACGTACCTCTTTTGCTTCTTCTACATCCATCGATCTAGTCATACAAGCTCTTCTATTCCGGGTATTTTTTACTTTGCCCTTCTTCAGTATGTCGCCTATTTGCTTTACGTTACCATATATGTTTTTTTCGGAGTTAACGCATGAAAATAAGTTATTATCAGCGGCGTCACTGGTGAAAGGGTTTCGGCACCGAGCTCACCAATCCGCCTGCCCAGTGTGCGTGAGTATATGCATTCGTCTCTGGTGAGAGGGTTTCGGCACCGCGCTCAGCAAATCGCCTGCCCAGTGTGTGTGAGTATAGGGATATCTTCCAGGAGAACCGCTAGTGGCGAAATCTTGGAAAGGCTTATGTCCGGCAGTGGACGAATCACGCTGATGGATGGATGGAGTTTTAATAAATTATTATTAAATATTAACTATCTAATGACCCCGCCCAAACCTGCACGAGGAATCTCTACTAAGCTTCAGGCCTGTAGCAGAAACTCCAAGATGCTGTGACGTCACACCACTGGTCATCATTTCGCAGCCTGTACCGTAAACTTACCGTATTCACGAGGGGCTGTCAGAGATGACTGTCTGCATTTATCCACATACTTGTCTATTATTAGCGTGTGCGCGGAACACTCCAGTAATAAAGCATTCCACTCAATGATTCAGTTATCACGTATTCCCTCGTAAACCATTCTAGATTATGCTCGCCGGCAAGTTGCTAGTACAAGCGAACAGGCTTTAGCGTATGATGATGAATTTAGTTTAATTCAAGCACGTAAGAGTAGCCGTCCTACGGTCGTATATATGTCGCCGTTTTATGTTAAAAATCAGGTTTTTGATAAACTGGATTTTCTCAGGTTTATGATAAGATTTAATCACAATTTTGTCTCTCTAATAAATCATGAACCTGAGACATGCGGGTGTAAATAGAGTGCAACCTTTAAATGAAACCACATATTCTACCAACCCTACTGAACCACTTTTCCCAAGAGTCATACTCGCGGACACCCTTAGTTTAGGAAATATGTGGTTTCATTTAATGGTCGCACTCTATTTACACCCGGTATATAAGGTGACTTTAATTTATCCATCCAAATTCTCACTGAAGACTCGGCAGGAGCCCAATAACAAGGTTCGATGACCCTTTTTGTGAATTTCGTAAATTATTTTTTTAGTGATCCTTTGCGATTTTATTTTGCGAAATTAGTAAAAAGTGTTATCGATCCGTGTTACTTATCACTTACCATGCCTCCAGGAGTTTGACTGTATAAATTAAAGTCACCTTAATATACCGGGTGTAAAATATATGTATATACATATTTTTTCTAATTTATACTTAGATTGTCGGCACTTGATGAAACATAGACAGCATCTTGATTTTTTCACAAAAACACTTGTACATTTGTTTCATTTATATTTTACCTGAGGGCACGGCGGCGGTGCTACCGCCAAGTCTAGCTATAAAGCGGGACGGCCGTACTATCCTTTTCTCGAAGCAGTTCAGGCCATCTTCGACCCAATGGCCAAGTCAATCTATTTATTTAAAACATAAAAGATTTTTAATATTGATATGGTCACTATAAGATGTTGTTAGGTTAGCTAATTATGTAATAACTTAAGACAGAAGGTCCCTTAAGTAGGGACTGAATAAATTAACAGACTTGGATTTACATGGATCTCACAACTATTTACGGTAGAAGAACTAACTTGCGAGACTTGGTTTTTTTACAATTTTCCTGTATTCGGTCGTTTTGATAAACGCGCTCGTGTTATCGTGGGATATACGATAGTTTGTGGATAATTTATTATACATCACAGACCAATTACAACGGTAAGATTTTACTCAAAACTAATGAAATGAAAACTTACTTAAAAGACAGGAAACTGATGTTTTTCCAAAAAATTACAAGAAGTTTTTACTATTGTTTAAGTTAAAAAAAATGCAAAATCTCCTTGCCTTATACATATGTACAGAGATTGACCGAATCTGAAAAGTTTCACCTAGTTATAATTCCATTCTATTTTATTTCTGGCTAACTTCGTTTCTTGAATCCAACATCAAGATATGTATATTGTAGGTAGGAAGATAATAACGATGCCCTCTTAGACGACGACGGGATTACATTTCACGATATCAATTTTATCTAATCTGTTAATCAGGAGTTCAGTATTTATGTATCATCTCTTGACTTGGTTTGCCTTAGCAAATATTAGTTTACTAACGTTCTTCATCGTCAGACTTTTCATTGGTTATTTCATCACCACTTAACAAAATTATACCCTCATTAGTAAGTAAGATTCGCAGTACATCTAGTTCAAGGTCTAACTCATCCAATATTGCTTCAGTATTTCGCGTTTCTTAACCTGGCGTACCACCGCTGGCGACTCTGGTACGCACCATCAGTCATTCGTCATAAAAGAAACAAATAGTAGAGTGTGGCATACTGCAGCGAGCACGCATGCGCCGACCCAAATACTCCTCGCTAACGGTGCGTGGCCGCAGACGTCGTGGTGTGCGATGACCTTTATGTGCTCAAACGCGGGTAGATATATGAAGTGCATACCTCATTGTGGAGAATTACCGCGCCGCCACCAAATATAGAAAAGAAAGAATATAGCGCTTGATCAATAAGACATATTAAAAAAAAGGAATTAATGTACAAAATTGATTGATTGATTAATTGAGAAGTTTAGTATGAGGGAAAAAATTACAGAGATGTACATTCCTTTGGGCCCCAATGAAATAGACATTTTGTCTCTCTGTATGCTCGCGATACACATAAATACGGGTTTTCACAGTTGTAAACTGTCCTGGGAGTTAGGATTGGTATTAGAATACTAGGATTGATAATATAAGAAACTAAAAAAAAGTACGCCTAGTTCGCTCAATGTACCTATATGTAGATAGATTCAGTCTAAGTAAAATTTTTGTATGCGATTTTTTCGGTTGAATATAAGTGATAAAAAATACTTTGCGACAGCCAAAATTTACCATATTTGTAACAAATAAATAAAATCTTAATCTAAGTTTACATATGTTAATTAGTTCAATAATGAACTACTGATGGTTGTCCTTACTAAACCAAAACACGTATCGGGTTGTTAGAGCGGATGACGTCAAAAGCTAGTGAATAATAATATTTTATCGGTTAAAATCAAAAAGAAGCAGATTTTACAAAATATATAATAATTTTGTCATACCCGACAATTGCGTGCCGATTAAAGTATTAAACGTAACGATTACGAACATAAAAGTATTTAGAACCCGGATTTCAATAAACTGAAAACAGTTTCATTCATTCATTCATGCGTGTCTACCGACTTAGGTAAACGAAACGATCAACGTAGAGACAGAACACGACGTAAAGCTATGTATTCATCCGACGTATCTAGAACATGGTATTGATATGCCGGAGCACATCACAATGCATCGCTTACGCACCGATTACGAATACTTTCACGTCGGTCGAAGCGTTGGATTTACGAGGGGTGGCTGATATAAAATCTCCTTTGTTAAAGAAAGTTTAAAAAATGTTACTGGCCACTATATTCTCGTATTCTTTGTTTATTCCTTTTTTAAAAATTATGACTCTTATTTGTTTCTACGAGTTCAAATTTTTTTGTCGCGTCTTCGTTTTCATCAAGTTGCAATAAAATTAAAAATGGATAAAATTGAGTATCGCGCTGTGATTAAATTCCTCGGTAAAGAAGGGAATACGCCGACGCAGATCCGAGAGCGCATGTTTAAGGTGTTCGGAGATTCATGTCCTTCCCAATTTGTAATAAAGTTTTGGTCAAAGCAGTTTAAACAAGGCCGTGTGAGCTTAGAAGACGATCCCCTTAGTGGAAGGCCCATTTCTGCAGTTACCGCAGATAATGTGGAAAAAGTGAAGAAACTGATCCTTTCCGATCGGCGAATTAAGCAGTGGGAAATAGCTAGAGATGTTGGCATTAGCAAGGAACGAGTTCATGAAATAATTCATGAACATTTGGGAATGTCCAAGGTGAGCGCGCGTTGGGTGCCTAAAATGTTGACCCCGTTTGATAAGCAAAGGCGTGTGGAATGTTGTCAGTCATTTTTAGACTTGGTAAAGGATAAAGAGGAAGAAACTATCTTGCGAATAGTGACCTATGACGAAACTTGGATTCGTCAGTGGGATCCCGAAAGCAAACAAAAATCGATGCAATGGAAATTTAAGGGGGAAAAACCACCAAGGAAGTTTAAGGTCCGGCTGTCAGCGGGCAAACTAATGGCAACCATTTTTTGGGATGTTGAGGGGATTCTTATGATAGATTACCTGCCAAAAACACCACGATGAATACTGAATACTATGCGAACTTACTTGACCAGCTACGCAAAAAAATAAAAGAAGACAGGAGGGGCAAACTTAGCAAAGGCGTTTTGATTTTGCATGATAATGCACCCGCGCACACGGCCTTTAAGGCGCGGTCATCTCTGACAAAAAACGGCTTTACAGAGATCAACCACCCACCCTATAGTCCTGACCTGGCTCCCTCTGACTACTTCTTATTTAAAAATTTAAAGAAAAATTTGAGAGGGCGCAGATTTTCAACAGACGAAGAGATGAAGGACGCTGTGAATGACTATTTTGACGATTAAAATAATAATTATTATTTTAATGGTATGCTGTCACTTATTGACAAATGTCGTAAGTGCATTTCAGTTGCAGGGGACTATATTGAAAAATAAAAATAAATTATTAATCCATGTATTTTCTTTCATAGTCAGGTAGATTACTTTTCAGCCACCCCTCGTATGTCCAGTGACTTTGATAAAGAATAATCAATTATATGGCTTGAGCCTTTACTGATTTTTAAACACCTACAGCAAATTCTTTCGAAATTCTAAATTTAATTTACTTTTGCTCCTCAGGAACAGCTCCCCATCATGTATTGTTTGATAATCCGTTCTGCCAACACATTTTGCCTCACAAAACAGCTTTTCTTTTTCTAAAATGTCAACGATTATTATGAATTGTTCATGCTCATCTGAATTTCCCACTTCAACTGATTTTGTCTTCAAAATAACGACTTTCTCAAAGACATTTCCGTCATCGGCGTCGACATCTTCCATTGTTTTGCCGTCATTACGTCTTCCACTGTCGACACCATTTGACGATGCTGTTGATTGCATTAGTGGTGGAGGTAGTTGAGGAAATTACTTTTTAACTTCTCGCTTTACGGCGTAGTAGGATAACGGATTATAATCGCAGGTTGGGTTATAATTGAATTTTTACGGTTCCGCTGAGAAATAAACTTTGTTTGATTTTTATAAATAATTCTATATATCTCTTGATTACTATATATATTATAATTATTATTTATAAAAAATGAACATTTTGTCATTTCTTAGTTCGTTGCGTTTTAAACGTTTAAAGATATAATAATAACATTGACGGAACCAGTACAGTAATGCCTTTGTATACTTTAGAAGCTTTTTACAGTAAGACCGTGTTCCAGTATGGTCGCAAGGTCGTTGCGCGTGCGCCGGTCAGCGCGTTCCGTGTTGTGAGCATGACAGTACTGTTACGTGATTGGCCAAGATTATACGACAATTATGTTTAATTATTAGTCGTTTTGGCATCGATCGATTCCTGCCTGGCATACAAGTATTCTGTTTGGTAGTGTGTGAATCTGTTAAATATAATCTGCGTATGATTGCGTATTTCTGTAACTATCTCTCTTTTATTTTCTGCATAAGTAGTTCTTGAATGAAGAGGAATTGTTTCGACTATTGGTTCTTAAATAATTTACTGGTTAATGTAAATATTTGTTCATTTGCATAACTCAATGTTAGGCTTATATTATTTATAGCTCTATTATCTATGATTTTTTCTTGTTTTAAATGCCACCTAAAACAAGAACGTAAAACTAGCTCTATGTTTCTCGTTTTATTGTTAGCTCTCATAATTTAGCCATTATAACAAAACCGAATCGAAACAAAATTGCCTTAGGAACAATAAAGCATTCAACCGAAAAGTATTTCACAATTTTTAGACTTGAAACCGAAATACCAGTGCGAATATATCAATTCACTCGCCTTTCAAATCTATACCTTTTGGGCATAACCTTGTTTCGATCACAAGTCTATCAAATTTGTAGCTCCTTTTGTATCACGATGCATTCAAGATTATACCTATAGATACTCTTTCCTTATACAACGTGTATTCTCCAACAGATATTATGCACTACACTCAAATCTTCCTTTGCAAGATGTACCGACTTGCTTTTCTTAAGGGCCCATAATACCTCAATTCGCAGTCCTGCTCTAACGCTTCTGCTTTTTAATTGTCTACCCTACTATAATCAGATGCCGCGCACGCAAAAACATCAGTTATTTTGAAATCACGGCTACACTGATGGTTTTTTCATTTTTTGGAACTGTCTGCAGCTGCCTTATACTACTATCAGTTATATTATGCAAAGTTTCAGATCTAATTTCAAGTATTCATTGAATGCTATCGGTTTATTGTACGGTTTGGAGGTAACTTTGTATTTTTTTCTATCGAGAAAATTTAATGGAATCACGTTTTCACAAGAACATGGACATAGCGTTAGTCCTCAACTTTATCGTATATCAATTTCAGAGTGATTGTTGCAGTAGTTGTTGGTATAAAACAGGATCATGCGAAGCGAAGTGAGGTATTATACACCCTTAAAGCGCTAAGAAAATGAAAATGTTTTCCATATTCTAGAATTTTTGTATCATAGTACTGGTTTGAAGGAAAGTGTAATTTCATCAACAGGCCCTCTAGTCCGCCATTTTAGTCCGGTATTTAAATAAATACTTTTGTACTTACACCAAGTTTATGACATCCAATATCCCCATCCAAGCTCTAGCTAGGAGCTCCATCAGGTTGATCTTATTTTAGTTCTTATTCATTATCATCACCATTTGTTCTTTTAACACCTTCCCGAAGCATAGGATCTCAAGCAGCCTGTGCTATTTCTCTCTATCCATTTCATTCTTTGCTTCATGTGATGCCAAATTGTCACTATAAAGATCTTTAATCATGGATTTAGCTCTTCATAAATTTTGTTTTAGTATGTTTCCTTATTCATGTCTTTACATTGGCCTATTATTTATTCATGTCTTTACATTGGCCTGTTATTCTTCTAGTTCACATTCCATAGTTCACCGACTTATTAGCAGGTTGCGCGTAATTGCCGCGACCTCGCTAATTGCTGCGTACGCGCATGGCTTACTGACCGTTAGAACGGTAAGTTTTATGTCGATGGTTCACTGTCATAGTTTCAAAATGTTTGGTGTTTAGGTACAATTTGTCTCTGATGCGGTATTTAAAGCATAAAATTCGTTTTAAGAGGGTAGGTCACGCTAGAATCAATCACTGTTACTCCTTGCGGAAAGAACTGCAGTATGAGAAGAGCAAATGACGGAGAAAGTAGCGAAATGTCAATTTTCTTCACAAATTTAACCAAAACTATTTTTTATGCAACTATTAATGGAAAATCTGTTCATTTTAGAGATTAATTAAGTGTATACTGGTTTTAATCCATTAATAATGAGTATGGGTTTTTGTTGAAATAACTTTGTTTAAACCTTGACATGAAAACTTTTTTAGGGCCATATTTAGTTTATTTTTTCTTAATACTAAAATGACTTCAGAAGATTCTGTTTCGATAAGAGTTTGCATTATATTCTTGGCAGAATTTCTTATTTTTCTTAACATGTAGTATTGCTAGATTGTTCCAACTAGGAAGAATAAATTACAGTTAAGCGGGGACTATCCTCTTAAATAAATAATCAAGGTCAGAAATAGCAAAGCAGTTTGTCGTGAAAGCTACAGGATTCTTCTTTTAAAAGAAATGACAAATTAGAACATCAGAATATTCTTTAATGTACATACTAGTAATGATGGTAAAATATTAATTACACAAAATAATTTGGGCAAGTGTGAGCCAGACTCGCGCACAAAGGGTTTCGTACCACCAAATCAAATTAAATCAAATCAAAATATTTATTTTTGCTAAATAGATATATAAAGTATACTTTCTACAGGTCAAAGTTAATTTTAACAATATCTCTTTAGAATATAAAAAAATATATAATAATACGGGAAATAAAATATACCATCCATCCATCCATCAGCCTGTTTCGTCCACTGCTGGACATAGGCCTTTCCAGGATTTCGCCACTCTTGGCGGTCCTCCTGGAAGAAATGCCCATACTCACACACGCTGGGCAGGCGGGTTGGTGAGCGCGGTGCCGAAACCCTTGCACCAGTGACGCTGCCCGTCACCAGTCTGTTTTATATAAGGCCCGGCAATTGGGGATGGATATACCGCCATCCATCGGTCCCAGGCAATGGTGGGCCGCCTGGTTTTGCCTGAGAGCTGTCCTCTTACTCTCCCCCGAATAACTTCGGGAGTATTTGCGAGTAAGATGGTGGTACCTCCACAGTCGAGCCGTAATATGTCGAGTATAAAATATACACCTGCATAAAATAGAGTAATCTAGGAATAAAAATATAAAAATATTATATATATGTACATAATGCAATGAAGAAATAAGTTCATAAATAAAAACGGGAAATACATACAAAAAATATTAAGATTGGGCTACTAAAATGTAATAAAGTTATACACCTGCATAAAATAGGGAAATATAGGAATAAAAATATTATATATATGTACATAATGCAATGAAGAAATAAGTTCATAAATAAAAACGGGAAATACATACAAAAAATATTAAGGTTGGGCTACTAAAATGTAATAAAGTTATACACCTGCATAAAATAGGGAAATATAGGAATAAAAATATTATATATACATAATACGTAACCATCCGCACCATTCGATTAGTATTGCTAAGAAGAAAGGCAAGAAACTTAGCAAACATTAAGAAACTTAGCAAACATTATACATATTACGAGTACGGAGTAAAAAGTTTATGGTACAAAATGTTGACAAGCCACTCTTAGCGCCATCTATCATCTTATCAATGTACCTCGGTACAAAAAGGTTGATAAGTTTGTCAAACAAGTAATCTCAGGTGTCGCTTTGGTTAAGGGGGAACGTTTCGAGCTCGGTGCAAAATGCACAACTTATGATTGTTTTTCTTACTATTACATAAAAATACTAAATAAATGTGATATATGGCATTTCGCGACGATTATTTACTGTCAATTAGGCTTTTCTACCATAATTTTGTAATTTTATGTATTACGTTGTAAATGAATGGGCATACAAACTAAAAACACGCTTTTAAGTTTGTATACCCATTAATTTACAACGTAATGCATAAAATGACGCAATTCTGATAAAAAACCCTGATAATTATTCAACAATAGTCGCAAAAGAAGATGAAACTATTTTACTTCATACATTTTATTTTAAAATAAGGTAAACAAACTTATGTTATGCATTTTGCACTGAGCTCGAAACGTTACCCCTTAACACAAGATTTTTTGTACGGGAGAAACCCCTTGGGTTTAGATTTATTTTTATTATTTGTCGTGATAGGGGCAATAGTAACACGTATTTTGCGAAAATTTCAACTGGCTACCTATTACGGTTGAAGCTGTCGACACCTGTGACAGACGGACAGACAAACAGACATACAGACATTTTTTAGCCCATTAGGCTTATATGCTTGGCCATTTCCGCGCCAGATAGAAAGCGTTCAGAGCCTTCGCAAAATCTACGGAAGTCAGTAACAAACGGATAGCTGATACAACGCAACTGCCCGCAATAACCCTCCCGGTACGGTTTTTCATGACGTCATGCCGGAACACGACGAGTCGCTTGGCGGCCTGGTGACGTCATGACGGTGATGACTAGCCACGGCCAAAGCCTACCACCAGTGAAGAGGTATACATCAATCTTCTCCACAGACGACGCCAAGATCCGATGACCATATGACACTCAATACTACACAGACATACGTTTATATCAATTAGTCGCGATATCTGTCGCCGACGTGATGGCCGTTGGGGCTGAAAGGCGTTAGAATGGTGACCACGTACAGCAAAGGGTAGCGTAGGCAAACCTCGCGCCCGCTGGACCTTGGACGATCTGAAGGACGTTGCGGGGTGACGGCTGGATGAGGAGGACTATATCCAGCAGTGGACGATGACAGGCTGATGGATGGATGGATGGAGTCGCTGGCAAACCTTTTTATATAATCCCTTAATCGTCTTTTGCGATATTCAAGAGAATAGATGCAAGGGTGACAATTTTCTTTTTAGTGACGTTGCTACACGCCAAGTCGGCTTAAATCGGTCCAGGTAAGTTATATTTTCAAACCAAAGTAACAAAAGCCCTTCGAATACTCTCAAAAGATTTATCTATTTCAGTCCACTCGAGATCTAAGTGTGGATGTGCCACAGATAACTGTCCGAGCTATTAATACGACATAGAACGGGTCCGTCGTCTGTATCATTTGGCGCCTGCATGGCACTACCGCGACAATGTACAAGAAAACTGTTTTCTCTGAAGAAGGAAAAAACAGATCGTACTGTGACAAGTCTGAAGGTAGAACAACGTAAAGTCAAAATGTCTTAACAGTTTGGCATACCCTAGGAAAAAATGTTATTACCCGTGTAACACAAAAAGGCCAATGTCAAATACTTTATTAGCTTTTGATATATTTTTTTTTTGACAAAAGTATAAATCTTAGTACATTGTTTATAAGTAGATCACCTAGATCAAAGACCAATAAATCAAATATATTTTTTCCAATATCAAGTCTCACTTTCGTCAAAAGAACCCTCGAAAATCTGGCTTTTTTCATATTCTAGGGTCAGGTACAGCCTTAAATGGTAACATCAAGCGTATGCTACAGTTATCCAAATAAATGCGTAAAAGATTATCAAAAGTGTACGCCTTTTTCGAATCAACCTTGAATTTCCAATTTTATATTATTCTAAATTTGGAGTTTAAGGAAATACCTTTGTTAAATCAATTAGCTGTTAATTTTACTTTTGAATGCTGTGCTGTGGAGATTGCAAACACAATAATTGTTTGTCTATATCGCATACCAAGCACAAATTATGAACCTTTCTTCAAAAAATTAGAAAACTTACTTTCACTTTTAAGTAATACTCGAAAAAAAATCGTTCTTTGTGGAGACTTTAACATTGATAGATTATCAAAATCTGGTGCTTCCTCTGATGTTAACCAGAGATTCGAAAGTATTCTAGAGGAGTATAATCTAAGCATGCAAATCACTGAACCAACCAGAATTACGTCGCGATCAAAGACATGTATTGATAATTTTGCTGTAAATTATACACAAGTTAGATGTAGAACCATAGAGTTAGATTTATCTGATCATAAAGGAATACTCATGTTTGTTCCCCTACAAAAGAAATTAAATAACAAACTGCAATCTTGGTACGCATTAAAAAGAGATTACAGCAATGAAAATATTAATAAGTTCGTATATTACCTAAGTCAATTAACCTTTAATGAAGTATACAATGAAAAGGATGCAGATTTAGCTTTTGATAGATTCTCAGAGCTGTTTAGACTATTCTATGACTTGTGCTTTCCTTGGTGTAGGGTCAAAGTAAACCTTAAGCGAAAGCCATCTTGGATTTCAAAAGGAATAAAACTCTGCTGTAGAAAAAAACGACAAAAATTATGGCAATATCGAAAGTCACCAACCGAGATTAACAAAAAAGTCTACAAAGAATTTTCTAGAAGACTACATACTATAATAAAACAGACAAAAAAGGCTCAAAATACACATTTCATAAACTCTGCTAGTAGTAAATCTAAAGCAACTTGGAAAATTATTAAAAATAATAATAACAAACTAAATAACAACCACATTGATAAAATTGAATCCAAACACAATATATTTATAACTGATCCTACAGAGATAGCGAATGCTTTTAATAATTTCTATATTGACCAAGTGAACACAAAACCCAAAAAAAGACCAGAATGCAGTAATAATGAAAAAACGTACAAATCTATTTTTTTGTCACCAACCGACAAATATGAGGTAGAAAAAGAAATAATTAACTTGAAGAACAAAAGTAGCGTAGGTAATGACGGAATCCAAACAAAAATCATAAAAATATGTCATCAAATTATAAGTAAACCAATCATATATATATTTAATTTAATGATAGAACAAGGGATTTTTCCTAATGGTCTCAAAATGTCCATAGTAAAACCTATTTACAAAAAAGACGGTAAAACAGACATGTCGAAATATAGGCCTATCGCGCTTATCACGATATTTTCTAAAATATTTGAGCGTCTAATATATAAAAGGCTTTACGCATTTTTTGACAAACAGAATATACTTGTTAAGGAACAAAACGGGTTTAGAAAAAACAGGTCCACTAATCTGGCTATATACGATTTTTTAAAGTTGATGATTGAAAGCATTGACAAAAAACATCAAACTGCAGCTCTTTTTTTGGACATGTCAAAAGCTTTCGACTACGTGAGTCATAAGCGTCTTTTATCAAAACTTTATGATTGTGGAATAAGAGGCATAGCTTATGACCTACTTAAGTCTTATTTAGATGACCGTAAACAAGTCTGTGAAATAAGTCGACTTTGCCTAAAGACCAATACAGAAAGAATTTTTACATCCAATGTTAGATCAGTAAAGAGTGGAGTACCCCAGGGCAGTATTTTGGGTCCTCTCCTTTTTCTCATTTACATTAACGACCTACCGAGTCATGTACCAAAGCCAGTGATTCTCTTTGCTGACGATTGTACTGCTATTGTATCATGTAAGGACAAAAATAACCTAAACCATGAAATAAATTTAACCTTGGATTCCATAGTTAACTGGCTCAGCAATAATGACCTTTTAATAAATTTTAGTAAAACTAAAGTGATGCAATTACATCATACACAAAACATTCCACCCATATTAAATATTAAATATAACAATAATGCGATAGAGGTAGTGGATAGTATAAAATTTTTAGGAATCCAACTGGATAAGCATTGCAACTGGAAGTCTCATGTTGCAAAGCTAAGGAATAAAATAAACAGCTTTGTGTATCCCTTAAGACAACTCACAAGAGTAGCGTCAATAAATGCAGCCATAACAGCATATCACGGATATGTAAATTCTATAATCCGATATGGTATAATCTTTTGGGGCAATAGTAGTGACTGTATACAGATTTTTAGGATGCAAAAAAAATGTATCAGGGCAATTACTGGAATAAAACCTTGGGACACTTGCAGACAGCACTTCAAAGATTTGAAAATATTACCGTTCCCGTCGCTTTATCTTCTCGAATGTCTTATGTTTGTCAAAATTAATTACACAAAGTTCAAAGAGACGCAACATGTATCAAGGCGGCTGCAACACGGAATACACTTAGAAATGCCCTATTCAAAGTGTAAACTACGTGGAAAGAGCATCTATGCTATGTCTGTAAAACTATATAACAAGCTTCCAAATTCAATAAAATCTTTACCTATTGGAAAATTTAAATCGATTTTATTCAAAATTTTGTTACAAAAATGTTATTATGACATAAATGAATATTTAAATGATGTTAATTTTTTATCATAATGAAGCCTAGAGTGTGTCTATCTATGACATTCAAACGGTATTTGACAATAAAATTTGTATGTATAATCTATTTTATATTGTTGTTTTGACATTTTACTTGACATTTGTATTAACTTTCTCATTGTGTAGTATTCCTGTATTTTTTAGATTAGTTTATAATTATAATTTGTATGCTTAGTGGCAAAAAGCATTGAGCCAAAGTGACATGTTTTCCAACTTATTATGTAACATGCTTTTTACAAATAAACGATTGATTGATTGATTGATAATCCAACTCCATTGTTGTAACAAATTGTTATGGGGTTAACGGGTTTGTTAACAATTGCCTTCTATCTTGTAGAGCTATCGAATGTTTAGATTTTTCCCATGGCGAAATGCATTCATCGTATATTCTGATTTGTCTCGGTGAACGTAACGATACTGATAGCATTCTGCTGTTGTCTGAATGATACCTAAATCTCTCAAAATCCAGACGTCCGCATTTATAACAAAATATTATAATCCTCCTTTATTCAAAACGAATCTGTTTCACTTCAGTTTTCAACCTTTGAACCCAATTCTTCAACGTCAGTATTAGCTGCGTAGTGTAGCACTGTAGTAAATCTCAGTCTATCTTTATATAAATGGAGAAAATTGTTATCAATCAATGTGCTGACCTAGGATCAAGCTTTAATGCTAAGGAAAGGTAATTTAAATACAACTTGAACGTACGAGAAACCTAGGACCATTCAAATTCAAATAATTTATTTTGCAATATAGATACATAATGTATACGTTTTATATGTCAAAATTAATCTTTAAAAAACCAATAGGATATGATTTAAAGATATATATAATACGGGAAATACATAAAATATATATTTAATATAATTATACAGCTGCATAAAGTAAAGAAATATAGGAATAAAAATATTATATGTACCTATAGTGCAATGAATAAATAAACTAAATAAACCATAAATAAATATTATAATGCCTAACCATCCGCCCATTCGATTAGTCTTGCTAAGAAGAAGAACCAGATACTTAGCATGATCATGTCTTTTTTAATTTTTCCATTTCGTTTTTCAATAATTTGTATATTGCACGAAATCATTTTTACATTACTGTATATACCTACTTAAGGCTTAAAAATACAAGACAGCAGGAATTATGTCATGAGAAAAAATGTACCTTAAAATTATGTTTTTCTCACTCACCTAAACTGCTTTCGGTTATCGTTTTTACATAATTCTGGTACAGTTTGCATTTGCAATATTTTGAATTAGTTTAAACTATTTTTTACTATAATTGTTGGGTATACTGAGAACGGTTAAAACAATGGCAAAACCATCTCAAAGTTCAAAAAGACCTGCATGCTTGTGTCAATTTCCTCGCCGTTATCGTCCTACACCAGGACACAATTCTCTCTCATAGTTCGGGCCATATTTCAAGGCTCAATTAGGGCCACATCGGACACTTATTGAGGAAGTGGGCTCTATTAATTTGCACTATGCATCGACGACGGTGCATCATTTTTACTGAGGATGATATATGGATCCTACGTTTCTTTTCTTTTGAAAACCTTTGCACATGTTTGTCACATTCAGTGTTATTCTTAAAGTCTTTATACGCAATCTCATTTTCAATAAGTAAGTCTTTAATTCTTTTAATTTAGTTGATTGCCTTTGTCAACCGCGCTCACCTGCTACTAACTCAGAGGTCGTGGGTTCAATCCCGGCGGTGCATAATAATTTGTGTTCAGTCTGCGTCCTTCGGAAGGCGTGTTAGACTGTTGGTCCATTTGTGCCCAAAATGTGGCGATATAGCTCACTACTCATCACGTTTTGGCCGTAACAATCGCCCGTCGGTGAAAAGCAAGCAGGTGTGGAATGTGACTTGCATTTCAATGTTCACACTTGGGAATACATCTGATGCTCCCTCGGGGATTCATGTCGTTTGTTTCTTTTAATTACTTCTGTGTAGTCATAAACTCTCTTACGTTTGTTAGTTTCTTCACTTACAGCAATAACATTCCATAAAGCGTTGGAACAGTTTAAACAAGAAATCTGAAAAGTTATTTGAAACGTACTTTTGGTTTGGAAAAAATATAGAAACCATAACCTCACCATTTATTCTTCGACTTTACTTACCAGTGCTCCATTCGACATCAGACACTTATGTATAGAACAATTTCGTTATACTCTGAATAGGGAATAATTTTGGAATTATTATAAAATACCAATACAGTACTACCATACAAATATTGCGCGTGGGAATCTTCGCCATTCTTCGGCAAAAGTAATATTTCCGAATGCTTATCCACAAGTGTTCATTTCTGTTAAGGTAAAAAACTGAAAAATCTATGGAGATATCTTTTTATTCCGAAAAGCGTTTTAAGTTTTTAATTTTAAGGATATGGGCTGAACAGCTAGAATACATTTGCCTAGCAATAAATAAAAATACTAGCTGTCAATGTCAAGTGTCAATGGCATTTAATATATTAAGCTCTATGGTCATGCCATTTCGTTTTTTTTAATTACAACCAAAGTACGAGTAGTTACTGGCATTGGTACGAAAGTCATTATGCCTACAAGGCCTTTGTTTAAAAGTCAAAGTTTAAAAAAATCATTTAACTATGTAAAATTCAAAATCCCTGGGATACATACAAGTCCCTTAGCTTCTTACCTATTCTCTAAATGGGTGATGCCCGATCTCCCCAAGTTCCAAGTTCCCCAAAGCTTTTATTGATAACTAAAAGTGGCACGACTCTGTCTTGACCGAAATTGTGAATGGTACAGTCGCCGAATCAAGTGTCCTACAATTAAAAGTGAAAAAAATTAGGGATGAGGTAGAGTATCAATTTTGCGCGAACTTTTCTTTCACCCTTTCATAAAAGTATTTATCCAAAAAAAATATTCAAATTCAAATTGTTTAAGTGTAAAATAGATACATAAATTATACGTTTTTTTACATATTTTTCTTTTGGATTTTGATCAGTTAACGATACATAATCTACCCTAGAATTATTTTCACGAATTATTGTAGAATCTTATTATCTTCCAAAATAAGGTTAATTCTAACTAAGTAGATACCTTCTGATTTTGTTTTATTCTAACACTTTTATACACGTCTGTACGAAGATTGGTTAAGTGAGAACTTTCCAAATAATTAAATTTATATTTCGGGGACATTGGGAATGATTGTATGAAAAATCAATTTGGGGAACTTGGAAGTTGGGGACATCGGGCATCACCCTTCTAAATAGCTAATAAAATTAGTGGGTTAGTATTTTGAAATTGCTTACAGTTCCGATATTTGTAATGTTCTAAAATGACTTTGACATCTGTTATCTCTCTAATAAGTTCCCAACAACAAGTGCTAGAACAATGTTTAGGGCTCTTATAATTTATGATTTGGCTAATACGAGAAAACGACAACTGGCGTAGATTTCTATGCGTAAATCTGTGGCAGATCTTACCAGTTCCTGACTTAACGCGGTCATTTTCCAGTTACATTATGTATTGAGAAGGAAATTCTCAAAGAAGTATTATATCGAAAGGAAATTCCTCAGTAATGCATCTTATGCAACTGTCACCAGCCGGATTTACAACTGTCGTTAAGTATGGTGTATATTCGTTCCTATTCCTTTGTAATAGAGAACATCGCAATTAAATATATGAAGTTGTTGCTGACGTTTCCATTAGTATTTAAATTTGATGCGGTTATGATGAAGGAAGCCACAGAGTACACTAAACTAAACTTTAACGACTTGTAATACGCAGTAATCATCAAATTGAGGGTTTATAGGATTATTTGCAAGAACGAAATAACCATATCTTTAGATAATACCCACGCATGCAAGCCTCGAGTATGTAGGTAGTAAGAGAATTCATATCTTCTATATTATTGGTTTGTTTTGCGCTCAAATGGTTGGTTAGTATTTGAGGTTTTGCCGATCCTCTTGGCAATATTGGATAATGAACTTCTCTTATGCCCCAAAATACCACCACAGCCGAACCAAGACTGGGTTAAAACGTGGGTTAAATTGATAAATCGAAGACTATAGAGACCATAACTTAGCTAGCGTCGCGTTGGTGCAAGATACAGATCTCTAACTAGTTCATTCCATTGTGCTTATTTGTTACTTACATACGGACAAAGGGGCTTCTGTCTTTAAATTAGCGAGTTTTGTGTCTGATGATGGTGGGCGGTGCTAATTTACAAAAATTTTACCTCAGATGGTTAGGTACAATGAACTTTTACAAGTATGTTTCTGGAGTGTTGAGCGTAGGTTTTAAAATAGAGAAGTCAAGTAAAACATGGGAACCGAGACATCCTATCGCCGGCCGTAAAGTTAGAATAAATCTCGTCTTGTTTAAATCCTATTACCTATATTATTTTATACATTCTAACTATTTGTAATTTTAATTGTGTGTGATTTTTTGTCTGGAGGTATTTAAAATAAATTGCCTTTCTTTGTTTTCTTCTTTCTTTTCTTTCTTCTTTTTCCTGTCCGGGAATGAATAAACGGTTTAATTTCAAACTCTCCATCTATGTAATTTTTCGACAAGCTGTACTTGCATTTCGTCAAGCGTCTTATAAATGGTGGAGGTTCTCAAGTCCTCTGTATTTTTTACTGTCCAAACCATCTATAATTCCTATGTCATTTTTAGTTGTCATCCGATAGACAGAATCTAGTGCCGTAGCATTGTTCCTCCCTCCTAGTCCCTATCGACCGTTATGTCCCTATAGTCCTTATTCGTAAGCTATGTTGACGAGTATATAATATGTGTGCCTTTATCTTGTTTTTGCAAAAAAAAATGTTTAGGCATTTTCTAAAAGCTTCAGTGTATCTAAGCAATATTGGGCAGCAGATCGTAAGTGTTTCTAAAAGCGCTTGCACATAACTGTTGCGGTCGCTGACTGCGTTATTTACTTGCAATTTCAGTTAATTAAATTTAGCCGCGCGCGCCGCCATCTTGGAACGCGTTTAAATTTCGAACGCTGCGCCCGCGCCCTAGTGACGCTTGTTTTGATCAAATTGAATGGATATAAGTGGGTACGTAAATAAAACAGAGTTCAAATTCTGAAATAGCTGATCATACTGTGATTCATTGCACGCTATCTCGTTTATCAATATACCTATATAGGACTAATTCAAATACTTTATTTTGTAAAATGGGCATATACAATCTTAGACCAATAAAAAATGGTAATAAAATAAAAAATATAAGTAAAAGCAGGTGTTTTCTTTTTCTCACGTAGTTATCATATTCGCTTTCTTTTTTTGTGGGAAATGCTCTATAACAGTATATGTCCAATTGCTTAGACTCGTTAGCAAGTTGTAAAGACAAGGCGCGTCCATTCATTTCATATTGGTCATATATTATCATATTGGTCGAAGCATACATATATTATACACATTTTACACGTCGATAATACTAAGTATATAATGTCCGTGCTTGTTTTCCTTTGTCAATAATACATGACAGGTTTCAGTGCAGATGCATATTTTAATAACTATTATGTCAATACGCATAAGTCTATTTAAATTAATTCAACAATTTCTCTAGCTTTCTATTTGTCTAATCAAAGCGGCCATCTTGTCAATCGTTATGTCACCCTGTCACGGACGCGTGCGCTTATCTTTTGACAGTTCCAAATTCAAATATTTATCATCTGATTGACATATGAATTTCGCCGTATTTTAAGCCCATGAGTGGTTTATGGAAGTCCGAATGACATGGATTGCTATTTGCTATTGTCAAAGCTACAATACCTTGAATACTGTCAGCTGTTATTATGGTAATTGCTATTGCTTATTGTGTATCGTTGTACGTGTTCTATACTTGTAGTTCGTGTGTAAATTGTGTGATTGTTCCAATGGTCCGCAAGTATTTAGGGCTCTAGTATTCTATTGTTAAATTTTGCATCTTCTAATGAAATGTTCTTTTACAGGTACGTTGCCTAAAGAAAAACGAAGTTCTTTACGTAAGTTACTTATTTTCCTTAAGGACCAACTAAAAGTTTTCTCCCTTACGGAACATTTAACATAATCATGTATACTCCTTATTTTGTATGTAAACGTAATTGAGCTGTATGTTTACACTTTCTAACCGTAATAATCCATCACTGCAAGTGACGCTTTTGAGTGATACACTGATAAGATAACTGGAAATGGAAACTTTAGTGAAAATAAACAGGCCAGTCTACTTTTGTTAACAAGTTCACCCACATAACTGGAGAAGTGCAAAGTAAAAACAGATTTTAGTCACAAATAGTTTACAAGTTCGACAACCACTGACATCCAAATTCAGAAACGAATGCTGATTGGCTGCATCAGACACTTTAAAGCGAAAGTACAGCGGTCAGTGGCACGCAACCATTGGATAACGTTACGCTTCCTGAACACATTTGATACGGCATTGTTTGCTGGGGTTGGAGGTCGGCTGGTTTTTGTCTCATTTTACACTCGATTTTATATCCAATGATATTGTTGTCATTGTCATTGGTTGTGGTGTTTTTATAATCCAATATTTTCTTCTGAGTTGAAATTGGAAATTTGGAAACTGATCAAAGTTACAGACTTCTATAACAAAAACTGTCGTCTTATACAACAAAGTGAATTCGTGCTTAGAACTAAAATTGACAAGGGGCTCATAAATCCCTGCTTTCTATTTGTCCAGTGATAATGTAACTGTTGGTGCGCGCGCGCATGTGAATCGTTAGACAATGGTGCGCACAATAAATCTATTTGATAGTGTTTCCCCTTAATAGCTGCCCTGTAGTAATGATTGTGGCTTATGCGGTATTTATGAATCCCGTAAGTTTCTAATAGGTAACTTATGTGCCTTTGTGACTTTATAGTCTTTAAACCGACGTTAAGCGTCATGTTGGTACGGCAAACTTTGATTGATACCGGCCGGTATTTTGAAGCCAAGTTATTGGATAGCAAGAGTGCCCTTATCAAATCCTTTATCGACTTGTTTTGGATTTATATGTTAGTTTGTAACTCCTATCATAATTTCTTCTGTTACTTCTATTGAGGTGTGACTGTTGTATTCTTTCACTTCATTTTATCCTGGCTTTGATAATGAATATCACTTCGTGACCCGGCTGTTGTGCAAGGAACAAGTACAAAAACCTTTTCGCAAACGTACATTAAGCTTTAACAAGCAGTTACTTGGCTTAGCCCGATGATCATTAAGATAACTGCTCGGCACACATCTGGTGCTGGTGACGCCCACTTTACCTCTTAAGTTTACTTTAGCCTGAGTGAGAGGATTATGTGTGACCTAAGCGATTGTGATGTAAAGAAGCTTGAGAAAATCCTGGCCAAAACGGTTCAGTCCAAATTATTCAGAGCCGGATCTCTCAAAAGATGCATCGTGTACCCATACGAGATGCTGTGGATGCAATATTCAAATTTTATTTTCCGACTACGCTTTTAATTCCGTATCGACCTGTTAATGTATGTTTGTATTTCATTTACTATCCTTTTAGACAAAATCATTACATTGGGTGACAATTATATTTATGCAGTCAAATTATTTATTTATTTATTGGAACACGGAGTAAAAACAGAAAAAGATACATATTTTATAAGATAGAAATGATACAGGTAATTAAATAAATATATCAGTTTCCTTAACATACTCACTAATACATTAATATTTTTTAGATAGACGCAAACATGAGATACATATGAATATAACTAATAGTTTACTACAAATAACATACAACAATCTGAAATGTACACAGCCTAAACATTAAACTTAAAACTAACATGCACATGCACACAACTTGGGTTAGTAAAACAGTAAAAGTTACTGTTTTTTAGACATTACTGTTAAAGAGCGCTTTCTTCAACTCGGTTCTGTATCGATTGTATGAACAATTGAATAAGTCTATATCAATAAGTTTTTCATTAAATAATTTACACATTCTATATATTGGAGCCCTACTACCGGCGTTTGTTCTGACTCTGCGCAGAAAAAATGTATGCTTCGGTCTAGTACTACGACAGGGTAATGTTGGCACACGGAAATCAATAGATATACTTAAGACTCGGTAAGTATATCAAAATTCGATTATCCTTTTTGGGAAATGTGTTTTTTTTTCCTATTCCCTACAAATGCAAGTCCAACTCCGTGTCTAAATATATTACGGAAAGTAAATAGTTAATTTTAAAGTTTTGTATTGTCATTGATCCGTAATTCTGATCACTTACCTCCAGTATGAATTGAAATGCATAAATTATTGTCATCGTGTACATTAATAAGTATAACCTCTGAAACATGTACGGGAGTAGATGTCAAATTCACTTAATTCTTCTGGGATAGCGGCACATTTTTTTTACCAGTTCCATAACAGTAGCAGTGGGCTTAGTAACGGAATGACCACTTTTTGCCGATGAATTACACGGATATACAATGCAACATGATTATACGGTGTCAGCTATTGAAATTGTAAGTAATTTCGACGGTAATAAATTGATGTTAGAGTTGGTAGACACTACTTTTTGTGGCCTCCTATGCGTGTGTGTATAAAGTAAATTAATTGCAATTTGGTGTGATGATACCATAGACTTGCATGCTCCTTACAATAGTGCCGTGTAGATTATTTCAATTATTTATGATAATTGCACTGCCTACAGCTACCAATAGACTTCTATTGAAATTGGAGTTGCTAGATCTTGCGTGATAAGTATCTGTTATTTAACGGTTTTTACTTTATACAATTTTATGATCTATTGCTTTAGCATAAAATTCAATTTGCTTATCAAGATTTAAAATCTCTATCACTGCAATAATTTCTTATAGGCCCTGCCGTGCCCAAGTTAACTATTCCCTTCCATCTTCATCTTCTCTAGGTATCATGTCGTACTTTATTTGTTTATAATATAAGTAATTGTCTTCGTTGTAATTTTGCTTAATTGCACATAGCTGTAACTGTGTGCTAACTAACAACCTCTCCAACGTTAATTTTATCTCCATCCATAATCATAACGTTAGGTTAACTTTTAGTGAATGTAGATTTTTGCCGCAGATGCCCAAGGGAGGTCATTGCCTTGCCGCCATGTTTTCCATAGACTATAGAGTTGTGTTGGAAATTAACAGAGCGTGACCATAAATTACAAAAGGTTTGCGTTTTGCTCGTTATTCATATCCGTTCAGATTTTTCGACGTAAATTCATCATCAACGTCATCAGCTTGCGCTTACAAATAATTAAATGGTCGGATACAAACTTGATTGCGATTAATGTTTGTCATCTGTAAGGATTCATAAAAAGGACTAATACTATTTTTAAACAACGTCATTTAGGGCTAATACTAATCTTTCTCCTAATTATTATAGCTAAGCTAGGAGAAGATATCTTTTTGTCATATTAATACTAACAACGTTCGGTTTAACGTTCGTTCGAATTTGTCTGAACATATCCGGGTTACCGGCTTTCAGTCCGGAATTTGTCCGGCTTTTAATTTATCTGGATTTTTGGCTTAGATGGTGTCAATGTTAAATTTTCCTATTAAATTCCTTAAAAATGAAATATAAGTATTATAAAGTCTTCAATCTTTAATATACTACAACAACTAGTTCAACTAGTTTATCACTCTCATGAAATCCTTGTAAAACGTGCGCTGCGGTTTTTTTTTTTTTTTTTCATTTTGAGGCTAAATGTCCGGACCTTCTTTGGAATGTCTGGCTTTTTGTCCGTATTTTTCGGATTTCAAACTCATAACTGGTAACCCTATTCACAACGGCATTACGAAAAATAACAAATCATCCTTGCATTAGTAAAGTTCTCAAAGGGCTATTCATGACTACAATGCCCTGATTTCTAAGATACTAACCTTAACAAGATTACACGCTAAGCTATGCTTAAGTATTGTCTGATATCGGTATTTGAAACCTTCAACGTATTGGTAACTACAGGTGTCTAAAGAATGAAAATTGAATTGCCATTGCGATGATTATCAATGGTTTAACTGACCTTTGTACTGCTTAGTTCTGGTATAGCTTTAAATATCTTTTGTAATGGGCCTACTGTTGCGGTTACCCGATTGTTATCAGAAGGAGTGTCAGTATTTGTGTCTTTAGTTTGTATGTCTATGTGTTGATTGTGTAAAAGTTTGATAATGTCGTTTGTCGAATGCATGCTCCACTAAATTTGTAACTTGATATCAGTTGAACTGATAATATCACTTGAATTACCTCAACTATGTAACCTTGACACTCCCTGTGACGTTTGTTCCGTTATCAAACGTTTGGTAAACTATTTTGCAATAGTTCTTTTGTTACAACTTTTTCGTTTTTGCTTATTTGATACGGTTTTTACTGTAGTCAACTTAGACCATATAACACGGGACTAGGCAAGCGCACGTATCCCCCTCTGCCGAAGCATGAACAATTTGTTCATGTAAGTTTGCTTGTGTGCGCGTTTTATGTTTGTGTTGCAGCTTTCGATTTAGTGTGACATACCAACTTTTCGTAGGAGTGTGCGTGAATGAGTAAATGTGTGCTGTGCGTGTTTACCTCCCCTCCCGTGGAAAACGGCAGAATAATTTCAGTACTAAGAGTCGCGCTTTGCCAGGTCCCATGTTAAATGGTCTAAGGTAGTCAAGAACTAGCTTCGATATGGATATTGTGTATGAAAATAGTAGATCAGGGCTAGGATTGTGGTCCGGAAACAGTAAGGCAAATTCAGTGCTAAGTTGCCTTATCAAGATAAGCAAAACGTATGTATTATTTTACCGTATTTACTGTTTCTCTTAGTTTAATTATCATAAAAGTCCAAGCTACATCCTACGCACGAGAAGTAGTTCTTCCTTTATAATAATTTTAAATTATACCGGTTAGTTGAGTCTTCTCAAACAAAGTAAATATTCTAAATAACATAGGCTCTTTAGATAACGCCGCCGACAATCTTACAGCTACCATCATTCTAAAGAGAGGGAATCGTACAAGCTCCGGGTTGACGGATTTATTTTCATATTCTTATATGGGATCTGTAAAAGTTACGTACATGTCTGCTTGCGATGGAATTTCGCTTAATTAAACATATACTTAAATTCATTAAGAAATATTATTTTCTATAATAACTATTATTCAATTAAAACAATGCAACTGGACTAATGTACAAGTATATATTTGCATTTTTTATTATTATTGACATTATAAAGTTTTATTATACTATACATATATTAGCCGTTGATGGTCCCTATAAACAATGTTGGTTATCCTAAATTTATGTATCACAGATTTTTGTCTAACACTCGAAACTGGAAGCGACTCTTTATTACAAAATGGTGTATAACATGAAATAGCCCGACTCTATCTACCTACACTCTTGCATTTAAGTGTTTTATATGAAGTTTTGCAAGTAACTTTGTTTCGTTTAGTGCACTGTTGCAATCTTTTTGACTTTTATGGACTTTTAGTATCGTTTTAGTGTTTTATAGTTGCTTAATTCGTGTTAGAGTTATCTATGACATTATAGATGTATACAAAAACTTAAAATCTACTTTGAATTTAAAATCTATTTGTGTCTACTATCTCTTTAATGCTTTTGTTATTATTTATAATTATCTTGTTTTTCTTAATTTTTACCTTGTTGTTTACTTTGACTTTTACTGTTGACAAATATCATGTTTTATTCATTGTCAACATCATTATTTTGGCGGCAATCTTTTTCATCAATAAAGTTACAACATGTTTGGAAGTTTTCGCATATTTAAAAGGTCCAATAAATAATATTGCACATAATTTTTCTTTTGTCCTATATGTTTCGTAATGTCGTCACTGGCATTATCTTTTATGATATTAAGATCGATTTCACCAAAGTGATTTATGAAGTGAATATCTTGTGATTTACGGACGGGTTACAAGATGTCTTCATTAACAAGTCGTCCGTATACTTGTGCTTTTCATGGTTTATGCTTTTAAATAAAAATACACATCACTAACACTTAAAACTGAACAAAATTAAATGAAACAACTTCTTATTAATAGATAATTTAATACTTATTTGAAGTGGTGCAGGTTATAACAATTTAAGATTAATATATTCCTATCATCAAAACATCCGGTAATAAACAACACTTTAAACTCATCATTAAATTGCGTTTCCAAATGTATTGACCAAGTATTCCCACTAAATGAAGTATTTTACGATATTAACATATGTATTTTCAAGACTTGCCAGTATGCAAGCTGCGTGCCATACCGCGCAAGACTGATGATGCAACGACTCCAAATGGCAAAATGCCCAGAGCTGGACTCGTGCTAAGCGACTATTTTGCAATGTAATTTAACCCTTGGGTTTTATTCTCTATCTGGGTTACAGTAAAAACGGGTGTGTAGACTTGTCGTGCAATGTTATTTCGCTGATTATACTTTGTTATTATATTCTTATTTTTGCCACCTCCAATTGAAGGTCTGCTATCATCGCATCTGTTTTGGGAACTGCTCTGCTCTTCGGTAAAGCAAAATTCTATCAACATGGAACCACTTCAATTGTGAAGTTTTTGTGTTTCATATCATTTACAACGTAAATTTGTACCATCATTATATTTGTAATGTATTGAGCTTTTGGTTGTTCATATTCCTCTGCTTAGCTTTTTGTTATTTTCATTTTAAGAATCTCTCTTGACATTTGGTACACTGATATAATTAACAATTCATTGCCCTTAATTCTGCATCTACCTTCGTTATAACTAGTAGAAGTCTTATTGCAATATAAACTTAATTATCAGTTTCAGCTGAATTGATATCACAGACCGACATAACAATAGTCTTTACTTGGCATAGTTAGTACTCGTAAAGTTTCTACGTCTATTTCCTTTCTAACATTTTACTACTGACCGTTGGTTTATAATGGGGTGATTTTAGCAGGTATGTCTTGAGTGCAGGATGAAGAAAAAGTAAGAGGTGTGTTAGGATTGTAGCCGATGGAGATCTAGTCTCTGCTTACCCCTCTGTCCTCTGGGACTTATCCATCAGCCTGTTTCGCCCAGTGCTGGACATAGGCCTTTCCAAGATTTCGCCATTCCCGACGGTCCTCCTGGAAGAAATGCCCATACTTACACTCGCAGTGACGCCGCTGCTGCCCGTCACCAGTCTGTTTTATACAAGGCCTATATTATTATTATTATTATTATACAAAGTGTTCACACAGTACAGCAGGTTGATGATGATGATGCGGAGAGGCAGCAGGTGTAAATAATGTAGTCGACACAGGATTCAAAGCAGATATTCTTGATTTTAATTTTACCGTATACTACATATTAATATTACAAATAAATATTGTTTAGGTGCGACGCACGCCAAAAAAAGCCGTTAGTAAGAGAATGAAAGTGCGTCTTCCACGTAGATGAAGAGGGGGAGCCCAATCCAGGCGCTCATTGGTCGTAGATGCCGTCATAGTTCTTCTTACTGGTCCGTGGTGATGCGATGATGAGTAGGATCGGGCCAATGCCTCATCTTCGACATGAAGTTGGCCATACATCGATGCGTTAACATGCTCCCGGCCTTGGAACCCCCAGGTTCCAACATTATTCTTGTGTATCCACTGGAAGCGGGCATATTTTGGCAAAGGATCTTCTTTTAATGCCGTTTTGAGTTTGAATTTCAGCAACTCTTGCGATGCCATCCTTGCCTGGGAAAGTTTTAACAATTCTCCCTAACATCCATTTCAGTGCTGGCTGATTATCGTTCTTAATGAGAACTAAAGTGTCCTTCTTCAAATCGTCCTCATGTTCCTTCCACTTGGTCCTCTGTTGAAGCTCCGAGACGTATTCCTTTGACCACCTGGTCCAAAAATGCTGACGTATCTGCTCCACTCGTTGATAGCGCGAGAGACGATGTACCGGAACGTCGTGTAGGTCAGCAGACACCGGCGCAGTCAGCGGACGACCAACCAGGAAATGAGCTGGGGTAAGTGGGAGAAAGTCCTGCGGATCTGAAGACATAGGAGTAAGGGGACGGGAGTTCAGGATGGCCTCGACTTGTGTTAATACTGTGCTGAACTCCTCGAACGTTAAATGTGCGTTTCCTACCACACGTCGCAAGTGGTGTTTACAACTCTTTACTCCCGCTTCTGCCAAACCAGCGAAATGACTAGCGTAGGGACACAACAGTTTAAAAGTTACGTTTTGTGAAGTTGCGTATTCTTCTATTTCCTTCGAACAACTAGCTAAAAATTGCTCAAATTCATTTTTTAGGCCAACAAAGTTCGTTCCATTGTCGGACCATATCTCAATAGGCTTAGCTCTGCGTGAAATAAACCTGTTTAAAGCTAATAAATACGCGTTTGATGATAAGTCCGAAACAAGCTCTAAATGCACTGCGTGAGTTAGAAAGCATACAAATATGCACACATATGCTTTTACAGTTTTAGCACCTCTACCTTTGCGGTTCAGTATGAGCACTGGTCCAAAATAATCCACACCACAACGTAAGAAGGGATACCCTGGATCCACTAACCTTTCTTTGGGCAAATTTCCCATTATGGGTTGAACGGTCTTACCGCGTAGCCGTGCACACGTGACGCATCGGTGCACTACAGCCTTCGCGAGATTTCTCCCTCCTACTGCCCACCATTTCTCTCTAAGTGTAAATAATAGAAGCTGTGGCCCTGCGTGCATCAACTGATTATTATGCTCATATCTGAACAACAGCAATGTCAAATGATGCTTATGCGATACTAATATCGGATGTTTTTTATCAAAACTAAAATCCGAGTATTCAATACGACCACCCACGCGAATTACTCCCATATCATCGATGAATGGATTTAATTTCGATAAATTATGTTGCGATTTCCCTAGAGGTTCTCCTTTTTGCAATTTATCGTACGCCTCCGGAAACGACTCCATCTGTGACAACCTAGCAAGTGTTAGCTCAGATTGTTTTAGCTCACTCACACTAAGCTCACCCTGCAATTCTAGGGCTCGCTGCATGCGATTAAACTGCGAAAATCTAGTAAATGGAAACACTGAATTATTAGTTTCATGCAGTAATAAACACTTGACCTCCGGTAATTGCGTTTCATCTGGTACTAAAGTCGAATTTAATCCCGAACAATCAAAGTTAGGATCCCAAAGGAAGCGTGGCCCATCTCACCATAGACTGGAGGTATGGAGCTTGTCCAAACTTTGACCTCTTGACACTAGGTCAGCTGGGTTTTCTTTACCACTCACATGACGCCAAGAGCTTGATTTTGTCAAGTCGTGAATTTCCGCGGTCCTATTCTGAACAAAAGTTTTCAGTGCATTAGGTCGCATACGCAACCATCCTAAAACGATTGTGGAATCTGTCCAAAACACAACCTTATCGAATTGACATCGAAGCGAATTTACAATTTTTGCGTATAATCGTGCACCTACTAACGCACCACATAGCTCCAGTCTAGGTATACTAACGGGTTTAATTGGTGCGACCTTACCCTTAGCGCACAGCAACCTAACGGTAACACATGACTCACTGTTGAAAGTGCGAACGTAGGCTGTACTCCCGAAAGAAGTTTGCGAAGCGTCCGTGAAAATATGCAATTCTATGCGTGTAGGTACATTGCACATTACGTAACGTGGTACGCGAATTGACTGTAAAATTATCAAATTGTTTATAAACCGATGCCACACTTGCGCGATGTCTTTTGGAACCGGTTCATCCCAATCTATTTTTAATAACCAACATTTCTGTAAAAGAACTTTTGCGATCATAATTGTAGGGCTTAGTAACCCTAGTGGGTCAAAAATTTGAGAAGCGACAGACAATATTATGCGTTTTGATATTTGTCTAGACTCGTCCTCAAACTTTGTGTGATAAAATAATTCATCACGCTGGTTATACCAACCTAGGCCTAAAGTTTTACTTTGTGTGTATTTACCTAGTGACAGCTCCTTAGAAACGCTGTCCGCACCATTTAGGGTTGCGCAGTCGAAGTTGAAAACCCATTTTCTCAAATGAAAACATCCAAGTTTTAAAACTTTAGATGTTCTTTCACATATTTGTTGTAACTTAAGTGCATCAGAATGTGAGCAAATTAGGTCATCAACATAAAAATCATCACGGAGCGTTCTTACAACGTCAGGATCGGTACATTCTTGCGCTAATTGTAATCGACATCTGCAACTCAAAAAGGGGGCGGACGCGGTTCCGTAGGTTACTGTGTTTAGTTGGTAAATACCAAGCGGGTCGGTCGGCTTATCACGCCATAGAATAAGCTGTAGGTCCCGTTGAATTTCATCCACCATAACCCACCTGTAGAATTTCTCAATGTCAGCACAAGCTACGTAACGATTTTCTCTAAAGCGTAATAAAATAGCCATCAAATCGCCTTGTAACGGTGGGCCCGTCAACTGTAATTCGTTAAGGGATGGCTTAAAGGGGTAAGTTGTTTGATTTGCAGCAAAAACTACCCTCAATTTGGTGGTTGTGGCATGTTCGCGAAAAACACCGTGATGGGGCATGAAATAATGCGGGGTGCCGTATGTGTAGACTCGACTCATATGACCTAAACTTATGTACTCATGAATAAAATCACTGTACATTTGCTTATAACTTGGATTGCGCTCTAATCGTTTTTCAAGCGTAATAAACCGGCGTTCTGCTTGAGAATATGAAGTACCTAAAGTGTCAGGTGAGTGTTTAAATGGAATTCGCACGCTAAATCTCCCGTCGGCTAACCGCTTCGTAGTTTGCACGAAGTGATCCTCACAGATGCGTTCCTCTAAACCTTGCGAATCCCCTGACTTGCGATCTATAGGTAAATCTTCGATTTCCCAAAATTTACGTAATTGTGTGTCTATAGATTGCATGCTGTATATAGACTGCGTAAAATGGCAGTTAGCGTTGCGAGCGCTTAATGTTGCGTAACAGGTATTTGATTGCCCTATGGCTCCGGAAATAATCCAACCTAACTTCGTATTCTGTAGATACGGCCCATTCGATAGGCGCAATCTACCCTCACTGAGTAAATCCCAGAAAACATCAACACCTAAAAGAATGTCTATTGCTTGACTTTCATAGAAGGTGGGATCCGCCAACTCAACATTTTCTGGTATGCGAAACTGATCACTCAGTAAAGAAATAGTGGGTAGGTTCGACGTTATTTGGTGCAATACGATACACTGTATACGCTTAGTGAATGTGCAGATTGTTGACCTAATTTCGATGTCACAAGTTTGCGTACACTTTGTGACTAGGCCACCTACACCGTAAATCGATTGTGTGGACTGTATTGTAGACATATTTAATTTATCGCATAATGATTGGGATATAAAACACCGCTCACTCCCACTGTCCAAAATTCCGCGACATTTGTGATAAACACCCGAACTATCGCGGACTTCTAATATCGCTGTCGATAGCAAAACAGGCTGCATCGTAGACGAGTGAGCGCATTGTAATTGCGCGTCACGCGGTAAGCTATGCGCCTGGAGTGAGTGTGTGTGCGTATTTTTATTGTTCTCGTGAATATCAGAATCTTCTGGCCTATTCGTAGGGAAAACAAGTTTTTTACTGTGGTGGGGGTCAGTCATCATTAAAGCCGGTGACGTGCGGTTGGTCTCCTCGCTCCCACTAAATGCGTCATGGATTAGTGAATTATGTTTTTTATCACACTTCCTACACGGGCCGAAATTACACTGTAACGTAGAATGTCCTGGTTTTAAACAGTTTTCACAAAGCTTATTGTCGCGGATAATCTTTAATTTGTCTTGCAAACTACAATCCAGAAACACCTGACAAGAATATAACGGGTGTTTATCATTGCAAGCTAAGCACAGTTTCTTTTTAAATTGCGTCTTATTAGCTGACGATTGGTTTGACGATTTTTTATCGTAACCCGCGGCAACATTCCCAACGTTACAATGCACTTTAGGTGCGTTTTGTGCATTCGATTTGGTTTTCTTTGACTCGCGAATCGAGTAAACACTAGTTGTAGTATCAGTGTGATTTAGTTTAATAGTTTCTAACGTATCTGCCCTGCCCCTAAGGAAGTTTAACAAATCGTTCAACTTCAGAGACGCCTTGGAATCATCAGACTTTGATAACAACTTGCTTTTATGCTCTTCCCACCTTTCTTCTGTTGCACTATCTAGTTTAGACACAGCTAAATAAATAATCAATGTGTCCCAGTACTCAGTGGGCTCCCCAAGCTGTTTTAATGAACGTATGTTCTTCAAAATTGTGTCGATGAACTTTTTAAGTAAGTCTGGTGATTCTTTGGTTAGTTTCTGAAGGGAAAACAGTGATTTTACATGACAGTGAATAAGTAATCTATTCTTATTATACCTACTCAAGATAACTTCCCATGCGATATTGTAGTTATCGGCGCAAATATCTACAGAATCAAGCACTAACTTTGCGTCTCCTGTTAACGACATTTCCAAATAGTGCATTTTCCCTACAATATCTACTTGTTTGTTATTGTGGACCAGTGATATGAATTTATCACGGAATTCTAACCAGTGCTCATAGGATCCATCGAACGAAGGTAAGGGAATTATCGGAAGTCGTGCTGATGATAAGTGAAAGTTACTATGTGATTTAGAGCTTTCAGGGACTTCATCGTCGGTTGTCATACATTTAGCTTTAGCCAGTACACTGTAATAATCACATTCAAAGGTTTCTCTAGCTTCAAACTGCTTTGATAACTCTGTATCTGGAATTATTTCATCAATTTTATTTTGAATTTCATTGAACTCAGTGTACAAACTCATAGCTCCTTGCATGCGAAGTTTCAACTCAGCGTTTTGATTAATAGTAAGGACTTTATCACCATACGCATCCACATATTTTTTGAAATTAGTCAATCTACCTTTAATAGACCCTCTTTTCCTACTAAGCATTTTTATAGAATCGTCCTGATTGCAGGGCGTGATACCATCGTTAGTCATTTCGCTTTGTGTGTGGAAATGTGGGAGTACTTACAGTTATTTCCACTGGATTTTCACGCACAAATCTGAGCTGTACACGGAGACAGCTGCAGAACCACCTTGCAACGATGGTAGACCACGAAGATGATCACAAACACTGGAATTTAGAGAAGCACGATATTTTCACAACTGAACGGACAGGGGGTAGGATAGATGGCTGGCACGTCTCACCAAAATGCGCAGTACTGCTTCCAAAGACTGCTGTCGTCGTATTTACTGCTCCCAATTGCGTTCTCACATCAGCAACAAAGTCATCCACGGAGCTGGATTCGGTATTCGAGGTCGAAGGTCCAAATTCTATGTTCACACAGTACAGCAGGTTGATGATGATGATGCGGAGAGGCAGCAGGTGTAAATAATGTAGTCGACACAGGATTCAAAGCCGATATTCTTGATTTTAATTTTACCGTATACTACATATTAATATTACAAATAAATATTGTTTAGGTGCGACGCACGCCAAAAAAAGCCGTTAGTAAGAGAATGAAAGTGCGTCTTCCACGTAGATGAAGAGGGGGAGCCCAATCCAGGCGCTCATTGGTCGTAGATGCCGTCATAGTTCTTCTTACTGGTCCGTGGTGATGCGATGATGAGTAGGATCGGGCCAATGCCTCATCTTCGACATGAAGTTGGCCATACATCGATGCGTTAACACAAAGCCACACCGCCATCCATCGCTCCCAGGCAATAGTAGAACGCCTGGTTATGCCTGCTGAGAGCTGTCCTCTTACTCTTAGCCTCCGAATATCTTCGGGAGGTTTGCGAGTAAGATGGTGGCACCTCCACAGTCGAGTCCGGCACCAGCTCTACCATCTCCGGGACTAAGGAGTGTATTCAACATGTTTTGTTTTTTGTTATACTGTAGCTTTTGAAATAAAGCTCTTTTTTTCTTTCTTTCTTTCAAGTAATTACAAAATAATATAATGTTCCTATATATTATATTATAAAAGGAATAATAATATTATTATTTACAATTACAATTTACAAACAAAAGATAATAAACTAAAAATCCTAAAAGTAAAAGAAAAAGAAGAACCTATGCTATAAACATAAAATTAACTTAGAAATAAAACCCTAACTATCAAAAAGTCTGCCCCTCATCGTACCCGGCGCAAAGGTCCCCATTACGCTAGCCGCGTTCCCGCGTTGGATGGCTAGGGAAATCCTTTGCGCCAAGTACGACATGGAGCGGTGGTCTTGGCACCTGTCTTTTATTTTTCTT